>OZ023263.1:218216275-218633775 GCA_964006375.1 Tillus elongatus
CTATATTTAAAGTCTCAATCCAGTTACTCTGTTACTTTCAGTAATATAGCGCATTCAAAAATATTTTTGTATACTTTTGGGGGAAAATGCCCGTTATAGCTGATTTACGAGCTCCTCCGCGGTCCTAACAAAATGAAGATATGTTTCGTTCAAATTAGTTGAGTATTTTGTGAGTTATCGCTCAGATAAACATTCAAACGGACTTTGGATATGGGTTCTAGCGGCTCTAATTCGCGCTGATTTAAAAACATTTTCCGAAAGTCTCACCATCGTTATCTCTCTATTAGTGAATGTTCTTAATGAAAATTCACTAAAAAAGTGGCAGCAACTTGACAATAAATTCTTGTCATGACAGCGCATTAATTTCATGTCTAAGTAGATTTCATTTTAATCTTCCCTCGTATTATATAAAAATATTCGACTCAATTTTTGTCTGGACTAAAGGTTAACAAACCAACATTCTTGAGATTCTCGCAGACTCGCATAAAAATTATTTGGTGTTGTAAATGTCCAGTTTCAGGAATCCCGTTGCGATTGACTCTATGATGTATTATGTCATTTCACGCGAATTTTTTTGCTAACTCATCTCATGTGATAAATCACATACATTATGTTATCTCTATTCCAGCTATTTTATAGTTCTTGAAATGCTGATAGGAGAATAGGAGATATATGTATATAGTCCCACATTAGCGAATTTTCCTACAATAAATTTCTTTAGGTGAACGCGAACAAATATTTTACATTCATAAGTTTTAGATTACATTTACAATTCTTCTATAACTTCAAACTTAATGTTGTATAATAATGTGCTTAATTTATTAACCACTACATTAATATTAGTACTACAATATTCTTAAAAAAAAGGTAAGATGCTTACTGGCAATTAGGCCATTGCTGACCCTTTTTGCTCATCTAAACTAACCTACCCTCCACCCTGAGCTCGATCTCAACGACGACAGTGATTTTGAAAAATAATCCGCCGCCGGTGAGGCTCGAATCGTCGACCCCCGAGTCCGTATTGGAAAGTCTGAATCGACTTTCCCGCACGGCCACGGAGGCGCTACTACAATATTCTAAGTCATTTTATAAAAACTTGGACGCAGCAAATGCGTTATGGTAGCGTATTTTCGTAAAAATGTTTCTAATGGAAGATATGTCTGGTTTTTACAAGAAGGACATTTAGTCGACGGTATAACCTATATAGTACTAACCATGTACCATATTTCATTAAGATAGCTTTGTTGTTTCGAAAAGTACAAACATTTACCGAAAATAAACTTTAAAAGTTCCAGAAAAACTGGTCCTATTTTCCTGGCCAACGAACCTGTTTAAGCTATTTACACACCTGGCAAGATATAATTATTCACAAACAGCTTTAGGACCAACATTGAAAAAAATATATGAAAATTTCTTTTACATAAATGGCCTTCGGTAATGTTACACTAAATTCTATTTTTCACAAAAAATCGACAACTTTTTTACAATAACTTACTAAACATTTATTATTCATTACCAACATATCACAAAAATGTTACAAATAATGATTTCTACGGAAACACTAAAAACATCTGCGAAAACATCTCAAATTCAGCCACTATTTGAGAGTGCCTGTATACGGCAGCTCGATTTTTTTCGACGAGTAATACAAAGAAAAAGCTCTCTGAACGCGTGATTTCCATGGGGCTCCGCTATCTACTGATAAAAACACCGTATCACAATTTGTGATATGTGTTTGAAATATGTGCCAAAAACGTGAAAAGTTGCAAAATAATTGGAATTACTCAAAAACGATGAACGATATCAATTTTTTCCTTACAAACATGCATTACAATTTGATGGTAAACACAAAAATGCAATAACATAAGGGGTATTCTATTTAAAAAAATAAAGCGTGTATCACCAACGACTTATAGACCATCCTGCAATTGTCAACATAGGTTTACAAGATGCAGCTCGAGACACCCTCTAATAAACGTATATACTTTTTTCTTATATCTTGTATAGTAACGGATATATTGAGCTTTACCGTAGAAATGCGTCACCCTGTATATGTGTAAACAGAAAAAAACAGAAAGTGACCCCGTATATGGGTTTTAGGGGTTCTAGTTCGCGCTCATTTGAGGAAATCTTTTTAAAATTCATAGGTCGCGGTCTTCTTAATAATGAATTTTTTCTACAAAAATTTGCTAAAATATAGACTATTAACACTAAGTGAGTGGTGAAAGTGTCGCCACCTAGTTGCAGAACCAAGTAGTATGTTGTCACGCCAGCTCCAAATAACACAAAGTGTTAAAGAAATAGAGACTGTATATAACTAACTAACAATTTAGTAAATTGTCAGCCTTGTCCCATTTCTACCCTAATATAGCCTTACATAGACTATTAAACCATAAACTCTATAGGGGAAACTACTGCCGAAGCATGAGAAAGAGGGTCTATGGAAATGTGTTTTCCGAAAATATATTAGTAACAATGATGGTTGAAGCTGAAACTTAAGGCTTTCTGAAACACACTTAATACGACTTTTTTTCGAGATAATCCATATTTGTTTCAAATTCGTTGTCTGAAAATTGCAAATTTTAACGTTTCAAATCGCGACTTTGACGTTTCAACAAGAAAAATTATAAAATTTTCAAAATATTTTTTCTGCTACTTCTTGACCTTTTTGTGCCAAGAAAACTTATCCGTTGTATGTAATACTCAATTGGTTTTGTTAATTACACAAAAGAGTTTATTCTTGTGCTTTCCCCTATCACCAGTGGCACCCAATTTTTTTTCTTTAATTGCCTAATACTTTTTTCTTTTAACTTAGAGATCTGAATTATGGTGTGTAGGGTAAGTTTGATAGTAGCAACGTATGTGTCAAATTTGGTTGTCATAGCTCTGTTATTTTAGGAGATACAAAAATTTTCCGAAAGGAAACCCAAAATTTTTCCGGAAAAACTGGTCCTATTTTCCTTGCTAACGAACTTATCCAAGCCACTTACAAAAAGAAGGTACATACCAGATTTCATCAAAATCGGTCCTTTATTTTAGCCATAGGCATATCACATGGCTCAGTGGTTTCGACTCTGCATGATCACTTGGGTATGAGAAAGCTATCCGTAAGATGGGTGCCGTGTTTGCTCACAATCGACCACAAACGCAATCGTGTGACAACTTCGAAATAGTTTTTGGCGTTGTTCAACCGCAATAGGGACGAGTTTTTTGCGCCGTTTCGTAACCGTAGACGAAACATGGATTCACCACAACACGCCAGAGACTAAGCAGCAGTCAAAACAGTGGGTTTCTCCCTTCGAATCGGCGCCGAAGAAGGCCAAGGTGGGTTTGTCAGCCAATAAAGTCATGGCGACCGTTTTTTGGGATGCACGCGGTATAATCCACATTGATTACCCTAAAAAGAGAAGAACAATCAATGGCGAATATTATACCAATTTATTGGACCGATTCAATGACGATTTGAAAAAAAAAACGACCGCATTTGGCCAAGAAAAAAGTTATTTTCTACCAAGCCAATGCAAGGGTGCACACATGTGTAGTCTCCATGGCGAAATTACATAAATCAGACTACGAATCCGCCCTCTTCTCCGGATTTAGCCCCGAGTGACTATTTCTTGTTTCCAAACTTAAAGAAACGGCTCGGAGGAAAGAGATTTGACTCCAATTATGAAATAATCTCACAAACAAATACCTATTTTGAGGCACTAGGCAAATCTTATTTTTTGGAGGGGATAAAAAAATTGGAGAAACGTTGGACGAAATGTATAGAGCTCAAAGGAGACTATGTTGAGAAATAAAATGATTTTTTGTCAAAAAACCTGTGTTTCATTCAAAAAGTCAGGTATGTATGTATATATATATATATATATATATATATATATATATATATATATATATATATATATATATATATATATATATATATATATATATATATATATATATGTATGTATGTATGTATGTATGTATGTATGTATGTATGTATGTATGTATGTATGTATGTATGTATGTATGTATGTATGTATGTATGTATGTATGTATGTATGTATGTATGTATGTATGTATGTATGTATGTATGTATGTATGTATGTATGTATGTATGTATGTATGTATGTATGTATGTATGTATGTATGTATGTATGTATGTATGTATGTATGTATGTATGTATGTATGTATGTATGTATGTATGTATGTATGTATGTATGTATGTATGTATGTATGTATGTATGTATGTATGTATGTATGTATGTATGTATGTATGTATGTATGTATGTATGTATGTATGTATGTATGTATGTATGTATGTATGTATGTATGTATGTATGTATGTATGTATGTATGTATGTATGTATGTATGTATGTATGTATGTATGTATGTATGTATGTATGTATGTATGTATGTATGTATGTATGTATGTATGTATGTATGTATGTATGTATGTATGTATGTATGTATGTATGTATGTATGTATGTATGTATGTATGTATGTATGTATGTATGTATGTATGTATGTATGTATGTATGTATGTATGTATGTATGTATGTATGTATGTATGTATGTATGTATGTATGTATGTATGTATGTATGTATGTATGTATGTATGTATGTATGTATGTATGTATGTATGTATGTATGTATGTATGTATGTATGTATGTATGTATGTATGTATGTATGTATGTATGTATGTATGTATGTATGTATGTATGTATGTATGTATGTATGTATGTATGTATGTATGTATGTATGTATGTATGTATGTATGTATGTATGTATGTATGTATGTATGTATGTATGTATGTATGTATGTATGTATGTATGTATGTATGTATGTATGTATGTATGTATGTATGTATGTATGTATGTATGTATGTATGTATGTATGTATGTATGTATGTATGTATGTATGTATGTATGTATGTATGTATGTATGTATGTATGTATGTATGTATGTATGTATGTATGTATGTATGTATGTATGTATGTATGTATGTATGTATGTATGTATGTATGTATGTATGTATGTATGTATGTATGTATGTATGTATGTATGTATGTATGTATGTATGTATGTATGTATGTATGTATGTATGTATGTATGTATGTATGTATGTATGTATGTATGTATGTATGTATGTATGTATGTATGTATGTATGTATGTATGTATGTATGTATGTATGTATGTATGTATGTATGTATGTATGTATGTATGTATGTATGTATGTATGTATGTATGTATGTATGTATGTATGTATGTATGTATGTATGTATGTATGTATGTATGTATGTATGTATGTATGTATGTATGTATGTATGTATGTATGTATGTATGTATGTATGTATGTATGTATGTATGTATGTATGTATGTATGTATGTATGTATGTATGTATGTATGTATGTATGTATGTATGTATGTATGTATGTATGTATGTATGTATGTATGTATGTATGTATGTATGTATGTATGTATGTATGTATGTATGTATGTATGTATGTATGTATGCCCATGCAACGGTCTTTCAGGCCAAAATGTACGCCATCCTACACTGTGTGCGGGAGAACAAGAGGATGGGCTACACCAACAAGCAGATCCTGATAGCCGCAGATAGCCAGGCAGTCCTTAAGGCCCTAAGTAGCCCACGGATGCATTCCTGGCTGGTGAGTGAGTGTCGAGACGAGACGATCGACCTGGCTGGGCAGAATGAGGTCACCCTCATCTGGGTGCCGGGTCACTCGGGGGTCAAAGGCAATAAAGAAGCTGACAGTCTCGCAAAAAGAGGGTCAGCAGAACCATTTATGGGACCAGAACCGGCTCTGGGCGTGACAAAGAGCACTACCAGGGGAGCTATTAAGTCCTAGGTCAGAAACCAACACAAGATGTACTGGGCAGACTGTCCAGGGCTCAGACATGGGAAGTGAATAATTGACGAACCCAGTTCAAAGAGAGCTGTGGAGGTGCTAAATCTTAGCAGGGGACAGCTCAGAAACATAACAGGTCTCTTGAAGGGACACTGGCCGTCAAGAAACACGTTGGGATGTTTCAAGGGGGACCTCGCACGCAGACTCTGCAGCGAGGGGGCGGAATCAGCCCAGCACATCTTGTGCGAGTGTAAGCACTGGACCGCAAAAGACAACTGATCTACGGTCAGTCTAGACCGAAGACAGAGCAATATACAGCTTCACCCTACCAATCACTGTGCAGACTAGTTCAAGGCACAGTGATTTTGGAATGGGTGGAGTAAGACTAAGGGCATGCACAATAAACCAAAGGTTGCAGTGCTATCGGGGCGGCAAGGCCGCGGACGAGCCCTGAGGGAAAAAAAGCGATTAAAAGAAAAAAATACCTGTCATGTTTAAAATTTAATTTTCTTTTGGAAAACATTTGTAATTTTAATGAAATTTGTAACAAGTTTTTTTAAAGAGACTCACAGTGGCTACAAATACCAAATTTTTAAGTTATAGCGTTATAGAAAATTGCGATTAAGGCATTTAAAGCTTTTATCAAAAGGAGAGCACAATATTAAAAAATGTATGATAATGAGAAATATCGATGGTAAGGCTTTTGACATTTTTTTTTCCAGTGGACACGAATTAGGTCTTCTAGAACCGATCTGCAAGGTCCGTTTAGATTTAAAGTATTAATGTTAGTAATATGCCGTAATAATAGTGTCCAATTCTTATAAAAATTCACTACAATAACGCACTAAATTTAAGAGATAGTTTGCAGAGATTATTTTATTATGAGTAATATTTAATAAAATGTTAACCATAAAATTTTGTAGATGATTCAGTTACTGTATTCATGTTATCGGAAACGTGGAACAAAAAAGTAGTTAAAACTTGAAATATTAAACAACAGTTAAAGTAAGTAGCTCTTAGTTAAACAAATGAAAAGAATGGCAAATATAACCTCAAAATAAAATATTCTTCTTAACTTTTCGTGATTAAGTGTAATTAAACAATTTAAATGGTTGTGAATTGTTAGTGAACAGTGTAAAAATTGTGTGTGTGTGGTTTATGTTGCTGTTTTAAAAAATTGTAAGTAAGTCTCACGAGTTGATGTTCAGAAATAGTTTATTAAAATTAACCCTAACTAAGCAATTAACAGTTGTAGCTAAACATAATTATAATTTGAAATAATAGGACAAACTATACATTATGACATAATTTTGTAATTTACTGACAATTGAAATATTTTTTAAACATGAGCCTAGAGCAAATTTTTCTGACATTCTGATTGGTAGTGAATTTTCTTTAAAAAAAAACACTAATTAGGAGATCGTGACTTTTGAACAACTTTGAAAAACTGTCTTCAAATGAGCGCGAACTAGACCCCCTGTATGTATGTGTGTGTGTGTATGTATCCCACAGATAACTCAAAAAATAATGGGCCGCTGTTGATCAAATATCAAATGAGTGAGTACCTTCCTTTTGCAAGTGACTTGGATAAGTTCGGTAGCCAGGAAAATCGGTCTGGTTTTTCCCGGAAAATTATGTGTAGCAGTGGTGGTGAGGCCAACGCCAAGCAAGTAGGCCACAATGGGCCCATTTTGCCAACCCCAGCAACCATGCACTACTATTCCTCGGTTCCGTCGCCAAACCGCCTCGACCTCGAAGGTCTTCAATTGGACGCTACTTACCTGATTCCTCTGCAGAGTCCTCGATCCGAACAATTCTGCTCGAAGACTCCCAAAAGCATCGCATTCACGCAGGTTGTGGTAGGACGTTTCTTCATCCTCGCCGAATTCCTGGCAAATGGGATCCCTTTCTACACCTATCAATTTGAGGTGTCTTCTAAGGACGCAGTGGTCTGTCAGCACCTCAAGGATGCAGAAAGCGTAGGTCGACTCCTACCGAGTAGCCAGACAGCTTTATCTTTCTCCGGTCCCTTCAGGAAGTCCCTCGCCTGCCTATAACCACCAACCGACCCCCAGTGCATCTCCATTGCTTCCTCCGTCCACCTGTCTAAGGCGACAGAGACCGTCTTCCTAGTTATCCCCATCGCAGGCTCCATGCCACAAAACGGCCGCCGAGAACCAAGCCTTGCGAGATTATTCGCCACCTCATTCCCCGCTACGCCACAGTGTCCCGGAACCCACACCAGTTGCACCTTCTTTTTCCTGGCTAGTCCTTTAAGGGCGTCAGCGCACTCCTGAACCAGTGTTGACCTGATTCTGGCCACGCAGACTGCCCGGAGGACCGCCTGGCTATCCGAGCAAATGTATATAAATTTCTCGAGGCTCCTCCTCACATTCTGTCTATTGGCCACAGACAGGATAGCGTACACCTCTGTTTCGAATGCCGTGGTATATGCGCCAAGAGCATAACTCTCGCGCACCCCCAGACCTTCGATGTATATTCCCGCCCCGGAGGATTGTTGGTCCTCCAGCCGCGATCCGTCGGTGAAACACACCAGGCTTGCGGGCTGAAATGCAACCTCATTTTCCCTCCACTGATCCCTACTGGGGATCCTGAGGGTATATGGCCTAGTCAACCTAATACCGTCTTGGCATCCCGTACCTTGATGGCGGAAATGGGAATTTCCTTTTCCACCTCCTTGGCAACTCTTGCATGCCCTATTACTGCTCCCTCTCCGCACCAGTTTCCAGAGTCTCGCATTCTAAGATTCCACGCCATAGCCTCCCTTCTGACACAGATGGGAAGCGGTGGCAGCATCAACAAGACCACTAGTGCGGCTGAGGGTGTCGTCCTCATAGCGTCTGTGATACTCAGGATTGCCAGCCTTTGGAGTTTGGCCAGCTTCCTGCTGGTAGTTTGAAGTTTGGTTCACACCACACCACCGGACCAACGCCCCATAGAGGATTCTCGGCCTGACGATCGCAGTGTGAATCCAGTGAAGGATCCGAGGATTAAGTCCCCAGGTGCTCCCCATCACTCGACGCAGCTGCCAGAGGGTCGTTACTCCCTTCCTCACTACTTGTTCTATTTGCGACCCCCATGTTAGTTTGGAGTCCAGGATCATCTCCAGATATTTGACCTCCCGCACTAAAGCTAAAGGTTTTAAACATCACGGGCGCCCTGAATCCCTCTACATTCCTCTTCTTGGTGAATAGGATCATCTCCGTCTTCGCAGAGTTTTCTTTCGGAAAATTGTATATCTCCGGAAATAACAACGTTATGGTAACCAAATTTAGTGCGTCGGTTTATATCATCACAATTAACCTACGTATCGAAATTTAGATCTGCAAATTAAAAGACAAAAAAGTTATAGACATTAAAAAAAACAAAAATGCGCTATTTGAAACGTCAAAATTGGCAACATTTACACAAAGAACCTGAAACGAATACGAATTATGTAGAGAAAATGTCGCGAAAAGAGTGTTTTATAAATCCTTAAGTTTCAGCTTCAACACTCATTATCCTTCATTTTACTAGAATATGTTCAGAAAATTCATTTCAAATACACCTTTTCTTTGATGCTCTGGCAGTAGTTTTAGTTAGAGAGTGTATCGTTAAATGGTCTATAATTTTTAGCGAATTTTAGTCGAAAAACTTTATCGGTTTTAGTCCTCTTTACTCATACCCACCCATTTATATCTCCGGCAACAATTATTCTTTCACCTGGTTCAAACATGCCTAGTACTTCATTTCTGTCTTAGCAAAAGTTTTTCTCCTGTCACCCACTGTCGCCGTTTGTTGGGGCATAGCAGGCAACTAAAAACACTCTACGTATACTCGTTTTCATCCGTACCCATATTATTTTTGAGGACACACATTCACAATTTTTTAAACATGCCATAGCACTTTCATTCATATCAATATACCCTCGTAGAAAGAGCTACACACAGTCGTGGAAGCCACAGAAAGGCGACAATGCATTCTATTAGACTGTGATGATAATATATCGTATTTGTGCTCAAAAACTACCTAGAAAAGCTCAACCTTTCTTTTAAATCTTTAATTAAATCCAATGACATAAAAAGCAAAAATAAAAACATGAGCTTCAAGAAATCACATACAATACAGAAGCCTCTAATTACTTAATTTTTCAGATGTTTGGTGTTTTGTTTAATAATTAGAAAGTATGCGGCGACAGTCTAAAATCTCTAACCTCGAACCTACTACACTAATCAATTGAAAATACGAATGTTTTTAATGATAAAGTAGTGGTCTTTCGCAATAATTAACAAATGAACCTAACACAACTAAATATCACAAAACCGAACATCATTATCGAAAGGAAACCATTGTTAGCCGGTGTTCGGCGTTGATAAGGAAATATACAAAATATGTGCGTTGTTTCCTCAGTTGGCGAATTAGTTATTCTCTATCAATTAATGTATAATTAATATATTCACAATAACAAAATATGAAAAGAGATAAGATTTTTTGTTGTTGTAGTAAATGACAAATTAAAAGCTCTTGATGGATTTTAAATATGCAGGTATTAGGATTTTCTGAAGTCGGCACTTCTTCCTCAACTACAATGTTAGATATGTACAATCCTTTCAGGCTTTCTCTTTCTAAAATTTGTGAAAATGTTTTCCAAAAGGTCTACTCAGCTGTACAGCCTGCTTGGCTTTTGTGTTGTTTTCGTCTATTATATTTTAAGTTGTATTTATTCCTTTAGAGTGTCATTATTGTGGAACTTAGTCATTTTTAAGATGCTAATGCTGTTTTGACTTTTGACTGTTATTGGCTCAATTTTTGCATGGCTTCTTTTTTTTTTCAAGAATACACCACGAGGGCTCACAGCCTAAATACTATCGTACCGTGAGTGTCGACAAGGAGGAAAGAGTTAACTTGTTAATTCTGGACTTGAAGGTTTGGAGTTTCGGAGGAGAAGGAAAAACATGTACCGGCAAGGAATTCCACAACTTGAAAGTCCTCGGGACAAAAGAGCGGGCATAACAAGATGTTCTATGTCTGGTGACCTGGACAGTAACAGGGTGCATTCGCCCTGTTTACCTGGTAGATCTGTTGGGGACAGCAGGTGGGGGTACTATGGAAGAAAGCTCCTCTGAGCAGTGCCCGTGCAGATATATACAAAAGAGAAAGAGGTGACCAACTACACGCAGGTGGGCAAGGAATGGCAGCCTTTGGGTAAGGGTATGGTCACCGATACTACCTGTCGTGGATTAGACTGTGTTTTTAAAGAAATTTGAGTAATTCGGTGTTTATATACTTTTCCTTCACTTTAGAGACGGCTGAAAGGAGAGAAATAGGCCTGTAGTTGCTAGGTAGCGTTTTGGGTCCTTCCTTGGGGACGGGTTGTACTCGAGCAGTTTTCCTGTTACTAGGGAATATGCCTCTATTGTAAGATGTCTGAAACAGACGAGTCAAGACAGGAGCAAGTTCTGGTGCGCATTTTTTGAGACCAAGTGCTGGCATCTCGCCAAGGTCAGAGGCTTTCCTGGTATTCAGAGAAGAGAGCATCTTTTGTACCTTTTTAGTTTTGAAAATGATATCCGCCATTTTATGCGCGACATTGGGGACTGTTGGGGGTGGTTGAACATTTGGAGGTGGGTTGAGAATAGAATTGCCGGCGAACAACGAGGCAAAAAGTTCAGCTTTGCCCAGGGCGGTAGAAACAATTTCATTCCCTGAAATAAGAGGTGGGAACGTGCTCTTGCAGAAATTATTCCCGATATATTTAGTAAGAGTCCAGAAGGGTTTGCTGCCGTTGGAGCTTGAGAGGATTTTGTTTTTGATGTGGTTATTAAACGAGTTTTTTACCTCAGAAAGAATGCGGACATATCGGTTTCTTGCGTCCTTAAATGCTTGACGGTTTTCTTGACCGGAATTGTGTAGAAGCGTTTTCTGAGGTTTGACCTTTTCAATGCTAACCTTGTCACTGGATTTAGAGAACCAGGGCTTTTGAGTGGCTGAAGATGTTTTAGATGTACGTGAAATAACCAATTCCGTGCCAGCTTGGATGATTTCGGTGACGTTTTGTGAGATATCAGAGGGGTCAGGATGATAGAAGTAGACAGATGCCCATGGAAGCGAGGAAAAGTAATCCTGCATTTTGTCCCAGTTCGCGGAGTTGTAGTGCCAAACGATACGTGGGTGTGACGACTGTGTGACCTCGGGTTGCATTGCGCAGGAAGCAGTGACCATGCCGTGGTCTGAGCGATCAAGAGGGGCGGTGACTGATGTATTATAGCATTCAGGTTTTGTAGTAAGCAGGGGATCCAAGAGATTTGAGCTGAGTGTTGGAATGCGAGGAAAGTAAGTAGGTTGCTATTGGCTAAAGAATTGCCTCCGCTGCTCTCCCTTGAGGATCGGTTTTTGGAGATCCTAACCATTCCTTATTATGGACATTGAAGTCACCAAGAATAGTGACCTCGAAGGAAGGATATTCACAAATCAGATGGTCGGTTTTTTCAGAAAGGTAGTCAAAGAGCTGGACAAAGTTGTTGTCAGAAGGTGACCGGTAAATGCAACAGATGAATTTAGTTGCAGCCCGAGAGAGAGAGTTTCATCCAAAGTATGTATTTTCTTCCAGCTTCCAAATTGGGGAGTCTGGTGCAGGGTCGATTGCTACGGACGTATGCGCACACACCTCTATGCAATCTAAAGGAAGTAAGGAGCTCATACCTCGGGAAATTAAGGTGATTAATGGCTGTTTTGGCACTGAGATGGGTTTCGGTGAGAAAGAGGAGTTGGGGCCTAAACTAAATTGGCGTGTCCGAGCGTTTTCCCCAAAAGTTAAAGGTTAAGGGTGTATTAATTTTATTCCGGAGCTCTGGACAGTCCTGTATATATGTGTTGTTTTAGATTTTTTATGACTGTTTAACTATTTTCTTTTATATATTTATATATTTTTTTCGCAATAAAAACCCACTTTTTTGTGATCATTTAAAAACATGTTCGGCTGATTCAAAAACTGACCATTCAAATTTTACGTACTGTCTTGATGACTAACATTCTAACACTAACCACACCATGTAGACAAAACAATAATCTGAAATTCGATATGCAATATTTGTTTCAACACTGCTTTCATTCATAAGTTTATACTAGCGGTAATTTAGTTTCACGAGATACGTCAGCCCTAAAAAAATAAGCCAATAATAATGACGCAGTTGCTGTTTCAATTTCCAGATATAATTTTAATGAAAAACGGACAACAATACAGCGGGATCTAGTTTCTACTGAAAACAAAACTCATAACAAGTTTTGTGATATTCCTGATAAATGATACTGTCATAGAAAGCTTTTGTCGTCACATTTTTCAGCAATATTCGTGAAAAAAAAATCGCTTCTGAAGGGATCGAAAGACACTTAGAAAGTACATTTGTCTTATCGCTTTGCTTTAATGGGGTCGTAACACATCATCAAAAATTACATTTTTGATGTATCGAAATTAACGACTGGTGGTAATAAAAGAAATCTATGGAAAAATTTTGAAGTTTTTCGTTGTAGTAAATTTTACTTCCACATCGTCACAACGTGTGGAAGTATCGCATCAGCGACAAACATTTCCAAAAGTTTTTTCCCTTTATCGTCCTAAAAAGTATCAAAACATATAGAAAACAACATTCAGGAACGAACTTTTTGTTTGTTTGTCGGTCTGTGTCTCTGCCTGTTTGTAGCCACGATAACTTTAGAACGAATCGAGATATCGTCTTCAAATTTGGTGTACAGTTAGCACCCGACAAACTAACGGTTCGGATTGTTTTCGGGTAAAATCACTCGAAAGGGTAGAGGATGAATGGGGGTGATCATTTTTTTTTGTGCTAAAACGGCATAGCAAGTCTCAAAACATATAGAACACTGATCTGGTACTCTGTGCTGACATTAAATTAGGGATTGAATATGTGGGAGTGGAATATCGGACAAAAATTTCGAATTCTTTTTTGCTAAAACGGCGTAGCATGCCTCAAAACATATAGAAAACATTATTTTTTTACTGTCGTTCTATCGGTTGGTCTGTCTGACGGCCTCTGCGTCTGTCTGTTAGTAGGCGCAATAAAGTTCGAACGAATTGAGATATCATATTCAAAATTGATATCCAGTTAGCACCCGACAAAGGAATGCCTCGAATTGTTTTTGGGTAAGATCGCTTTAGGGGGTAAGGAATAAACGAGGGGTTATTTGATAAAAATTGACATTTTTTCGTTGCAACTCGAGTAATATAACGTTTCAGAAGTTTATGGGTATGGGAATACGAATTTTTTTTGTAGTCAAGTCATGGACCCTAAATTAATTTCCTGAGAATGTCTTTCTGAGGAGGGTAGGTTATCACAGCTATGTGGAAGTTATGATTCAATTTGCAGCACTTTTTATAAAGAAATGAAAATTCAGCTGCCAAAATGCTAATTTTAAAGCCCGTAGTTTGTGACGTACTAGCCTCAATGCATCTAATTGGTCCAGGTTTCGTCTTAAAATTATAAATATGAATTACCAGCACACTCCTTGAAATACAGTGGCAAACGTCATCAGTCATTCTAATGTTTTTATTTAAATTAAAATGGCCACCCTCAGTTGTCAGAGGAACCACTAATTACAGGAACACGTTCCACGTTCATGAGTTTTGACAATTGGTTTTGTGGAAAGTGTTCCTGTGAGTAATCGCAAAACTTTCAGTGTCACAAGCAAGGGCTCTGTCAAAGACAAACCATGTGTAGTTTGTGACGTAATAACCCTAAGTTTAGCATTCAAATTTATCGACTCACTTATTGCAATCTTTGATCATTTTTGTCTGCGATATTAGCCAACTTTAAAGAAAAATAACTGGTGTGTCAGACTCATTATTACTATTGTCATTACTTTATTAGATTTTAGTGAATTTTCTTTAAAAAAAATCACTAATGAGGAGATCTCGACATTTGATTTTTCAAAAAATTTCTTCAAATGAGCGCTATTTAGGACCCCTGGAACTCAAATCCGAGGTCGGTTTCAGACTTTATAGGTATATATATATATATATATATATATATATATATATATATATATATATATATATATATATATATATATATATATATATATATATATATATATATATATGTATGTATGTATATATATATATATATATATATATATATATATATATATATATATATATATATATATATATATATATGTGTGTGTGTTTATGTGTCACACCTATAACTAAAAAAATACTGGACCGATTTTGATAAAATTAGGTGAGTACCTTACTTTCGCGAGTGGCTTGGAAAAATTCGTTAGTCAGGAAAATCCGCCGAGGTTTTCCCGGAAAATTTTGTGTTTTCTTTCGAAAAAAATAGGAAAAAATTATATCTCCGGAATTAACAAAGTAAGGGCAACCAAATTTCATACGCGCATTTACATCATTATAGGTAAGTTACCTACCAAAATTTAGCTATGTAGGTTAAAGGACAAAAAAGTTACAGGCATTTAAAGAAAAATAAATTCGGATTTTCCTCAAAACGTCAAAGTCGCGATTTTAAACGTCAAAATTGGTAATATTTGGGCAATGAACCTGAAAATAATATGAGCTATGGAAGGAAAATGTCTCAAGAAGAATGTTTTACACAGCCTGAACTCTTAGTTTCAATCGTCATTGTCCTTCATTTTACTAAAATATTCCCAGAAACTTCATTTCAAATAGACCCTTTCTCTGATACTTTGGCAGTAGTGTTGGCTATAGAGTTTATCGGTTAATGGTATATCATTTTTGTCGAATTTTCGTAAAAAATCTTTAAAGCCCAATATATCCGTTATTATGCAAGATACGGAAAAAGATTGTATACATTAATTATAGGATGTCTTCAGCTACATCTTAAAAAATATTTCTACAATTACAGGGTGGTCGTTGGTGATTCAAATTTTCTTTTTTAGGGAATTTTCTTTAAAAAATTCGCTAATGGGGAGATCCGTGTATATATATATATATATATATATATATATATATATATATATATATATATATATATATATATATATATATATATATAAAATAATAAAAGTTGGAAAAATTTTGTTTAAAAAAATTCATATCTCCAGAAATAACTAAGTGAGGGCAGCCAAATTTGGTACGCGTATTTGTATTATAAAGAGTGAACCATGTACCAAAATTTAGGTCTCTAAGTTTAAGGACAAAAAAGTTACGGGCAGCTAAAGAAACAAATTTTGGAGTTTTCCGCAAAACGTCAAACTCGCAATTTAAAAGGACAAAATTGGCAATGTTTAGGCAAAGAACGTGAAATAAATACGGATTGTGAAAAGAAAATGTTGCAAGAAGAGTGTTCTGCGAACCCTTAAGTTTCAGATTCAACCGTCATTGCCCTTCATTTTACTAGAATATTTACAGAAAATTCATTTTAAGTAGACGCTTTCTCCGATGCTTTGGCTGTCGGTCTAGTTAAGTTGATGCTTTCGCTGTAGGTTTAGTGAAGTTTATGGTTTAACGGTCTATAATTTTTAGCTAATTTTCGTAGAAAAAATTCGTTACTGCATTTTAGCATTTTTTATCGAAACATGATGCATGTTTGTAAGAAAAAAATCTGGACGCAGTAAGTGCGTTTTGGCAGCAAATTTTCATTAAATCCTTCAAATTTAAATAACTCAATTTGCTATTAACGTAAGTTTTGTTGGTTGGTTAGGAAATCAACATTTAACTTTATTTTCGGAAAATTTTTGTATGAACGCAACAAGGGCGTTTTTTTGCGAATTTTCATTAAATGTTTCAAATTTCAATAACTCAATTTGCTATTAACCTAAGGTTCATTGGCTAGGAGACCAGTTTTCTCGGAAACATTTATAGTTTATTTTCGGAAAATGTTTGTACATCTTCAAATAATTATTTTGATAAAATATGGTACATTGTTCCTACTATATAGGTTATACCAGTAACCAAATTGATGCCGGCTCGCATTAGAGCTATATATTTGTAATTAAAAACATTTTTATGAAAATTCACTTCCCTAACGCACTTGCTGCGTCCAGAGTTTTACAGTATGCCCACATAAAATAACAATGGGAAAGTCCCACAGTACCGTCACCCTAAGCTTTATCAAGGAAAAGATCAAAATACTTTAGGTTACAGGTTTAATACCTCCTGGTATGTGTAAAGGAACTTTTGTGCGACAAATAAAGGTAATAAACTCCTGGTATGTTTAGAAATAATCAACTTTATCTTACAATTTGAAGAGTGGGAAAAATCAGTCTGTAAAAACTTGGCCTCCAGTACCGGCCAGCAAATATATATCCATTTATATAATGCAATAATCGCAAATATACTGATTCGATAGCTCTGATATATTCGCACAAGCCTCGTGACTCACGCCTTGAAGTTTCCACATTGTATCTAATCGTCTTCATGAGATTCAAGGCACAAAGGACAAATTGTCTCTTTCTTAATTGGTCTGCGGGGAGGAGTCAGGTTTTCGTTCTTATTTTTCTTGATTTTCTTGCTGACATCTCTTCCTGAAACCAAACTTTTACCTTTTTGCTGACATCTTTTGCTGAAAGCTAACTACTTTCCCGCTTAGCTGATTCAACACTTCTTTTATCTGCTCTTTTCTCTTCCAGCATCTTTTTGTATGGATTACTTGTTATGATTTTACTTATTTCAGCTTTACGACGTCGTCTAGTAGCTCTTCTTTTGTAATTACAGCTTTAAAATTTTCAGTGGATTCGTCAATGTTCGAGATGCGGATTGCTGAGAAGAAGCCATTTGAGATTCGGCGTCAATAGCGGCAGTTTGATACTCGAATTGCTCAGAAATTGTGGTTTGTGGTGTGGGTTTTAGCGGTCATAGTTTGCGCTCATTTGAAGAAATTTTTTCAGATTTCAAAAGTTGGGATATCGTGATTAGTGAATTTTTTTAAGGAAATTTGGGGTTTTCCTCAACACGTCAAATCGCGATTTGAAAAGTCAAAATTGACAACATTTAGGCAAACAACCTGAAACAAATACGGATTATGTAGAGAAAATGTCGCAAAAATGTTCTGCAAACCCTTCAGTTTCAGCTTCAACCGCCATTGTCCTTCATTTTACTAATTTTTAGCTAATTTTCGCATAAAAAATTCGTTATCGAGGAGACCGCGACTTTTGACGTAAAAAAATTCAAATGAGCGGAAACTAGGCCCCCGAGTTTACATTTAGTTTTTATCTGTTTACATGTATACAGGGTGCCGCATTTCTACGGTAAAGCTCAATATAATTCTTTTTCTACAAGAAACGGGAAAAAATGTATACGTTTATTATAGGGTCTCTTGAGCCGCATCTTATAACATTATTTTGAGAATCACAGGTGGCCTATAAGTCGTTGGTGATCCCTACAAAAAAATGTTCGAACACCATTATTCTATTGTATTTTGCATTTTTTATCGAAATATGGTGCATGTTTGTAAGAAAAAAAAATCGAGACGCCGTAAGTGCGTTTTGGAAGCAAATTTTCATTAAATGCTTCAAATTTCAATAACTCAGTTTGTTATTAACCTAAGGTTTGTTGGCATGCACAACAGGCCAAGGGCTGCAGTGCTATCGGGGCGGCAAAGCCGCGGACGAGCTCTGAGGGACAAAAAAAGGTTTGTTGCATTAGAGACATATTTGTTATGAAAAACATTTTTATGAGAATTCACTTCCATAACGCACTTGCTGCGTCCAGACTTTTTAATAAATTCGTAACTCTTCGAAATTTTACAACTATAAAACAATATCTGGGGGTCTAAAAAGACTACACCTCTTTGACAATTTGAGCAACAGCTTAACTCTAATAATAACAGAGAAGGCTGTAGTGAGAGGATATAAATTGACATCCTGTATAAATTATGTCTAAGCAGTACAACATTATCAATTGTACTAAGTAATTTTGAAATTGGTGTGAACTAAAATGAAATAACAATCACCTAGTATATTATGTCAACTATGTTAGCAAAATATAATATAATACAAGACTGGATCATTAGTCACCAATAATAAATAACTTTGCAAATTTCTTTTTAGTTTTATAGTTTTATTTGATTGAATTGCATCAACGCTGAATCAGCCTACTCTACTTTATATATGAATGGTGAGCTAATCCTGAGACTATTTATACAGAATGATTTACTTGTGGTTTTACCCCCATGACAAACACATCACAACGAATTTAATAAACTAAATAATATTATATGTAGATTATTTGCAACAGTCTGACTACTAAATTAATAAATTAAATACTTTAACTAAATGTGGCTGTAAAACTAAAAAACAACTCAGGACGCAGCAAGCTGGTTACAGTAGTGAATTTAAAAAATGTTGCAATTTCTGAGAACTTTTCGTTAGCCATTAACCTATGAGCTTCACTTTTGCTATCTACTGAAGTCTCTATAAAGCCCATATGTTAATGCAAATCAATCATCATTGCTCTTCATTTTACTAAAATACTTCCAGAAAATTCATTTCAAATAGACCCTTTCTCTAATGCTTTGGCAGTAGTTTTAGTTAAGTTATGGTTTAACGGTCTATAATTTTTAGCTAATTTTCGTAGAAAAAATTCGTTAATGAGGAGACCGACCGCGGCTTTTGAATTCTAAAAAGATTTCTTCAAATGAGCGCAAACTAGGCCCCCTAGAATCCATATATCCGGATTTACTTTCTGTTTACATATATACAGACGCATTTCTACGGGAAAGTCCAATATAATTGTTATTATAAAAGATACGAGGAAAAATTGTATACATTAGCTATAGGGTGTCTTGAGCTGCATCTAATAAAATTATTTTGACAATCGCAGAATGACCCGTAAGTCGTTGGTGATACATACTTTTTTTTTTAACATTCCTTATTGCATTTCTGCATTTTTCATCGAAAGATAGTGCATGTTTGTAAAAAATCGAGACGCAGTAAGTGCGTTTTGGTAGCGAACTTTCATTAAATGCTTCAAAATTCAACAACGCAATTTGCTTTTAACCTAAGGTTTGTCAGCTAGGAAACGAGTTTTTTCGGAAACGTTTTAAGTTCCTTTTCGGAAAATATTTTTACAAAAATTCACTACCATAATGCATTTGCTGCGTCCAGACTTTTTAGTGAATTTTCTTAAAAAAAAATCACCAATGAGGAGATCCCGACTTTTGAATTTTGGAAACTTGGTGAGTACCTTCATTTCGCAAGTGGCTTGGATAAGTTCGTTAGACAGGAGAATCCGCCGAGGTTTTCCGGAAAAATTTTGTGTTTTCTTTAGAAAAAGATGTATATCTCCGGAATTAACAAAGTAAGGGCAACCAAATTTGGTGCGCGGGTTTATATCATTACAGGTAAGTTATCTAACAAAATTTAGCTCTGTAGGTTAAAAGATAAAAAAGTTACAGACATTAAAAAAAAAAGAATTTTCCTCAAACGTCAAATGTCGCGATTTTAAACGTCAACCTGAAACTAATATGAGCTATGGAAGGAAAATGTCTCAAGAATAAAGTCTGAAATCTTAGTTTCAATCGTTATTGTCCTTCATTTTACTAAAATATTCCCAGAAAATTCATTTCAAATAGACCCTCTCTCTGATGCTTTGGCAGTAGTGTTGGCTATAGAGTTTATCGGTTAATGGTATATCATTTTTGTCGAATTTTCGTAAAAGATCTTTAAAGCTCAATATATCCGTCATTATGCAAGATACGAAAAAAAATTCTATATATTAATTATAGGGTGTCTTGAGCTACATCTTAAACAAATATTTCTACAATTACAGGATGGTCCATAAGTCGTTGGTGATTCAAATTTTCTTTTTTCACTAATGGGGAGATCCATGTTATATATATATATATATATATATATATATATATATATATATATATATATATATATATATATATACAGTGTGGAACAGCCAAATGGAATAAATTCGATAACGGATAAATGAGGGCGTGTTGGGAAAAACGCTTGGACACGTCGATTTGTATTTTTAACTGCGCATCTTTTTCAAGAAAAAATTTTTATATAGGGTGCGTCATGTGACAGTGGCCAATACCAACTTTCTTATTTTAAATACAAGCCCCTGTATATTATTAATTTTTTGGATTCTTCAGAAAATTCTAGACATAATTCATGTACAATGTCCTATACCTATCTTCAACTGTTTCGGAAATATTAAATATTTTCAGATTTATTACAAAAATTAACATTAAAAATAGAAAATTATTTTATTTCACAAATTCTAATAAGAAATACTGATTATTTCTTAATAATTTAAAAAAACAAAAAAAAAATTATGTCAATGTAGTAAATGTTCAAAATGCTCGCCACGAACATCTTGGCAACATGCTAATCTGGTATAGAAATGTCTTCTAACATTACTCAACATCTCAGGCGTGACTGATCTAATCGCAAGCGTGATTCGTCTTTTTAAGTCATCTAAGTTGAGGGGCTTAGTTTTGTATACAATACTTTTGACATATCCCCACAAAAAGTAGTCTAATAGCGACAGATCAGGAGATCGTGCTGGCCATTCTATCGATCCGCGCCTCCCTATCCACCGATTTGGAAAAATTTGGTTCAGGTACTGCCGGACATTGATTTGGTAATGGGGCGGTGCTCCATCTTGCTGAAACCATATTTTATTGGCAGCAGTTCTAAATATTTATCCCCATTCAAGTTGCCATCAATGAAAAAGGGACCTACGATATGATTTCTAACAATTCCTGCCCAAACATTAACTTTTTCAGGATATTGCGTATGTTCCTCTCTCATCCAATGAGGATTCTCATTAGACCAATAGCGGCAATTTTGACGATTAACATGACCGTGAAGTGTAAATGTGCTCTCATCAGAAAACAAAACATCTTCTAATTGGATCACATTGTTATCTAACATTGCCATCATTTGTTCACAAAAATACGTTCTCCTATCGAAATCGTCCTCCATGAGCTCCTGAGTTGGTATCATTTTATAGGGATGCATTTTATTTTCCTTTAATGTTCGAAAAATTGCTGTGTGGCTAACGTTGAATAGTTGGGCTGCTTGTCGACCAGAAGTATGTGGGTTTTCTTGAAACTCAAGCGTAATATCCAATTTCGTATCATCACTTACTGCATTGGCAGCTACTTTTTTTATCTGTCTCACATGAAACTGCTTTTCTATTTTGCTAATTGTTCCTTGGGATACAGGCGGCAAATTTGGAAATTTTTCGTGAAATAAGCGAGACACTTCCATCTGTGTCCGTGTGTTATCTCCATAACCAATCATTTGTAGAATGGTTATTTTGTGCATTTCTGTTAAATGAACCATTTTTCTGATATTATTACGTACAGTTAACGAAATTCAAACGACAATAGCACTGACACTAATCACTACTGTCATGCAGGCAGACAACAAGTTGCTAAGGCTACGAGTTTTATACGAACAGAAAGAAAACTGTTTTTGTTTTTGTTTCATTTCATATCAGTAAAAAGAAACGCAGGAATGGTTTTTGTTTACTTTCTCATTATCAAGAGCTGAATGGGAAATAAGTATTGAATGCAATGTAGCGAATTTGTGAAATAAAATAATTTTCTATTTTTAATGTTAATTTTTGTAATAAATCTGAAAATACTTAATATTTCCGAAACAGTTGAAGATAGGTATAGAACATTGTACATGAATTATGTCTAGAATTTTCTGAAGAATCCAAAAAATTAATAATATACAGGGGCTTGTATTTAAAATAAGAAAGTTGGTATTGGCCACTGTCACATGACGCACCCTATATAATTTTTTTTTCTTGAAAAAGATGCGCAGTTAAAAATACAAATCGACGTGTCCAAGCGTTTTTCCCAACACTCCCTCATTTATCCGTTATCGAATTTATTCCATTTGGCTGTTCCACACTGTATATATATATATATATATATATATATATATATATATATATATATATATATATATATATATATATATATATATATATATATATATATCGTACCGATAACTCAAAAAATAATAGACCGATCTTGATCAAATTTTGTTGGTACCTTCCTTTTGCAAGTGTCTTGGATAAGTTCGTTGGTCAGGAAAATCGGACGAGGTTTTCCCGGAAAATATGTGTTTTCTTTCTAAAAAAATTCATATTTCCGGAAATAACAAAGTGGGGGCAACCAAGTTTGATACGCGTATTTGCATTATAAAGAGTGAACCATGTATCAAAATTTAGGTCTCTAAGTTTAAGGACAAAAAAGTTACGGGACGCTAAGGCAACAAATTTTGGAGTTTTCCTCAAAACGTCAAACTCGCAATTTAAAACGTCAAAATTGGCTATATTTAGGCAAAGAACGTGAAACAAATACGGGTTGTGAAAAGAAAATGTTACAAGAAGAGTCTTCTGCGAACCCTTAAGTTTCAGATTCAACCGTCACTGCCCTTCATTTTACTAAAATATTTACAGAAAATTCATTTCAAATAGACCCTTTCTCTGATGCTTTGGCCGTCGGTTTAGTTAAGTTGATGGTTTTGCTGTAGGTTTAGTGAAGTTTATGGTTTAACGGTCTATAATTTTTAGCTAATTTTCGTAGAACAAATTAGTTACTGCATTTTAGCATTTTTTATCGAAATATGATGCATGTTTGTAAGAAAAAATCTGGACGCAGTAAGTGCGTTTTGGTAGCAAATTTTCATTAAATCCTTCAAATTTCAATAACTCAATTTGCTATTAACGTAAGTTTTGTTGGTTAGGGAACCAACATTTAACTTTATTTTCGGAAAATTTTTGTATGAACGCAGCAAGGGTGTTTTGGTTGCGAATTTTCATTAAATGTTTCAAATTTCAATAACTCAATTTGCTATTAACCTAAGGCTCATTGGCTAGGAGACCAGTTTTCTCAGAAATATTTAAAGTTTATTTACGGAAAATTTTTGTACATTTTCAAATAATTATTTTGATAAAATATGGTACATTGTTTCTACTATATAGCTTATACCGGTAACCAAATTGATGCCTGCTCGCATTAGACGGATATATTTGTAATTAAAAACATTTTAATGAAAATTCACTTCCATAACGCACTTGCTGCGCCCAGACTTTTTCTTTGTTGTGAAGTAAGTAATACACCCTGAAATTGTGATAAATAATTTAGGAACAAAGCTATATATTTACGATTAACGATGGAAACGTTTGATTAAGGAGAGGCATATCACGCAACACATACTTTGTGTATACATATGTAATGTAATAGGGCAATTATCTCTTTTATTAATAATATGTAATTTATAGGAACTGTAACACACCTTTTCACACCATTAATTATTCATTTACATAACGAAAAAGGTGATAATATAAAATAAACAATCTAATTTTAAATTCTCTACGATTAATTATAAATTGTAAACTAGCCATTAAAATAATTATTTTTGTTAATTCGATTAAAAGTCAATTATATCAATGACTTTTTTAATAATCCAATTAGCTTACAAACATTAATTGCCTATGAAATGATTTTAATTATTAATAAATTCTATCCATAAGTTTCGCATTATTAAGTTTTAATTACATTCAATGATTATTTTTGTCCTGATTTCGTGAAACAGTCCAATAGTAAAAGTTCGGGACGCAGCAAGTGCGTTATGGTAGTGAATTTTCATTTAAATGTTTTTAATAGTAAACATGTGTTTTTTTTTTCAGAAAGCAGGCATCAAATTTGGTAATCAGTATAACATATATAGTAAAAACAATGTGCCATGTTTCATCAAAATAACTTTATTGTTTGAAAACGTACAAAAATTTCCGAAAGTAAACTTAAAGTGTAACCGAAAAAATCCGTTTCTTGGTCAACCTTATAGGTTAATAGCAAATTGAGCTTTTCAAATATGAAGCATTTAATTAAAATTCGCTACCATAACGCACTTCCTGCGTCCCGAATTTCTTTTGCATGCATTATATTTCAATGGAAAATGTAAAAACATAAGGTGTTTTCGACTAAACAAAAATTATTTGTATCACCAACGACTTATGGGCCAGCCTGTGATTGTAGAAATAATTTTTCAAGATGTAGCTCAACACACCCTATAATTAATGTATACAATATTTTTTCATATCTTGTATAATAACGGATATATTGAGCTTTATTGATTTTATACGAAAATTCGACAAAAATTATATACCATTAAACGATAAACTAAGGCTACTGCCAAGCATCAGAAAAAGGGTCTATTTGAAATTAATTTTCTGGAAATATTTTAGTAAAATGAAGGACAATAACGGCTGAAACTAAGACTTCAGGGTTTGTTAAACATTCTTCTTGATAGATTTTCTTTTCATATCTCGTATTAGATTCAAGTTCTTTGCCTAAATGTTGCGAATTTTGACGTTTTAAGGAAAACCCCAATTTATTTTTCTTTAAATGCCCATAACTTTTTTGTCTTTTGACCTACAGAGCTAAATTTTGGTAGGTAGCTCACCTATAACGATATAAACCAGCGTACTAAATTGCCCTTACTTTGTTAATTCCGGAGATATATATATATATATATATATATATATATATATATATATATATATATATATATATATATATATATATATATATATATATATATATATATAAATTAAAACTGACCCCGGATATGTGTTTTTTGGGGGGCCTAATTAGCGCTCATTTGAAGAAATTTTTTCAAAATTCAAAAGTCGGGATCTTCTCATTAGTGAATTGTTTTTAAGAAAATTCACTAATATAACCATAGAGGCTTTCCCTACCATCACAATAGTTTATTTTTTGCAACCGCTTTCGCCTAGATGGCATCGTCAAGCACAACTGGTTACAAATAATATTTTTTTTAAACTGGACGCAGAAAGTGCGTTATAGTAGTGAATTTTCATAAAAACGTTTTTAATGACCAATATGTTTTTAATGAAAGGTACAAATTTGGTTAACAGTATAACCTATAGTAGAAAAATTGCAACATATTTTAACAAAATAACTTTATTCTTTGAAAAAGTACAGAAATGTTTCAAAGGTAAAATTGAAATATTCCAGAAAATACTGGTCCTAGTTTCCTGGCCAACGAACCTTTTCAAGCTTTTCAATCTTTTTTATATACAGGAGGGGGAAATGCTCATGCAGACCCCATTCACGGCACCGTAGGTGCCGTGGGATATCGAGGTACTGTGATACTGTACTCACTAAAACCCCCTCCCTGGGAGTACCGCACCTTAGTCCATACCTCCATCGGAGAGATGTCACACAATGACTTTTTGGGTATGAATGTTTCCATTCTGCTTTTGCCGCGGGGCGTTAGCGGGTAAGTATAAGCTTTGGACGCTTATGCTTATGTGGAAGTTACTCGTCGTAGTCGGTGGTACTACGGAGAAGGGCATTTGGGTGAGAAGCGGCTTTTGCGAACTGAGTTGTGGATAGTTGAGTTATAAACTCAAGTATCGAAGGCATTTCCAGATCAGAGTGAATCAGACTGTTTCGGACAAACCATGGCGCTCCGGTAACCATTCTCAGAATTTTGTTCTCGATGATTTGAAGGGTCTTGATGTGTATTGCGGCCGCGGTGGCCCATGCAGGTGATGCATAGGTCAAGGCTGGCCGGATAATGACTTTGTACATGGACAATTTGGAATTTCTATTTTGAAGTGGGAACAGCTTCGAGATGAACATCGAGGCTTTTTTCGAGCGTGATCGACATGGGGGCGCCATGTTAAGTGTTTTTCGAGGAAAACCCCGAGGTATTTGGCGGAATCTTGTCAGGGAATTAGACGGTTGTCTAATGAAACGTGTTAGTGAGGTGAGTGTCTCCTCTTGGAAAATAGGACAGCTGAACATTTATCGGGGTTTATCGCTAGAAGGGATTTCATATACCATGATTGCAGCTCGACTACGGCGGTCTGAAGTCGTTCGGTTATTATCCTCGGCTGAGTGGAGCTGCTGAGGATGGTAGTGTCGTCTGCGTACAGTACGTATGTCACGTTTAGGGGGGCTGTCGGAATGTCTGCGATAAATATATTGTACAGCAGAGGGGAGATAGCAGAACCCTGCGGGACACACGCCGTGGCTGGGTACGTTCTAGATCTGGCTCCCAGATGTTTGACCTGATACTTCCTCTGTTGAAGGTATGACCTGATTAGCAGAATCAGAGGGAGAGGATAATTAAATGATAGAAGTTTGTTTACGAGGCTCGCATGCCAAACCCTATCGAAGGCTTGAGCAATGCCAAGAAATATTGCACCAGTTGACTTGTTCTTATTAAATCCTTCGGTGATGTTTTCCACCATACGAAGGACTTGGTCTGTGGTGGATATATTGAGCTTTACTGATTTTTTACGAAATTACATCCCATTAACCGATAAACTCTATAGCTAAGGCTACTGCCAAGCATCAGAGAATGGGTCTATTTGAAATGAATTTTCTGGAAACATTTTAGTAAAATGAAGGACAATGACGGTTGAAACTAAGACTTCAGGGTTTGTAAAACATTTTTCTTGACACATTTTCATTCCACAGCCCGTATTAGATTCAAGTTCTTTGCCTAAATGTTGCCAATTTTTACGTTTTAAATCGCAACTTTGGCGTTTTGAGGAAAACTCAAATTTATTTTTCTTTAAATGTCTATAACTTTTTTTGTATTTTGACCTACAAAGCTAAATTTATGTAGGTAATTTACCTATAATGGTATAAACCCGTGTGCCAAAATTATATGCCATTAAACGATAAACTCTGTAGCTAAGGCTACTGCCAAAGCATAAGAGAAAGGGTCTATGTGAAATGAATTTTCTGAAAATATTTTAGTAAAATGAAGGACAATGACGGTTGAAGCTAAGACATCAGGCTTGTAAAACATTATTCCTGAGACATTTTCTTTCCATAGCTCGTATTAGTTTCAGGTTCTTTGCCTAAATCTTGCGAATTTTGACGTTTAAAATCTCGACTTTGACGTTTTGAGGAAAACCCCAATTTATCTTTCTTTAAATGGCTATAATTTTTTGTCTTTTAACCTACAGAGCTAAGTTTTGGTAGCTAATTTACATATAACGATATAAACCGGCGCACCAAATTTGGTTGCCCTGACTTTGTTATTTCCGGAGATATAATTTTTTTTTTAAAGAAAACACAAAGTTTTCTGGGAAAACCTGGGCCGATTTTCCTAGCTAACGAACTTATCCAAGCCACTTGTAAAAGGAAGGTACTCACCAAAGGTAATCAAAATCCAATATATATATATATATATATATATATATATATATATATATATATATATATATATATATATACATATATATATATATATAAACATATAAAAATCGAAACTGACCCCGGAAATGTGTTATAGGGGGCCTAATTAGCGCTCATTTGAAGAAATTTTTTCAAAAGTTGGGATCTCCTCACTAGTGATTTTTTTTAAAGAAAATTCACTAAAAACAAACATTGCCGATCGAAAAATTATTCCACCATTTGCCACACCGATCGCGATCTTATATTCATCCTGAAATGCTGCTTCCTGACACTTTCTTATCAAAGGTCCGCAGCTATTAATATTAATGATTTTCTTTAAAAATATTTTGAATTAAATTATTACTGATTTACATTTATGTTAAATGCAAATTAAAAATCGGCTCATTTGATTATATATGTCGTTGGAATGTATAAAAAAACGCATACATATAATACTACAACGATAAATGACATATTGTGACAAGTGATCAATTAATCAAATTATGTACAAATATTTTCAACATCATGGATACTTTATTGAACTTTGACTTTAATGAAATACTAGATAAATATTTATCAACTATTAAAAAAATAAAATGTGTTGTCCCATGTCCCAGTTCGGTCCTGCTTAACATATATAACAACTTTTAATAAATTTGTATTGGGAAAATTTACTAATAGAGAGGTAATGTGGCTGAGAATTTTCGGAAATTTTCTTGAAATGTGCGCGAATGATAACCGCTAGAAACCATATTTCGAGTCCGTTAAGATATATATATATATATATATATATATATATATATATATATATATATATATATATATATATATATATATATATATATATATTTGCATCTGCATTTAACGAGGAATCAAGGAACCAGCAATAATATCTCGTAAAAGCCTCTAACATCTAGAAAACTCTATCAAACTTCAACTTAAAAGCTATTTTGCGCAAAAACTAAAAGAGTAAGCAAAATTTTACAAAAACAACAAAGATTTGAAAAAAAAGATCGGTCTTTGAAAAAAAATGAACGTGTTATTTATCTAACCGCCAGAGAAATAAATACGATAAAAAAAGTTATGGGTGGGGGTAAGTTTACACCCTTGCAGAGGTGCAATTGCACTAGTTCTCATAACGACTAAACCACTTGCTCATTACAATATTTCTGTAAAATTTGAATATGATCGGATTACCTGTTTAGGAGATAGGTAAAAAAATAGAAAAAAAATTCATAACATTGAAGCTAAGCGGTGCAACTTTGTATAGAGGTGAGTTGATCTTAATCGACCTAATTTTGGCTGAAAAATCTGTGGTAGGTCGGTTGTACATTGTATTCCGAGACACCCTATATATATATATATATATATATATATATATATATATATATATATATATATATATATATATATATATATAGAGAGAGAGAGAGAGAGGGTGTCCTGGTTATTATGCTTCAAAAAAATTGGGGTGTGAGTTGCCCTTGAAAAAATAGTGGGGTACTTCGTATAACATTTTTCGTTTTAAGGTCGTGATACTGAGATATAGGGTGTTAAACTTGTTACGTTTAAAGCGATTTTCCTTAACGATATTTAAATATATATATATATATATATATATATATATATATATATATATATATATATATATATATATATATATAGTTATATATATATACAGGGTGTTACAATATAGTGGGCCAACCCGCTAACCACGGATTCCCGGGACGAAAATTTTATGACATTTCTTATATCATTTTTCTTCTGAGGGCCCGGTTTTCGAAATACAGAGTGTTGAAATTGAACTTAAAATCTCTAAAAAAATTTGTGCACACGCCAATGGTTTCAAAACAAATGGCTTCTGTTAGACAATTTAATTTTATAACATTGGTTTATCTAGTTGAATTTTGATAAAACGACTAGTTTATGAGTTATGGTAAGTTGAATGGTCGGACCCAAACAGATGAGAAAAAACCTAGGAAACCTCTTTTCATTTCTAATTTTTATGTTTTTGGAGTTATCTCCATGAAATCTTGCACGTAGCCTTATTCCACGACTAGACGACATCTGCGTGAATAAGAAGAATCAAACCCCAAGGGGTATAGGAGGGATGGTATTACTAATAGTCCCCTAATCTTCTTTGTGCGCACGCCAATGGTTTCAAAACAAATGGCTGTTATTAGATCAATCAATGTCGTCACTTTAGTCACTTCAGTTAAATTTTTATAAAACGATTAGTTTATGAGTTATTTCAAGTAGAATGATCGGACTTTATTTTCATCAATGGAACGTTTTCTAATATAATTCTTATTTTGCAAGGTATGCCCATTGCATTTTGATAAGACCTATTTATTTTATATTTAATAAAAATATGTAATGTCTGATGAACAAATCCACAGAAAAAAACATTCCATTATATTCGTTGTTCGTAGAATTTTAGGGATCCACGTAAGCTCTGAAATACTAGAAGGTAAGTTGCTGACTGTCAAAATATTATTTTCACGGCGATATTCAAACTATAGGTATACTTTGTGATAATTGACCTTATTATTTTCCACAATATGACAAATATCATATCATTTTCTGACATGACAGATATAGTATTAATAATGGGTAAGAGTGTAATGATAGTAACTTTTCAGTACAATCAGTTTTTAATAATTTCCCTTGCTTGTAGGGAAATGTGATTGTAATGCTAGTCATGCTGCTAGGGGCTATGCAGCTACATTTCCTAACCGTCATGACCCGCAGAGGAAGTTTTTCTCAACATTGGTTCGTCGCATGAGGGAGTCAGGTACCATAAAACAACAGCGTGCAGGTAACAGCGGAAGACCACGCAAGATCAATACCAGGCAAGAAGAAGAAATCCTAAGAATAGTGGAAACAAGACCTGGAACAAGTACAAGAGCAGTAGTCCACCAAATGAGGCATAATGAGCGTGCCACTATAAATTCAACTGATGTGCACCGAGTACTAAAGCAACAGTCACTGTACCCGTATCATGTTCAGAAAGTACACGTTCTTTTACCCCAAGACGCATTAACAAGAATGACTTTCTGCAACTGGCTGTTACTGGAGACCAGTCGTAAGCAGCAATTCCTGAGATTTATTCTGTTTTCGGATGAAGCCCTTTTCACTCGCAATGTCGTTACGAATTTGCATAATCGTCACATGTGGGCACAAGAAAATCCGCATGCCATAGTCGAAGCTCGTCATCAAGTGAACTTTAGATTGAACGTATCGGCAGGAATAATTGATGACTTACTCTTAGGACCAGTTTTTTTGCCAACTCGAGTAAATGCGGATGTGTTTCTAACATTTTTACAAAATGAGTTCGTACATTTACTTGACGATATGCCGCTGGAAATTCCACGAAATATGTGGCTACAACTGGACGGTGCTCCGCCTCATTACGGAAGAGACGTTCGAAGACATTTAAGTAACACATTCAATGGCCGTTGGATTGGTCGGTGGGCAGATGCACCTGTCAACTGGCCAGCCCGTTCCCCCGACCTTAACCCCTTAGATTTTAATTTCTGGGGACATATGGAAGTATTTGTGTACAGGATGCCCATACTCGATGCAGAACATCTGAGGGAACGAATTCTACAAGGCGCAGATGAATACCGTATGAAGCGAGACATTTTCAAAAAATATCGGCTTTCTCTTATCAAAAGAGCCCGCCTGTGCATCCAAGAGGGTGATAGCTATATTGAGCATTTAATTTAATTATAATTTTATTTCTATAACATCGCTTTACGTACCGTTTTCATTATTTTTAGTTGAGTTTTTATGTTAATAGTAGACTGACAGTTTAAGTTTAATACAAGTTATACTTATAAAACGCTTTTGATGACTTCTAATTACATATGTGTGAAACATAGTAGTATGTATGTATTCAAGTAGCAATATTTAAGGCAATGGAATGAGCTACAATTTCTGTGTAATACATGCTCTATTCTGATTGCAAATGATAAAAAAAATCCAATTTTTTTAAATTGTTGAGACGTGTCACCAGCGTTCAAGAACGCAAATAACCTACGATATTAGTTTCTATTAGACCACCGGCGCCCGAATAAAAAATGTAGGGGTATGATTTTTCTTATTTACGCAGATGTGGTCTAGTCGTGGTATAAGACTACATGATATATTTCATGGAGATAACGTTTCGTAGGTTCTTTCTCACCTGTTTGGGTCCGACCATACAACTTACAATAACTCATAAACTAGTCGTTTTATCAAAATTCAACTAGAGAAACAAAAGTTGTCTAAGAACAGTAATTTGGTTTGAAACCTGGCGTGAGCACAAAAAAGTATGGAGGGTCAATACTTGTTCCACCCCCTGTACCCCCCTTGTGATTTGATTTTTCTCTCCTCATCTACACAGATGGCGTCTAGTTCTGAAATAAAACTACGTGCAAAATTTCATGGAGATAACTTCAAAAACATAAAAATTATAAATGAAAAAAGGTTTCGTAGGTTATTTTTCACCTGTTTGGGTCCGACCATACAACTTACAATAACTCATAAACTAATCGTTTTATCAAAATTCAACTAGAGAAACAAAAGTTATAGAATTATTTCGTTTAACAGAAACCATTTGTTTTGAAACCATTGGCGTGCGCACAAAAAAGTTTAGAGGGTCAATACTTGTTCCAACTCCCCAACCCCCTATACCCCCCTTGGGATTTGATTTTCCTCTCGTCATCTACACAGATGGCGTCTAGTTCTGAAATAAGACTACGTGCAATATTTCATGAAGATAACTTCAAAAACATAAAAATTACAAATGAAAAATTATTTTTTAAGTTTAATTTCAACACTGCATTTCGAAAACGGGGCTCCCAGGAGAAAAATGTTTTAAGAAAAGTCATAAAATTTTCGTCTCAGGAACCCGTGGTTAGCGGGTTGGCCCACTATTTTGTATCACCTATATATATATATATATATATATATATATATATATATATATATATATATATATATATATATATATATATATATATATATATAAACATATAAGAATTTTAACGGACCTTGGTTTTGCGTTCTAGGGACCCAAATTCTCGCTCATCTGAAGAAATTTTTTCGAAAGCTTTTCATCGTAACCTCTCTATTAGCGAAGTTTTCGTAATGAAAATTCGCTAATAATAATTTTGAATCTCGAATTTATATTCGGTTACGATTCTCCTTTAAAAATAATCTTTGTTTATTCAATAATCATCGTATTAAAATTAATGACATAATAACATATCTTTGACCAGTTTATAATTTTCGTGATTACGTTATAACGTTATAATTTGATAATATTTTATTACGTGAACATTGTTTACAATAAATCAATTATTTTTTACGATAAATAGTGAACTTTTGAATGAATGTTATGGATGAATGGGACAAGCTTCTTAACCTTCAAAGAATGGTGATTTTCCAAGAAGAGATTCTGCAATTCCATTCAAATTTTAAAGCTCTTTCAAGTCGGAAGTCTACGACTCTAATAGTGACGAGTGAATGTATAATGATTGAGCGTTTGAAAGTGTCATTAACTAGCATTTCCTTATCACACCTTCCGTTGTTATTGCAAAGATAAATATGAATAAGATAACATTTAATAAATATCTGCGTGTTTCTTTGTACTGAACGTACATTGTTATTTTTGCTATTTTAGTGAATTTTCTTAAAAAAAATTCACTAATGAGGAGATCCCGACTTTTGAATTTTGAAAAAATTTCTTCAAATGAGCGCTAATTAGGCCCCCCAGAACACATATGGGGCCAGTTAAAATTTTTATATGTTTATATATATATATATATATATATATATATATATATATATATATATATATATATATATATATATATATATATATATATATATATATATATATATATGTATCACACCGATAACTCAAAAAATAATGGGCCGATTTTGAGTAAATTTAGTGAATGCCTTCCTTTTGCAAATGGCTTGGATAAGTTCGTTAGCCAGGAAAATCGGTCCAGGTTTTCCCGGAAAATTTTGTGTTTTCTTTCGAAAAAAAATTATATCTCCGGAATTAACAAAGTAAGGGCAACCAAATTTGGTGCGCGGGTTTACATCCTTACAGGTAATCTACATGCCAAAATTTAGCTCTGTAAGTCAAAAGACAAAAAAGTGATAGGCATTTAAAGAAAAATAAATTGGGGTTTTCCAGAAAACGTCAAAGTTGCAATTTAAACGTCAAAATTTGCAACATTTAGGAAAAGAACTTGAATCTAATACGGGCTATGGAAATAAGATGTCTCGAGAAGAATGTTTTACAAACCCTGAAGTCTTAGTTTCAACCGTCATTGTCCTTCATTTTAACAAAATATTTCCAGAAAATTCATTTCAAATAGACCCTTTCTCTGATGCTTGGCAGTATTCTTAGCTATAGAGTTGGTATATAATTTTTGTAGAATTTTCGTAAAAAAATCAATAAAGCTCAATATATCTATTATTATACAAGATATGAAAAAAAAATTGTATATATTAATTATAGGGTGTCTTGAGCTACATCTTAAAAAATTATTTCTACAATCACAGGCTGGCCCATAAGTCGTTGGTGATACAAAATTTCTTTTTTTTAATCAAACACGCCTTATGTTATTGCATTTTTGCATTTTCCATCGAATTTTCCATGCATGTTTGTAAGAAAAAAAAAATCTGGACGCAGTAAGTGCGTTATGGTAGCGAATTTTGATCAAATGCTTAATATTTGAATAACTCAATTTGTCATTAACCTATAAGGTTGACCAAGAAACGAGTTTTTTCGGGAACACTTTAAGTTAACTTTCGGAAATTTTTGTACATTTTCAAACAATAAAGTAATTTTGATGAAACATGGCACATTATTTTTACTATATAGATTATACTGGTAACCAAATTTAATGCCTGCTTTCTTAAAAAAACACACATTATTGCTATTAAAAAATACTTTTATGAAAATTCACTACCATAACGCACTTGCTGCGTCCAGAGTTTTTTATTTGTGGTGTTTGCAGCGGATATGAAAAACGTCAAATTTGTCATTAACAGCTAATGCAGAAGTGCGAAATCATGCACTTTAAGTAAGTCATCACAGGTTCAAAACGATGTCGCCTAGTTGTCGCAACTACGATTCTCTGACACACTAGACAGTGTGTCAGAGAATCATAGTTGCTGTTGGAGACAACAGTTCTTTTCCTTTCGTTGTAGCTTCCGCAATTCGTTAATTGGGGCAGGTTTTCTAGAAGTTTTCTCTTCTTTTTTATAAGGTTGTATTGTTAAAATGTTGCTACAAAGTTATATGTCTCAAAGAAGCTCAACAATTTGTTTCCTTCCTTTAATCTTAGACATACATACATACATATATACATATACATATATATACATATATATATATATATATATATATATATATATATATATATATATATATATATATATATATATATATATATATATATATATATATATATATATATATATATATATATATATATATATATATTTAATGTTTTATGTGAAGTGTTGTAAATTATGCTTGTAAAATAAAAATATGTGACTTACATCCTGATGTATCCACTGCCTTTTTTACTGCAGCCCGAGACCTAAATAAATTTATGGCATGGATGAAATGAACTTACTCTTAAAACAGGGAGCTTATTTAGCTAGTGGGTTCAAGTCCTCCAAACTTATTATGGTTTCAAAAGTATGATTAAATTTTAAATTTTGAAATATATTACCTTATCTGATTTTGGCTATTCCCTCCCAAATACTTATATACGTATAAAATAAAAGCCTGGACGCAGCAAGTGCGTTATGGTAGTGAATTTTCATAGAAATGATCTGGCACAAAATATTTTATAACTTTTTTTTCTTGTAACATAGAAATCTAAATTTTGGTGTATAGTTTACTTTTTATATCGTTAACCTACCTACCAAATTTGGTTATCATAGATTGTTTATTTTTTAAGATAAATTTTTTTTTTCAAATGAAAACTCAAAATTTTCCCGGAAAACCTCGTCTGATTTTTTTGATTAACGAACTTGTCAAAGCCATTTACAAAAGGAAGGTACGTGCCAAATTTTATCAAAATCGGCCTATTGTTCTTTGAGATAAAAATTTTTTTCGAATGAAAACTCAAAATTTTCCCGGAAAACCTCGTCAGATTTTCCTGACTAACAAACTTGTCAAAGTCATTTACAAAAGAAAGGTACATGCCAAATTTTATTTAAATCGGCTAATTACTTTTTGAGATAAGAATTTTTTTCGAATGAAAACTCAAAATTTTCCCGGAAAACCTCGTCCGATTTTCCTGACTAACAAACTTATCCAAGCTATTTACAAAAGAAAAGTACATGCCAAGTTTTATTAAAATCGGCCCATTATTTTTTGAGTTATCGGTGTGATACATATATATATATATATATATATATATATATATATATATATATATATATATATATATATATATATATATATATATATATATATATATATATATATATATATATATATATATAAATATATATTTATATATATATATATATTTATATATATTTATATATATATATATATATATATATATATATATATATATATATATATATATATAAATATATATTTATATATATATATATATATATATATATATATATATATATATATATATATATATATATATATATATATATATATATATATATATATATAAACATATAAAAATTGAAACTGACCCCGGATATGGGTTCTAGGGGTCCTAGATCGCGCTCATTTGAAGAAATTTTTTCAAAATTCAAAAGTCGAGATCTCCTCATTAGTGAATTTTTTCTAAGAAAATTCACTAAAATGAAGCAAAGATGTTAAATTCTCACAGAAATTGAATATTTATTGAACTATTGCAACTAACAAAACCTAATGCTTATTTACTATTAGTGAATTTTCTTAAAAAAAATTCACTAATGAGGAGATCCCGACTTTTGAATTTTGAAAAAATTTCTTCAAATGACCGCAAACTAGGCCCCCTAGAACACATATCCGGGATCAGTTTCAATTTTTATATGTTTATATATATATATATATATATATATATATATATATATATATATATATATATATATATATATATATATATATATATATATATATATTTATATCTATATATATATATTATATATATATATATATATATATATATATATATATATATATATATATATATATATATATATATATATGTATCACACCGATAACTCAAAAAATAATAGGCGGATTTTGACTAAATTTGGTGGAAAAATTCCTTTTGCAAATCGCTTGGATAAGTTCGTTAGCCAGGAAAATCTGCCCAGGTTTTCCCGGAAAATTTTGTGTTTTCTTTCGAAAAAAAATTTATATCTCCGGAATTAACAAAGTAAGGGCAACCAAATTTGGTACGCTAGTTAATATCCTTATAGGTAAGCTACCTACCAAAATTTAGCTATGTAGGTCAAAAGACAAAAAAGTTATAGGCATTTAAAGAAAAATAAATTGGGGTTTTCCTCAAAACGTCAAAGTTGCGATTTAAAACGTCAAAATCGGCAACATTTAGGCAAAGAACTTGAATCTAATACGGGATATGGAAATCAAATGTCTCAAGAAGGATGTTTTACAAACTCTGAAGTCTTAGTTTCAACCGTCATTGTCCTTCATTTTACTAAAATGTTTCCAGAAAATTCATTTCAAATAGACCCTTTTTCTGATGCTTGGCAGTAGCCTTAGCTTTAGAGTTTATCGTTTAATGGTATATAATTTTTGTCGAATTTTCGTAAAAAATCAATAAAGCTCAATATATCCGTTATTATACAAGATATGAAGAAAATTTGTATATATTAATTATAGGGTGTCTTGAGCTACATCTTAAAAAAATATTTCTACAATCACAGGATGGCCCATAAGTCGTTGGTGATACAAATTTTCTTCTTTTTTTTTAATCAAACACGCCTTATGTTATTGCATTTTTGAATATTTCAGCGATGCATGTTTGTAAGAAAAGAAATTCGGGACGCAGCAAGTGCGTTATGGTAGCGAATTTTCATTAAATGCTTCAAATTTGAATAGCTCAATTTGCTATTAACCCATAAGGTTGACCAAGAAACGAGTTTTTCCGGGAACACTTTAAGTTTACTTTTGGAAATTTTTGTACATTTTCACACAATAAAGTTATTTTTATGAAACATGGCACATTGTTTTTACTATATAGGTTATACTGGTAACCAAAATTGATGCCTGCTTTCTTAAAAAGGAAACACACATATTTGCAATTAAAAACATTTTTATGAAAATTCACTACCATAACGCACTTGCTGCGTCCAGAGTTTTTTTATAACATGCTTCTTACTTTTTAATTTAGTGCTTTTTTTTTCTTTGAAACAATAAGAAACCCCCAAAAGAAGAAAAACTGATCAATATTATTTATTTAAATTAGTAAAGACTTGTATATATATATATATATATATATATATATATATATATATATATATATATATATATATATATATATATATATATATATATATATATATATATATATATATTTATTTATTTACTACAAATACTCAACGGGAATTATCCCAAATTAAGAGTATGAATACAATACATATCATACACTATAAAAATTAACATAGTAAAGTTCTACTAATTACCAAGCAGCGATGCAACGTGTCTCATCTCAGACTCACCACAACACAATATGTCTATTGACTGATGCACGCTGTTATAAATGGAGCAGGATCTGTAAATCGGTGAGTTAAGCCTAACATTGGTCCTAGGTGGCGGTAGATAAAAGAAGTCGTGTCTTCTAGAGTTGACTCTAGGGGTGTGAAAAAGCAGAGTGCGCAACAGTTCAGGACAGACGATCCTACTGTGCAGTAAATTATGTATCAGGGAGAGAGCAGAGTAAACACGCCTAGCCTGCAGAGACTCCAATGAGAACCTCGACAGTAAATCGGCCTGTGGTGTACCGGTAGCGGAATACACCCGATCCGCTCTGTATGCAAGGAACTTTACAAATCTCCGTTGGACACCCTCAAGAGCCCCTATATGGACGTCATACAGAGGAGACCAGACCACACAGGCATATTCCAGATGCGGCCGCACATAGGCACAGAACAGGAGCCTCAAGGTGTCTGCATTATGAAACGAACCGGAATTGCGAATAAGAAATCCGAGTGTCTTCGATGCCCTAGCAATAGCATGTTCACAGTTCTCCACGAATGAGAGTTTCGAGTCAAAGACGACACCCAAGTCTTTAAAGGTTGCAGGTCTTAGAAGAGGCTGTCCATCCATGGAGTATGGGAACTCGATTACACGGCGGTTGAGCGTATAAGATTTTACAACACATTTTTTAATATTCAGTGGGAGGTTGTTAATGGAGCACCAGTGTTGAACTCTACGCAAACATCTCTCAAGCACTGAACAATCGCAGAGACCAGCAACGGATGAGAAGATTTTTACATCATCCGCATACAGAAGATGGGGTAATTCGATAACACCCGAAATATCGTTGATAAACAGATTGAACAGCAAGGGTCCCAGAACAGATCCCTGAGAAACACCTGATTCAGCCAAGACCTCCACGGACTGACACCCATGATAGTGGACAACACTTACTCGATCACGAAGATATGATTCCATAAACTTCAGCAAGTTCGGTGAGAAATCCATGTTCCAGTTTCCTCAAAAGAATATCGTGATTTAATTTATCAAAGGCCCTGGAGAGGTCCAGGTAGATAACATCCGTCTGCGACCCCTTGTCCATGACAGCAGATATATATTCAGTTATGCTGATTAAGTTAGTGGTCGCGGAGCGGCGCCTCACGAAGCCATGCTATATAGGCAGCATATTCCGGAATATTGAAGTCGCCCAAGATTAATAACACGGAGTTCAAAAGAAATTCGCAGGCACACAAAGCATCAAGAAACACATTGAAAGCAAAAGCAGTGGTGTTGGGAACCAAATAGGTCAGAATAACGAACAGTGGAGAATCGTTTATATATATATATATATATATATATATATATATATATATATATATATATATATATATATATATATATATATATATATATATTTATATATATATATATATATATATATATATATATATATATATATATATATATATCTTGACGCAAATAATATCTATCAGTGGTAGACTGATAAGATCCGCACTAGAGATGTTCACAAAATTTGCGTTATAGAGTGAACTGACGGCCAGTAGGATACCCCCACCTCGGCCAAGACCAGTTTGCTCAAATTTCCTGTCCGACCTGAAAATGGTATAACCACTTCCAAGTATTTCAGAGTTATCGACGTCAGAGTCAAGCCACGACTCAGTAAATGCTAGTATGTCATAATTACAGGAAAGTGCAGCATTGTACAGCGGGCCAAGCTTATTCTTAATACTCCGTGGATTCTGCAGACAGACGCATAATTTCTGCCTACAAAAGTTATCGCCTGCTACTGACGCACGCACATATGGCTGTGGTTGCTATGTAGGAAAAACATCAGCCTTTAACTTGGCCAATGCTATTCTATAGGATATTCTATATTCTATTCTATATGATTCCACGCGCAATGACCAACGCTTAGATCAGTTTTATGCCTTTTATTGTGATTTAGGCAGTTAATACAGGACAATGACTCAAAATATATATATATATATATATATATATATATATATATATATATATATATATATATATATATATATATATATATATATTCTAATTTCATGCACTTCCTGGATCAAGACGACAGCTATTGGCATCAGTGTGGTTTCTACTACACCGTATTACGGCGTACAGTCAATATACGAGACTTTCACAAGCTGGATATTAGTGATGGGAAAAACAGTTATTTTCCGTTAACAGTTGAAGCCGTTAACGTTATTTAATAATAACCGTTGAAAATAACGGCTTCAGTTATTTTAAACTGGATAGTCGATCGATAGTATCCTACATTCCCAAAGCTGTGAGCGAGAGCGAGCACACTAGTATAAATGCATTGTATTTTTACCCCGTTATTTAACGTAGTGTATAAATCTCAAATTTTGTCGATATGAAAAGGAAACAAAGGGTTAAGAAATTATAATAAGCGTGTCGTAAATCTTTTGCCACTCTGAAGTGAAACTTTTAGAAATCAGAAAGGAGTCTTCTATAAGAATTTATGTTTTAGGAATTATAAACTAGTCATTTCTCACAAATTTATTTTATCAGGGTCTTTACGTAAATGTCAATGCCACAGAAAGAATCAATCATTATTTATCACACCTTGGGACGTTAGACGTTAGAACTTTTATTGCTAGACAGGGAGTGATTCTAAGAACTCCATAACATAACGCAGCTAATAAAATTTCGGTAAAGAAACAGTATAAAAAATTGAGTTTGAGTTTAAAAAAAATAATTGGAAGATATATAGTATTAATTGTTTATTTACTTATTTTAATATTCGTTATTTTAAAATTAGTTTCAAAAATTTCAAAGGGCTATAACTTGGAGGAGAAGAGGTTTCAAGAAAAACTTAATAAAAAGACACCCCTTGTTTTTCGCCAAAGAATCACCCTGTATATATATATATATATATATATATATATATATATATATATATATATATATATATATATATATATATATATATATATATATATATATATATATATATATATATATATACATATAATTTTTTATATTGAAATGTATATAGATATTAAAAAATGTTGTATCATTATATTTTCTTAATCAATTTGATAACTATTATCAGACAAACGAAAATGACGTGTTAACTGTTTCTTAGGTAATGTATATAAATTTAAATAAATAAGTACTTTAATTTCACGTGAAATAACCCTATTTTGCGTTGTCTATAGTGAAAGTAATAACACGTTTTTACAGAAATTCATCTTTTCGCCCAACATTATTTATTATTAAATATTTGGCTTTACATACTAGTGGGAAACACAACTGTTTCAAAAATAACTGCTTCTCAGTTTAACAGAATGACTCTGTGTAGTAGTGTCCGTTTGCCGTATCCCCATCAACAACCGGTTAAAGTTAAAATTGAAAATCCTACGTTCCTAAAGCTGTTAGCGAGAGCGAGCACACAGTATAAATAACGTGTTTAGCATTCCCAATCTCAAGGCTATTCATCCCGTTAAATAGTTAAATAAGCAGTTGCCGATGAAAACCGATGTTTATTCATCGAAGCCGAACTAGTTGCAGTAGAACTGAAACAGACACGACTCCGAAATCTAGTTTAGTGTAAAAAGCGTTATTTTTAAGCTGCTATTTTCATAAATCCATAACTGGTGGTTACCGTTACGGCTCGGTAACCGTTTAAAAATAGCTGACAGTTAAATAACGACCCATCACTACTGGATATGCTTGCTGTTGGTTAGAGCCCAAGAGATGGCCCTGCAAACGTCTCGATATTTTAATTACTAGCTAAATTATTGCCTTCTCGCTGAACCCGCCGTATTTTATCTTGATTTACGACAGTTTTTGTGAGTTATTTATCACCCCTTTCAAGCTGTGGACGTGTCTCACAATAAGTGTAAGTTTTTTATTTACTTTACTCACAGTTTATTTCCTGGTCTGCTTCTGAACTTCTGTGTCGTGACTCCTGTCGATTGTTTACCTCTTGTTTCCAAACTCTTTCTAAATCCTCCCTTTAATGAATCTTTCTCAATATATTTTCTAATAAATTAATCTGTTATCCCCTCTTTCTAATAAATTTCCTTTTTTTTTAATCCCTTTTATAAAAAATTTCAAACTATATCCTTACCACCAAAAATTATCATCGAATCATTTTTTAACAATTTTCCCATCTGTTTATTATTTTTTCACGTCACCAGCGTTACTAATTAAAAAACTGCTTTATGCCTGCTACCAAATCAAAAATCATAACAAATTTTTATACAATGCCAGTCTTCTTAATTATTACTAGGGATACATAATCATTGTTGTTGTTTTTGCTCTTTGACAGATTAGTTAACCTACACTTTACATTTTCTGTCAGTTTGACATGTGGTTCTTATTTGTTAACCTATACTGTAATTTTGGGTGTCAGTTTGACATTTGTCCTAAATAAAAACAGCTGGTCTTATCTCTAGGTTATGTGACATTTCTTAAAGTTACATACAACACTCTTACATCTTAATATCCTTAAAAACTATCAAACAATATTCTTAAATCTAACATTCTTAATTCTAATAAACAATAACACGATAAATTCCCCAATTCTACTAAACATGAACATCTTAACCTACCTAAAAACTACTTATACAGTTCGTACTGTTCAAATATTCGTTTTTTCATTACTTTATAGTCTTTATAGCTTGCCATATTACTGATTTTCCCGCACTCAGTCTAATTACTTTTATAGTCTATTTTGACCTGGATTTTATTTCACTTTGCATAGGCCCTTCACTTCTTATAATCTAATTTCACCATTGCCATGCCTTTGCCTCATTTTCTCTGACACATATACATCTGTAAAATTTAGTTTCTCCCTGCCATACAGTGCATAAACATTGCATACACCACAAGTAAGTGAAATATGTTTGTTTTGGGCTTTGTATGGGGTGTTTTAAAGAGTGTGTTGTTGTGTGGATGTTTACCTTCCCATTATAGGATTTCATATCAATATATATCATCAATCATCAATACATATCTATATATATATATATATATATATATATATATATATATATATATATATATATATATATATATATATATATATATATATATATATATATATATATATACCTTCCCATTATAGGATTTCATATCAATATATATCATCAATCATCAATACATATCTATATATATATATATATATATATATATATATATATATATATATATATATATATATATATATATATATATATATATATATTATGCTTTAAAAAAAATTGGGTCTTGCCATTGAAAAAATAGTGGGGGTAGTTCGTATAACATTTTAGTGAATTTTCTTTAAAATAATTCACTGAGGAGATCCAGACTTTTGAATTTTTTTTAAATCTCTTCAAATGAGCTACCACAAAAAGTCAACGTATGGGCCGGTATACTGGATATAAGTATGACTGGGCCATTCTTTATTGAGAGATATCTAACATCTAAAAAATATTTAAATTTAGCGACAGAAGAAATTATATCCGCTGTGGTTACTTGCGGTGGATCCAGTTAATGAAGTATGGTTTCAGCAAGACGGAGCTCTTAGTCATTTTGGGAGATACGTGCGGCAATATCTGGATCAAGTTTTCCCAGAAAAGTAGATTGGGCGCGGTGGTGCTCCTGAATAGCCTGATCTCTCTCCTAATTTGACGCCATTTAGTTTTTTTGGGGGTCATTTGAAGAATGTTGTCTACAAAGACAGGCCATTGAATCTGGAAGACCGCAAAGCTGGAATTATTTGCGAAACGGGACGGAATTCCAACTTAATGAATGTAATTCCTTTGAAAAGCGAGGTTCAGTTGTGTATTGATAATAATGGACAACAATTTGAATATTTAATTAGTGTTGCTGTTTTATTTTATTTTTGTTTCTTCAGATTCGTCTAGAATTAAATTTCATTTGCCCAATGTTTCCTTATGGAACCCGATTAAAATTGCATACTGCCGTATCAAGATACGTTCTTTTATAAAATGTAAAAAAATCATATCGCCATTTAAAAAACATAGTTGCCATAGCAACGAGATTGTTTACGCTAGGGTAAATTACACATATCTGCAGTTTATATTAAAAAATATGTCGAAAAACTTATGATATACATATATAAAGTGAAACTGGCCCCAAATTTGGTTTTAGAGCGTCCTAGTTCGCGCTATTTGAAGCAAACTCCTCATTAGTGAATTTTTTCTACGCAAATTCACTAAAAAGGTTTATATAATTGAAAAACATTTATGAAAATTCACTACCATAACGCACTTGCTACGTCAGAACTTTCTTCTAATTCGAGTTTCATCCAGAATCATCATTTCTCAAAAAACTTATAGTTGAGAAAAAGCAACAATACGCATATGATGACACCTAAATAAAAGTATCTGCTTTAATCAGAAAAGAATTCGTAGAATCTTGTTTGATCTATCAACGTCGAGAAATAATCAGCAAATTAAGCAGAAATAAACTTAATCAATCAAATAAATCAATGAAACAGGAAGACAAGTGCTGAATCTGTAACAGTTGTTAGTAAGTAGAACAAATTGAACACCTGTGCCCATATCCTGTATTCAATGCTACGAAAATGGTAGTTGTTTAATAATACTCGTTTGTAATTGGAAGGTCTTTGCAGTTAATATTAACCAACAACCATTGCAACAAGCTCAACCTTTAAAATGTAAAACATAAGACAAGTATCTAGATATTTATTTAGAAATTAAACTCACAGATCAAAAGCAAACCCTTGACGTCTTCTTTATGTTTCTCTGAACCTTTAGTCAACAAGGGAAAGGGAACTAAACATACAACGTGATTCATTTCCCCGATAAAGTCCAATAGCTTTTTAAATCTACACTTTTGGAAAAACTTTCAGACAAAAGTGTTCTACGATGTTAAGGTCCATAACCTAAAATTATTTTCAGCTACACAGCGTGGTCCTTATGCCACTGGCACTAGGTAACTTTGTTTTTTAAAATTAAACACCCTGTATATTATTACATTTTTTTATTTTAAATAAAATTATGATTAAAAATTATAGGAACTACTATGACATAAAAGTTCATGCTTTCCAGGTTAATCAAATTTCTTCAAAAAATTTGACAGATGTAGAGTTTTTTTAGGTACTGCTATCATTCGTACACCACATCTGCGAAACTTGCAATTCAGCGCAAGTAGCTGAAAGGTGTTCGGCTATCTAGTGATGGTGTGAAAAATCATAATTTATATACAGGATGGTTGCTAGAGAGGCGCCAATTTTCTGAAATTCCAATATAAATAACTCTCAAATTCCAAATGGAACACCCTGTATATGAGCACCTGATCAATGCAGAAATTGATTCCCTTTCGGATGGATATAGGTTTTTTACATGTAGAGCTGATAATTTCTGAGTTATTCAAATCAATTCGATTGCAACTATGTGATATAATGATTGGAATGTTTCTGTTTTGTCTAGTGTGCACTGGTCATGACAGAATTCTCCCAAATGTCAAATTTAACAAGTATTTGCAACATTGTCTGTTCGTTGTTGTGTAATTGTGTAGTTGTTTTATAGTTACTATAAATAATTAAAAATGAACCTCAATAACTAAGAATTGAGACAGATGGTGTACATAATTGGTGCATGTTCTGGAAATTGTCTTTTGGCTTCTCTTATTTATAAGCAGCGCTATCCTTTGCAAAGACAGCCGACAGTTTTATCATTGAAAAAGCTCAAACATAGATTTGACCAGAATTCGTCTGTATTTTACCGAGCACCAAAGAAACAAAATATTGCCGTCAAAGAAGATGGTGTACTTTTATCAGTGATTGAGGAGCCAACACGGAGTCAAAGAGCTATTGCAAAAACATTATATCCGGGTATTGTCAATGGGCAGTGCATCAAATTGAGCTGGACAGGAGATTTTTTCGCAAAGTACTTTTTGTGGATAAGCCCTGTTTCCATAATATTGGACTCCCAAACATGCACAATTTACATCATTGTGCAGAAAACAACCTGCACGTAACAAGATTTGATAACTTCCAGAATAGGTGGACGCTTAATGTTTGGGGTGGAATCATTGGCAATACCGTTCTTGGACCACATATTTATGATTGGCCTTTAAATAGACAAGGTACCACTCGTTCTTCTCTGTTTAATGAGTTACCAGTCTTGATGGAACATGTACAGCTACAAGTTAGGCAAGATATGTGGATACAGCACGATGGTGCTCCACCGCATGATGCTGCCGTAGTTAGACAACATCTTGACCAAGAGTACGAAGAAAGGTGGATTGGCAGGGGTGGACCAGTAGCCTGTCATCCAAAGTCTCCCGACCTTACTTGCTGTGACTTCTTTTTATGGGCATTTATAAAAAATTATGTGTATCGCACTCCACCAACAACACGAGAAGATATGCGAGGCGAGTGCAGGGTGCATTTCGGCAAATTAGTGGTACAATGCTTTCCAATGGCCAGCGATCATATGGAAGAAGGCTACAACTTTGCATTGAACAAAATGGTCGTCAGTTCGAGCACCTTTTATTATCCATTCCAGAAATAATAATTATTCGTTATTCGTTGACTATTCATTTATTTATTCATTCATTTATTTATTTTATTCATGAGATATTATCAGTTTATTATCTTTAATTTATCACTTGTTTACTCCATCGTTATTTCTCCTCTGATATCTATTAAACTAGTTCCAAGTAAATAATCTTCTGTGATTCGAATCTTTACCGACGAAGATTAACAAAATAGGGAATATATCGCTTTTACATGAAAGCAAGTGGATATAAATTTGAGAGTAAATTAATTTTTGCATTTTTTCAGGTGCTTATATACAGGATGTTATATTTAAGAATTTCTAGTAGTAGTAGTTTAACCTTTACGAATGAACAAATAATTCATGCTAATGTTTATTCTGTACTAGAATTATATTTGCTGACACCACTCAGATGAATTTAAATTGTTAGTTTATAGAAAAAAAAAACAATCAGTCAAAAGTGATAGATTTTTGACAGAACAATATCAGCCTCTCAATCATTGATAAGAACATTTTCTGTGGCAGCAAAGTTTTTCTAGTTTCATGCCCTGAAAAGCATCGAATAATCCAGCTCGAATTTTTTTCGAGTCTTTTTGACGGCAAAATTGTCGGCTGTTTCCATGGAGAGAAACACTGTTTGCGAATGCTAGAAGCCAAGAGGCAAACGGCCATAACTCAATCATCAAATCATGTAGTTGGAATCAAATTGATAACTTTTGAATAACTCAGAAATTATCATCTCTACATGTAAAAAACCCATGTATATATGTATATATATATATATATATATATATATATATATATATATATATATATATATATATATATATATATATATATATATATATCCGAAAGAGAATCAATTTTTGTATTGATTCAGGTGCTCATATACAGGATGTTCTATTTGAAATTTTGGAGTTATATATATATTGGAATTTCAGCAAATGGACGCCTTTCTATCAACCATTCTGTATATAAATGATGATTTTTCACACCATCACTAGATAGACCAACACCTGTCAGCTACTTGCGCTAAATTGCAAGTTTCGCGGATGTGGTGTACGAATGAGACCAGTACCTGAAAAAAACTCTACATCTGCCAAATTTTTTGAAGAAACTTCAATAGCATTGACTTTTATGGCATAGTTCTTCCTACAATTTTTAATCAGAATTTCATTTAAAATCAAAAAATACAATAATATACAGGGTGTTTAATTTACAAAAACCAAGTTACCTACTGCCAGTGACATATGGACCACGCTGTGTAGCTGAAAATAATTTTAGGGAATGGACCTTGACATCGTAGAACACTTTTATCTTAAAGTTTTTTCCAAAAAGTGTATATTAAAAAAGCTATGGGACTTTATCAGGGAGATTAATCACGTTGTATGTAGAAAGATACAGAAGCTTGTTACTTACTCGTTAAGTACCTGCTTTAAACAATATTATACAAGACGTTTTTAACTCAAGGATTTACCTACCTTATCTGCATTCTCACAATAAAAGACAAGAAAATAATAATTTAATGATGTCCATTTCTAACAGCATTTAAAATGTATTCATTCCCGTTAGCCTAATAAGAAAAATAAATAGGCATAAATGATATTGTCATGCTTGTTAGTATTACTAGACATTAATGGATATAAAATCGAATCTATAATAAGAGAAAATATATGGTAAGGATGCCGATTATCGTCATACTTACCTACCTACTTGATTTATTTGAGGTTACAGGGAAACACAACATCAACAAAATAAATAAACAACCCAAGGTAAAATAACAGCGCTGATAGGGGGAAACAGAAAAGTAATTACAAAGGATGATCATTGTGCAAGATTTATGTAAATAAGAATCAAACTAAAAGTCAATACGACAAAAACAAATATAAAAGTCTGGACACAGCAAGTACGTTATGGTAGTGAATTTTCCTAAAAATATTTCTAATAGCAAATATGTATTTTTTAATGCAATCAGGTATCACATTTGGTTACCAGTATAACCTATACATCCGGAGACAGAGCAATATAAAACTTCACCCTACCAATCGCTGTGCAGACTAGTTCAAGGCACAGTGATTTTGGAATGGGTGGAGTAAGACTAAGGGCATGCACAACAAGCCAAAGGTTGCAGTGCTATCGGGGCGGCAAAGCCGCGGACAAGCCCTGAGGGAGGAAAAAAAACCTATACCTATAGTGGAAACAATGTATCATATTTCCTCAAAATAAATTTATTGTTTAAAAAAGAACAAAGATTTTCCGAAAATTCACTTAAAATGTTCCCGAAAGAAGTGGTCCGATTTTCCTGGCCAACGACCTTCTTCAGGCTACCAATGTCAATGTTCTCTGCAAATATCAAGACCTGCATACAAAATGAGAACGGTACATACTGATAAATAAGTTACTATAGATCCATCCATCTTTATTATCGAAGATTTCGCAGGTTAGTTATAATATCGTAAAACTGTTGTTTTTTTATTAGATTTTATAAATGTGTTTTCCTAATTTTTGTGTGCATACAGCTGGAAGTAATTTTGTAATCAAACAGATGGCTGTTAACACGATCTACTCTTCTCTACTTTTAAGTTTGTGTAGCCCCAATGTTAATTAAGGGGCCCCCTTAATTATATTTACCTATCTTGTGCTTATATATGTAATATTGAAATAAAAAAGAAGTGAAACAGCAAGTTAATTTATTTACTTTAGTGCTGTATTCGATATTATCTGAAAAAGGCATTATAGGCGACGTTGTGGAATGTAATTTCGGCAAACTTACAGTTTACTGCACGGAGGGTTCTTAGAAAAAGAAATCAGAAACATGCTTAGAAACCTCCTTGGATGCACAAGCGATAAGGCAAATTTGTTGTAAACAACACCCAAGAAAGTTAAGGGCCAAGAATAGATAGGGGTGCTGAGCGGGGAGGAAATATAAGTGGAAAATGCTAAAAAAATATTTAGTCGGACTTTGAAAAGATGCCTGTTCCACATTTTGCAGCAATACCTCCTTTAAACCCTAATAAAATTCACTACCATAACACACTTGCTATGCCTCAAATTTTTGTTTTGTTTAGATTGGTCGTTTCCGTGTGACGGGCGATTGAAAGTCACTATAATGCGTTTTTCAGAAAAGTTGGTAAAAAGCACCCGTTTTTAGACCGTCGATTTTAGTGATACCACTGGACCGAATTAAATAGGTTAAATACTCATTCTACGTAGAATCTAATGGTCTTTAATTTTTGTTATAACGTGATATTCGCTAGAATGCACTGTGTCGCAGCTACAGGCGAGAAACTGAAAAATTTCGCGGTTTTTTGGACTTCCTGACTCGTGCAAACTTAGTCAAATGGACCGATCAGAACAATAATAAGCTTTCCAACTGTTATTTTTAACAGACCCCCATAAAAGACCCTAATTTGACTGGCCTATTAGACAGCCAGCCTCTTCAGATTTTCTCTTTAAATCAGCAATCAGCATATAATTGCTTTCTATTTGCAAGTGTATTGCTTCTTGTTTCATATCTGCAAGCACGATGCTGTTCAAAATGAATTGACCTCTGGGTGCCACACAACCGTTTTACGTATGTTAAAATGCTCTGCTTGTGTCCTTTTCTTACCAGACTATACAAAACGATATATATCTAGACATTAAGTTTCCAGTAACCTATCAAAAGTCATTAAAGAGGACAATGCCAGCAAGTGTGTGGATCAAGCTGAGTCTGCTTCTCGCGGATCAGCTCAAGTCACAGCATTCAGTTCCCTGTGGAGACAATCGAATATCACCGATATTTTAGGAGTTCCATACACGCAAAGGGAATACGCTGTGTCCCTAAAATTTTGAACAAGCTAACTATTTTGACATTCGTTGGTTTGATTTTAGCCAAAGTTTGTGCAGTGGAGTTTGAAAATATGACAACTATGATTTTTACAGCGGTGTTGTCACACCTACAATTTTCTCAAAGACACTAACAACATTCATATTTTAAATGGAACATCCTATGTTTTCCCTGTTATATTACGGACACTGTATAAATTGCTTACTAAACTTAAAGATAATTGAATATATTGAGATATCAAAAAGTTAAATTGTTAAGTTGGAAAACTAGGGCAGTGACAAAAAACAAATAAAACTTTAATTTGCTTATCTTCTGAACTGCAGCGTACTAAAAACCCAAACAATATTTTTAAATTCATTGGTTGTAATTGTCTTTATTGAAACACTTCCATCGAGTGTGGAACCCCCTTTGAGTGTCAGTTGCAACCCCCAAATTTTTAAACAGGAAGTAGGGGATTGGATACCTTATTTGAAAGGCCTCTTCATTCTATATTCAAATATGCTATTCTTTAAAAATTAATTGCAAAAATTAACATTCTTAAAGAAAGAAATTCATCTGATTGACGAACCTTGCTACAACACACTGAAAAATTAATAACTAATCGCGTTTTATTCTTGATAATGAGAAAAAAAGTTCGGGACGCAGCAAGTGCGTTATGGTAGTGAATTTTTATTAAATGCTTCAAACTTGGATAACTCACTTTTAGATAAACCTAGAAAGTTCAATTTTGCTATGTGGTAAGGCCTATCCCAAGACAACATATTTGCCAAATGTCATTAAAATAGATTTGTAATTTTCGGAGAAAAAAAATTGTTTCGAAAGAAAACTCAAAATTGGAAAAACTTAATTTTCTATAAACTTAGAAAGTTGAATTTTAGTATGTAGTAAGGTCTTTATTAAGGAAATGTATCCACCAAATTTCATTAAAATCACTTAGTAATTTTCGGAGAAAACAATTTTTTCAAAAGAAAACTCAAAAATTTCCCGGAAAACCTTGTCCGATTTTCCTGGCTAACAAACTCATCCAAGCCATTAATAAAATAATGGCACTTACCGAGTTTTATCGAAATCGGTTAATTATTTTTTAAGTTAGCGGTTGGATATATATATATATATATATATATATATATATATATATATATATATATATATATATATATATATATATATATATATATATATATATAAATAATGTCTCACCATCGATACCTCTCTATTAGTGAATTGTTTTTAAATTCACTAAAATAAAAAAAGTCCGGACGCAGCAAGTGCGTTATGATAGTGAATGTTCATAAAAATGTTTTAAATAGCAAATATGTGTTTTTTTTAAGAAAGCAGACATCAAATTTGGTTACCAGTAACACATATAGTAGAAAAAATGTACCATATTTCACGAAAATAACTGATACTGACCGGGGGAATCCGTCTGTCAAATTAAAATAAATCATTGTTTAATCTATTTCAACTAAGCAGATTTTCCTGGCTAACGAACTTATCCAAGCCACTGGCAAAAGGATGGTACTCACCAAATTTTATAAAAATCGGCCCATTATTTTTTTAAGTTATCGATGTGATTATATATAATATATATATATATATATATATATATATATATATATATATATATATATATATATATATATATATATATATATATATATATATATATATAAACATCTAAAAATTGAAACTGACCCTGCTCTGTGTAACGAGTTGCTACATATTATGTTTTGACGTGTTCCTTGCCCGTTTGGGATTTTATGAATAAAGTTGTATTATTATTATTATTATTATTATATGTGTTATCGGGGGCCTAATAAGTGATCATTTGAAGGAATTTTTTCGAAATTCAAAAGTCGGGATCTCCTCATTAGTGTTTCTTTTTAAGAAAATTCACTAAAACATCAATTTTAATACAGAAGATGCCTTGAACGTCTTGGCAGCATCCTAATCGCATAAATCACTAATGGGGAGATCCCGACTAGAGCCCCTAGAACCCATAGCCGGGGTCAGTTTTAATTATATATATATATATATATATATATATATATATATATATATATATATATATATATATATATATATATATATATATATATATATATATATACATACATACATGTATCACACCGCTAACTCAAAAAATAATGGGCCGATTTTGATAAAATTTGGCATGTACCTTCCTTTCGTAAATGGCTTGGATAAGTTCGTTAGTCAGGAAAATCAGACAACTTTTCCGGGAAAATTTTGAATTTTTATTCGAAAAAAATATTTATCTCCAAAAATAATAAAAAATCTATGATAACCAAAATTAGCATATACACCAAAATTTAGATTTCTATGTTACAAGAAAAAAAAGTTTTAATAAAATATTTTGTGCCACATCATTTCTATGAAAATTCATACCATAACGCACTTGCTGCGCCCAGGCTTTTAGTGAATTTTCTTTAAAAAAATTCACTAATGAGGAGATCCCGACTTTTGAATTTTGAAAAAATTTCTTATAATGAGCGCTAATTAGGCCCCCTAGAAAACATCCGGGGTCAGTTTCAATTTTTATATGTTTATATATATATATATATATATATATATATATATATATATATATATATATATATATATATATATATATATATATATATATGTATTTTGTGTTTTCTAAAAATTTATATCTCCGGAATTAACAAAGTAAGGGCAACCAAATTTGGTACACAGGTTTATATCCTTATAGGTAAGCTACCTACCAAAATTTAGCTCTGTAGGCCAAAGGTAAAAAAGTTATAGGCATTTAAAAAAAATGGGATTTTTCTCAAAACGTCAAAGTTTTGATTTAAAACGTCAAAATCGGCAACATCTAGGCAAATAACTTGAATTTAATACGGGCTATGGAAATAAAATGTCTCAAGAAGAATGTTTTACAAACCCTGAAGTCTTAGTTTCAACTGTCATTGTCCTCCATTTTAATAAAATATTTCCAGAAAATTCATTTAAAATAGACCATTTCTCTGATGCTTGGCAGTAGCCTTAGCTATACAGTTTATCGTTAAATGGTATATAATTTTTGTAGAATTTTCGTAAAAAAATCAATAAAGCTCAATATATCTGTTATTATGCAAGATATGAAAAAAAAAATTGTATATATTAATTATAGGGTGTCTTGAGCTACATTTTGATAAATTATTTCTACAATCACAGGGGGGCCCATAAGTCGTTGGTGATACAATTTTTTTTTTAATCAAACACGCCTTATGTTCTGGCATTTTTGCATTTTCCATCGAAATATAATGCATGTTTGTGAGAAAATAAATTCTGGACGCAGTAAGTGCGTTATGGTAGCGAATTTTGATCAACTGCTTCATATTTGAATAGCTCAATTTGCTATTAGCCTATAAGGTTGACCAAGAAACCAGTTTCTTCGGGAGCACTTTAAGTTTACTTTCGGAAATTTTTGGACATTTTCAAACAATAAAGTTATTTTGATGAAACATGGCACATTGTTTTTATCTACTATATAGGTTATACTGGTAACCAAATTTGATGCCTGCGTTCTTGAAAAAAAAACACACATATTTTCTATTAAAAAATATTTCTATGAAAATTCACTACCATAAAGCACTTGCTGCGCCCAGACTTTTTTTGTTTGTTTCCGTTGTTCACCTATATTTTGGATAGGACACGTCTATCAATGTTTCAACGTGTATGTGACCCTTAGTGCACGGATAGCCGGCAAAGGACAAAGGGTGGGCGATACACAGCAACAGGCAACACCAAGAGAATGTAGAGGTATCGCAGACAGCGTGGCTTCAGAAGTCTCAACTGACCGGACCAGGTGTGCAACCTGCACGACTCTGTGAGAATCAGAAACAAGACTCTCTCACTGCATTCTAAACAGGTGTGCACCCACTCCAGAACCGTACTGGCTCAAACAGTAAATAATCTTTTGTCATTCCAAGAATAATTTAATGTGCTATTGTGCCACTTTGTCATCGTTTGTCAACGATGAGTAAAAGACTTCCCTTTGTTAGTATGACTCTCACAAATATGGTCACTTTACGGTTAGAGTTATTCAATTTAAAAAATGTTTAAAGACTTCTCAGATACCGCATAGTCCGATAATAAATCCGCCCATTGAAGAACCTGGGCATTTTTCTATGCCAAAGAATAAGTGATATTCCTAATTTTTAAATTATGATAATAGCCATGATAAGAGAAACGGAAACAAAATTGCAAGTGATGCACAGTCTAGTTAATTATTTAAACGAAGTCAATATCATTTTAATCGTCAATATTATATTTAGCTCTCTTTAGTTTACATTTAGGTGGAAACATAGGGACAAACAAGATAATATTATTATTTTAAAATGTTCGGGACGCAGCAAGTGCATTATAGTAGTGAATTTTCATAAGAATTGTACACTTCAAGTAAGGCATATTATGAAAGCTAATTTTTAAATTTAAATGGACCTGGGAAATCGGTTTTAGAGGTCCCAGTTAGCGATTATTTGAATAAGTTTCTATTTTCCATGGAGCTAGAAAATTATAGTTTGGTAAAGATATATGTAAGTATTCTGCAAGTCTCTTTAAAAAAATGTGTTACAAATTTCATTAGTCACAAAAGTTTTTTAGAAAAAAAAATAATTATTTACAAAGGGAATGTACCTGCCAAATCATAAATATGGCAGGTATTTTTCCTTTTGATTGCTTGAATGGTTTTGTTTTAGTGAACCCAATCGAACCAGTTTTTGCAAACAAAAAATGTTTTTTAAAACCAACTTGTAGTTATCCGCGAAGCTCATTATGTTATTTTTCTTTAATTTAGTACCCAGGCTGCGTTTACATAGGTGTCTATGGTTCAAGATTGAAGATTCTAGCTTCATATTTTTACAAAAACTCTACCATAATGTGTTTGCTGCACTCAGACCTTTTTCCACACTTTTTGAAAATGATGAAATATTTCTCTATGTAACACTGACAAACAAGGCAACCTAAATATCATTTTTGGAAAAATATTTTAAACAAATAAAATGAGGTAACAATTGGAAATCTTGGTTCGCTGCTTTGTCGCAGAGGTTCTCCTTTCCCTTCTGCATGCATACAACCACCCTCAATCCATAAACAAGAACAATGTAAACAAGAAATGTTACTTGGGAACAACCCGCAAGAAAGTTACGAGACCTGCGGTAAATATAGGGGTTCTGGGCGGGATAAACAGAATTTTGTTTTTTTCTTCCTTTTTATCTTCTTCCCCGGCCAACACCCCTATTCACTCCTGGTCCCGTAACTTTCTTGAAGGCTGTTTGCAAGAAATATTTCTTGTGGTTTGTGCATCCAGAAGGAGACGTAAACATGTTTCTGAATTTTTTTCTAAAAAGCCCCCGTGTGCTAATCTGCAAATTTACCAAAAATTTAACTTTTATTTACAAAACGAATGTACCTGCCAAATAATAAACGTGGATGGTATATTTCCTTATTAGTCGCTTGGATGATCCGTTTTAGTCCACTCAATCGAAACAGTTTCTGCAAACAAAATAACAAAAATGGTTTTCTAAAACAAATTTGTCGTTGCCTGTGAAGCTCATTGGGTTATTTTTTAAATTTAGTACCCACGCTGCTTTTATATAGGTTTTAGTATGTATCAAAACTGAAGATTCTAGTTGAATGGAATGTTGAATTATCACCATTTGGAATATTTTTACGAAAATTCGCTAACATATCGCACTTGCTGCACCTAAACCCTCTTCAACATTTATTTACTATTGCTGTATCCATACTTTTTGAAAATGAAATAAATATATATAAACAATACAAAATTTTGATATTAAAATTTTAATAATTTACACTGAACATACGTATATAGGTATAGATTAAACTACTGCATGATATTATGTAGTTTAATTTACCTCAAATTTTCTATATACGACGTGAAGAGTAAATAATAATCAAAATTCACTAAAAAGTGAAAAAGTAAACAATAAGTACCTTATTCCAATATTCTAAGGTATTAGCTGGGTCTTATTATTTGTTTATCACGTCTGTAAACAAAGAAAAAGAAGAAGAAGATAACATCAAATTCGACTCCCCCCCCCCCTTTGATAGTTTGCAAAATAACAAATGACAATGGAAAATAGCAAACTGGCGTTGTCAGTTTTAACTAGGACAGGGCGATGGGTTTTAAATAACTTGAAGAATGGGAAGCTTAATATTTATACATAATAAAACGGTATTCTAGATTGCCTTTAGACAAATTGAATAAGTTTCATTACAATTTTTAGTGAATTTTCTTTAAAAAAATTCACTAATGAGGAGATCCCGACTTTTGAATTTTGAAAAAATTTCTTCAAATGAGCGCTAATTAGGCCCACCAAAACACATATCCGAGGTCAGTTTCAATTTTTATATGTTTATATATATATATATATATATATATATATCACACCAATAACTCAAAAAATAATGGGCCGATTTTGATTAAATTTGATAAATACCTTCATTTTGCAAATGGCTTGGATAAGTTCGTTATTCAGGAAAATCGGCCCACGTTTTCCCGGAAAATTTTGTGTTTTCTTTCAAAAAAAAAATTATATCTCCGGAATTAACAAAGTAAGGGCAACCTGGTTTATATCGTTATAGATGAGCTACCTACCAAAATTTAGCTTTGTAGGTCAAAAGACAAAAAAGTTATGGGCATTTAAAGAAAAATAAATTGGAGTTTTCCTCAAAACGTCAAAGTGACAATTTAAAACGTCAAAATTCGCAACATTTAGGCAAAGAACTTGAATCTAATGCGAGCTATGGAAAGAAAATGTCTCAAGAAGAATGTTTTACAAACCCTGAAGTCTTAGTTTGAACCGTCATTGTCCTTCATTTTACTAAAATATTTCCAGAAAATTCTTTCAAATTTCAAATAGACCCCTTCTCTGATGCTTGGCAGTAGCCTTAGCTATAGAGTTTATGGTATATATTTTTTGTCGAATTTTCATATAAAATCAATAAAGCTCAATATATCCGTTATTATACAAGATATGAAAAAATATTATATACATTAATTATAGAGTGTGTTGAGCTACATCTTAAAAAATTATTTCTACAATCATAGGGTGGCCCATAAGTCGTTGGTGAAACAAATAATTTTTGTTTAGTCGAAAACGCCTTGTGTTTTTGCTTTTTCCATAGAAATATAATGCATGTTTGTGAGTTAAGAAATTCTGGACGCAGCAAGTGCGTTATGGTAGCGAATTTTGATTAAATGCTTCATATTTGAAAAGCTCAATTTGCTATTAACCTATAAGGTTGACCAAGAAACCAGTTTTTTTCGGGAACACTTTAACTTTACTTTCGGAACTTTTTGTACATTTGAAAACAATAAAGTTATTTTGATGAAACATGGCAGGTTGTTTCTACTATATAGGTTTTACTGGTAATCGAATTTGATGCCTGATTTCTTAAAAAAAACAGATATTTGCTATTAAAAACATTTTGATGAAAATTCACTACCATAACGCACTTGCTGACATTTTTTATTTTAATTGAGGGGGATTAGTTAAATCAGACCTTCTGAATTGCGTTGAAAGACTAATATCCCATGGGCTTAAAATATGAGTAAAGTCCAGTCCTCTGTTTGTTGTAAGCGTGGAGAATCTGCCTCATTGTGTTGTTCACACCTGTGTCCAAACCATGATACGGCTCATCTACCTGCTAAATGCCCTGCAACTAACTGCCTTTAACAAAACCATACACACACACATTTAAAATATCGGTCTTTTTCATCTTATCTCCCCGTGGGCGAATCCTATCTACCGCTGTGGGTTAATAAGGACCGAAATGGTTGCTTTGTTCTTCCAGAAACAAATCAGATGCTGAGATTCGCGAGGTTAACGAGTTTTCGAATTGGTGACTTTGCTACTACCTACCTATGGGATACGTATTTTAACTATATTGGGTGTTTTTTGGTATAATAGCTATGCATTTAAAAATAGTTGTGTGCAAAAAAGTGGTAGGATTTATCTATGGCTTCACAAAAGTCTTATTAAGTTAATGTTGAGTGATTATCGCAAAGTCACATACAGGCTGGCACATTAAAAACGAAACAGACCGATTTGCGTCCACAGAAATTTTTTTTAAGAAACGCTGAAACAAGTCCATTTTAATATTGAGGGGGACATGTTTCGACATAAAACTCAAGTCTGTCACATCACCCTTTTAAGGGTGGTGATAACAACCCTTATATTTTAAATTTAAAGCTCTTTCTTTTCTGAATTCAGCACACTAATTTTTTTGGAAGTTTTATCAACTCGTTTAAAAATTATTCACAGTTGAAGATGCAAAAACGCATTTCACTCATTCCGTTCAGAAATGTGCTGATAGTCAATGTTTTGTTGGTTTGTAAACATAAATTGACTATCAGAACATTTCTTATCGGAATGAGAGAAATGCGGTTTATTATTTCAGTTTATCGGTCGGTTTGATACTTGATAGTACTACCGAAAATTAATTTCACAATGGTGTATTCTCTAGAAGAAAGAGTTGAAATAATTACTCTTTTTTCAAAAACGATGACTGTGCAAACCGTACCGAATATTTGTTTAATGAACGACATCCAAACAGACATGTTAACAGAAAATACATTTTGTAGTTAGTTGCAAAGTTTCGACAAAGTGGTTCAGTAGCCAACAAAAAACGGGATACTGAATGTGAATTTCCGGTTAGAAAAGAGACTACGGAGTTTACTACTGTTTCAAACATCAAAAGAAGAACTATTCAGCGAATATTGAAGCATCATAAATTTCACCCGTATAAAATTCATCTTGTACAACAACTGAATGAAGATGATTTTGATCGGCGACTGGAGTTTTGTGAAGTTATGACTGCACGAATAGCTGATAACGGAAACTTTCTGTTCAATATCTGTTTTTCAGACGAGTGTTTTTATTAAACTCTACAGTCAATCGTCATAATTGTCGTTATTGGGCAGATAATAATCCAAGAAATTTTCACGAAGTCCACACTCAAACTCCACAGAAATTGAATGTCTGGACTGGCATTTTTAGAGACCGTTTAATCGGACCAACTTTTTTTGATGGCAGTTTGAGTGGCGAAACGTATTTGAAGTTACTAGAAGATATCGTTTACTCTCTATTAATTGACATTGTTGAAAATGATGATCGCTATCAAGAAAATCAATTAGTGTTTCAACAAGATGGAGCTACTCCGCATTTTTCACAACGTGTTAGGGAGTTTTTGAACAGAGAGCTTCCAGAGCAATGTATTGGGTGTAGAGGTGCTATTGAGTGGCTCCCTTGATCACCGGATTTAACTCCTTCTATGGGGCCATTTAAAGAGTAGAATTTACGCAACAGAACCGGAGTCTCTGGAAGAATTACGACCACGCATTGTTGAAGAATGCCGTCTAATAACTCCACCAATGCTCCAGAATGTCCGAGCTCGTATTAAACAAAATTTGTATTTTTGTATGGAAGCTGGTGGTCAACAATTTGAACACTTACTTAACTGAATAAACATTTTTGAACGTTTCGTTTTGTTTTTTAGTTTTTTTTTAACGAAAAATTGACTAATTAGTGCATTTCTTATCACAATGAATGAAATACGTTCTTGCAACTCCAACTGTGAATAATTTTTAAACGAGTTGATAAAAGACCTGACGTACCTGAAAAATGTGTTGTGGTGATTTGGGTTCTCCAAGTGTACTTATCAGTGCTCATCACAGGTTCCAATCTTCACTTAGTGAGTTGATAAAACTTCCAAAAAAATTAGTGTGCTGAATTCAGAAAAGAAAGAGCTTTCAAATGATGTAACACACGGCCCATGTTCCCTATTTAAAATATAAGGGTTGTTATCACCACCCTTAAGGGATTGATGTGACAAAGTTGAGTTTTATGTCAAAACATGTCCCCCTCAATATAAAATTTAATGTGTTTCAGCGTTTCTTAAAAAAAAATTTCCCTGGACGCAAATCGGTCTGTTTCGTTTTCAATGCGCCACCCTGTATAAAAGCTTTAATAATGTGTTATGGCTGTTTGTTATAGGGATCTCAACACTAATTTGCTTCACAAAAATAGGCAGGGAGAGTGTTACAACCAAATAAACTGTAAAATCTTTACTCTTAAAAAGTCTGGACGCAGCAAGTGCGTTATGGAAGTGAATTATCATAAAAAATGGTTTTAATAGCAAATATGCCTCAGGCATCAAACTGGTTACTTGTATAGCCTATATAGTAGAAACAATGTACCCTATTTTTTCAAAATAACGTATTGTTTGAAAATGTACAAAAATTTTACGAAAATAAACCTTAAATGTTTCCGAGAAAACTGGTTTTCTAGCCACCAAACCTTAAGGTTAATAGCAAATTGAGTTTTTGAAATTTGAAGCATTTAATGAAAAATCGCTACCAAAACGCATTTACTGCGTCTCGATTGTTTTTTCTTACAAACATGCATCATATTTCGATTAAAAATGCAAAAGTGCAATAATATATGGGTGCTCGAAAAAAAATATTGTAGGTATCACCAACGACTTATGGGCCAGCCTGTGATTGTCAAAGTAATTTTATAAGATGCAGCTTAAGACACCCTATAATTAACGTAGACAGCTTTTTCTCGTATCTTGTATAATAACAATTATATTGAGCTTTACCGTAGAAATAAGTCAGCCTGTATATATGTTAACAGATAAAAAGTGAATGTAAACACGGATATGGATTCTAGGGGGCTAGTTTGCGCTCATTTGAAGATTTCTTTTTAAAATTCAAAAGTCGCGGTTTCCCCATAAACCGATTTGTTCTACGAAAATTAGCTAAAAATCATAGACCGTTAAACCATAACTAAAACTACCGCCAAAGCATCAGAGAAAGGGTCTACAGCAAGTCCCCGCTTAACGTCCTAGTTAGGGATCTAACAATCGTGGCTAAGTGAAACGACGTAAAACGAATCATTGGTAATGAATATAATGTATATGCATAATATGTACATATTTGTGATTGCAAAATGATTTAAAAAAAACAGTATTCATTTACGTATGTATTATGTACATGCCCACGCATTATCTTATGTACTCCTTTTTTACCTACTATTTTAGAATAACAACGTTATACCGAATCAGCTTCAACGTTAAACGATATATTTGCCTACAAAAACTGCGACGCTAGAATGAAACAACGTTAAATGAGACGACGTTATGCGAGGACTAACTGTATTTGAAATGAATTTTCTGTAAATATTTTAGTAAAATGAAGGACAATGACGGTTGAAGCTGAAACTTAAGGGTTTGCAGAACACTCTTCTTGCAACATTTGTTTTTCATAGTTCGTATTTGTTCCACGTTTTGTGCCTAAATATTGCCGTTTTGACGTTTCAAATCACGACTTTCACGTTTTGAGTAAAACTCCAAATTTGTTTTCCTTAACTGCCCATAACTTCTCAGGTACTTACAGACCTAAATTTGGTACGTGGGTGACTCTTTGTAACACAAACACGCGTACCAAATTTGGTTGCACTTACTTTGCTATTTCCGGAGATATATTTTTTTTTCGAAAGAAAACCCAAAATTTTCAGGGAAAACCTGGACATATGTGTTCTAGTGGGCCTAATTAGCGCTCATTTAAAGAAATGTTTTTAAAATTTAAAAGTTGGGATTCCATTAGTGAACTTTTTTAAAGAAAATTCACTAAAAAATATACTGATCACATCTATAAGTTTCTTTGTTTTTCTATATATTTTTTTCTATAATAGGTGTTTGACGGTCCAAGGTACAATCACTGGTTGTACCTTGGACCTGGAGGTATGGTTATGTATTTGGTAATAACTTTTACAAAGTAACACAACAGTTTTATTACTTGGACATCCATATGTATTGTGGACCTAAATTCTACAAGTTAACATACATTGTATTGGGAAAAATCTATGTGAAATTTAACAATTTCTGCAAGACCACGTTCCCACCTCTTGTTTCAGGGGATGAAATTGTTTCTACCGCCCTGTGCAAGGTTGAACTTTTTGCCTTATTGTTCGCCGGCAATTCTACTCCCAACCCACCTCCAAATGTTCGCCCACCAACAGTCCCCAATGTCGCGCATAAAATGACGGATATCATTTTAGTGAATTTTCTTAAAAAAAATTCACTAATGAGGAGATCCCGACTTTTGAATTTTGAAAAAATTTCTTCCAATGAGCGCTAATTAGGTGCCCCAGAACACATATCCCGGGTCAGTTTCAATTTTTATATGTTTATATATATATATATATATATATATATATATATATATATATATATATATATATATATATATATATATATATATATATATATATATATATATATATGTATCACACCGATAACTCAAAAAATTATGGGCCGATTTTGATTAAATTTGGTGAGTAGCTTTCTTTTACAAATGGCTTGGGTAAGTTCGTTAGCCAGAAAAATCGGCCCAGGTTTTCCGGGAAATTTTGAGTTTTCTTTCGAAAAAAATTGTAAAAAATTTATATCTCCAAAATTAGCAAAGTAAGGGCAACCAAATTTGGTACGCGGGTTTATATCATTATACGTAAGCTACCTACCAAAATTTAGCTCTGTAGATCAAAAGACAAAAAAGTTATAGGCATTTAAATAAAAATTTATTGGGATTTTCCTCAAAATGTCAAAGTTGCGATTTAAAACGTCAAAAATTGGCAACATTTAGGCAAAGAACTTGAATCTAGTACGGGCTATGGAAAGAAAATGTCTCAAGAAGAATGCTTTACAAACCCTGAAGTCTTAGTTTCAACCGCCATTGTCCTTCATTTTACTAAAATATTTCCAGAAAATTCATTTCAAATAGACCCTTTCTCTGATGCTTGGCAGTAGCCTTAGCTATAGAGTTTATCGTTTAATGGTATATAATTTTTGTCGAATTTTCGTAAAAAATCAATAAAGCTCAATATATCCGTTATTATACAAGATATGGAATTTTTTTATATACTAATTATAGGGTGTCTTGAGCTACATCTTAAAAAAATATTTCTACAATCATAGGGTGGTCCATAAGTCGTTGGTGATACAAATTTTCTTATTTTTTTAATCAAACACGCCTTATGTAATTGCATTTTTGCATTTTCCATCGAAATATAATGCATCTTTGTAAGAAAAGAAGTTCTGGATGCAGCAAGTGCGTTATGGTAGCGAATTTTGATCAAATGCTTCATATTTGAATAGCCCAATTTGCTATTAACCTATAAGGTTGACCAAGAAACGAGTTTTAGTGGGAACACTTTAAGTTTACTTTTGGAAATTTTTGTACATTTTCACACAATAAAGTTATTTTTATGAAACATGGCACATTGTTTTTACTATATAGGTTATACTGGTAACCAAAATTGATGCCTGCTTTCTTAAATAAAAAGAAAACAGACATATTTGCAATAAAAACATATTTAAGAAAATTCACTACCATAACGCACTTGCTGCGTCCCGAGTTTTCAAAACTAAACAGATACGAGAGATGCTCTCTTCTCTGAATACCAGGAAAGCCTCTAGCATTGACGAGATCCCAGCAATTGTTCTTCCACTGTTGTTTTCATAATTTCAGCCACAAAATTCCTAACGCTTATTGTATCTACCTACAAGAATAAAGCTTCCCAATTTTACTGGTGCCAATATTTCGTCCAACGTTTGCTTTATTTTCCTTTTCCCCTCTTATTGTAATTAAAACGTCTTCATCGTCACTTGAGTCGACAAATCTCATCATTTGTGTATTTTCTTCTTCATCGCTGCTTTAACTTATTTTTCGCTTTGCATGTTTAATTTTTAAAGTATCTCTTTTTAATTTATTCTCTTCTCTTTCATTCTTTTCCATAGAATCTGCTAAAATACATGTTCATTATTTTTTCCTCCCTTTCCTTCCTTTCTAGGTGGTGCCTTTAGAAAAGGTCGTATCCTTTTTGAGGAAATGATTTTACTATGTGCGGTTTGGCTTCCTTAAACCAGATTGCCTTAATGTTCTGTTTTCATGGCTTTGTCATTAGCAAGTATACAATCTGTGACACATAAGGAAAGATACTCATCTTCCCAGAAAATATATTCGTTCAATGGCCAAATACCGGTTACTTGAAAGCCTTTTGTAATATTTCGAACACTGAAGGCTCTGGATACGCTTTCCCAATAATTTCAGCCACACATATAGACTTATTTGTTTTCCAGGATGAGCAGTCATCCATTCCTTGGCCGCTTGATTATAAACAGCCTTGTATGGCCCAAAAACCGTCCGGTGGCTGTAATTTATGAGAATTATGGGAATGCATTGTTAAAAGTACAACCCCACATTTCCTTAGTAAGTTAATGACGGGTACTGAAATATGTGTTTCGTGATTGTCAAGGATTATTAGAACCTTATTTTCGTTTGATGGCTTGACATGTTTAATGAAATGTTCAAGGTACTTGACAAAAGGTCTCTATTCGACAATCCCGATTTGTCTGCCCCACCTATTGATCCGACTAGTGCTCCATTTAGCATATGATCCTTGAAATAAACCCTGTGGAATATCAGCATTGGCGAAACGTAATTCCAGACAGCGCTTATGGCTGCTATGATAGTAACATTCAACCCCCTTTGCCCAGAATTCGTGTTCCAATTTGCTTCAGTCCTTTGGGTGCTAGTAGTTTAGTTGATACATATATTGTCGAATTTAGAGTTTCATCTAGGCTGTAGATTTGATCTGTGTTAAAAGAATACCTTTCACAACCCCCCCTTAGATTAGAGAAAAAATCAGAAACAGTTTTTTTATTATTAACGCTTGTTGATCAAGCTAGACTAGTTGCCTCGGGCTTTCGAAGAGACAGGGATGGATGACGCTTAAGAAAATATCGTAGCCATTCTCTTCCAGCCCGTTTATCGTTTTCCCAAACAGCAGGTTTAGCTTTTCCATTTTCTTTGCAGTACTGGTAATCCAACACTCTTACTTGATTTTTCGAAAGGCCATAATGCAGTCTAGCTGGAGGCTTTATGTACTCCACAATAATATATTCTCCATTATCATCTAGAATTTTCTTTAGATCAAGCGGCTGTCATATTTAAATTTCTCATTGTTTGACAATCTATGGTTTTTTAAATGTCCAATTAAACTAGTTTTTGAAATATGTTTGTTTCTTGCAGCTACTTGCAGACTCAGTTTGCGGGGCAACGCATCTTCCACTGCTAATTTGAGGTTAATCTGTGGTAACCGGTGCTCGAGTTTTCCCAATTTTACTCGTCGGCATTATTATCTAAATAACAATAAAACAAAGGTGGAATCCGTTCATTGAAAATTAAACATGTGCTGTACCTTGGACTGGTCCGAGGTACAAGCAGTCTTGGTAGTCCCAGGTACAACAAACATGAGATATAAAAAAAGTATGTGGGCAATTGAAGTCAGGCTACTCAAACTTTTGTTACCAGAATTATAAAGCAGAAACACTAGATAATATACCTTTTCGAAAGCAGCTATAAACTTCTGTTATTTGAGCAGCTATACTGTTGTAAACTCACTTGAAAAAGTATTTTAACATATTTGTATGCCTGTGTGTGTGTGTGTGTCGTCAGATTGCATTGGCTGCGGTATGATTACCATTCGCACATTTCAAATATAGGGGGTACAATGAACCTTGTTCTTTAAAGACATGACCGAGTATAATAACTTGTCTAACAAATTTAAGACTTTTAATCCTACATTGGGACCTTTAGAACAAAACTTTTTCAATTAATATCAAGTGCTAACAAATTTATTATTCTTTTAATTTATTATAGTTCCATGTATTTGTTTTAGTTGGGTTCGGTTATTTATTTGCTTAATAATTAAACAATCTTTATGTTTTGAAATAGTTGGTGTGTATTATGGATTCCTATTTCCAATAAGCATTGTTATTATTGTATATTTTATTTTTTTAAACACCAATAAATTACAGCCTTCGTTTTTAGGTGATTTGCAGATGCAATAAAGTACTTTGATGCGATTCTTGCTCTAACTCTGATAATATACTTCCTTGTTATAACTTCTCTAAATCAAAATTAACAGATGTGTTTGTTTATTCATATTAAATACAATATGATGCTTGCCTACACGAATTTTTATGGATTCTAGTGGTTACTCTACAGGAAACGGCTCATAAATAAAATTATGATATTGAGAAGCTTGTTTTCTAATATTCTGTTAAGCGATTTCGTAATCTACCATATTTACGCCGTCCCACTCGAAAATCTCCCCATTTTGAAGAAATTTATTGAATAATTATATTTACTTATCTTTTATATAGGCCAGATTTGAAACGGTGTTAGATAACCTTAAAATCTATATGTATCCCACTGTTAGAAATTTTTCTAGAATAAAAATAGAAGATATTTCATTCGCATAAAGAAAGATATACAGGGTGCCCAATATGTATGGAATAATGGTGATAACTTATCAGAAGCATCGGTATAAAACAAAGGTTTCAGGCAAAAGTTTTATATGTTTCTTTACACACCTTCTGATAGCTTCGAATTTTTCTGAAGCCAGTAGTTTCGCTGCCATGGTAGCCAACTTTTTTTTTCAAATAGCAACATATTATGTTCTGCTATTATTTGGGATACCCCCTTTATTTGCCGTCCGGATGTGCAAAATTTTTAATGGGTTGCATTACAAAATTTTTGAAATAACCTCGAAATTAAGTACAAATTCTAAAATCCGAATTCAGGAACGTTATCGAACAGAGTGCCGTGCCTACTGACATTTGCATGTAATGTGATTTTGTTGACATGACAAAAGTGATACCAGATTTTTTAAATGTGTCCTATTAGGGTTGTGACAATAGACCTTACTCAGACTCAGTCAACGTGATTCCTTATTTTTTGGATGATTCTGACGCCCGAGGCCTTTAAAGTACATGTTTCTCTTAATCTCGAGGGCTTACAGCCTAAATACTATCGTACCGTGGGTGTCGACAAGGAGGAAAGAGGCAACTTGTTAATTCTGGACTTGAAGGTTTGGAGGTTCGGGGGAGAAGGAAAAACATGTGCCGGCAAGGAATTCCACAACTTGGAGATCCTCGGGACAAAAGACCGGGCATAACAAGATGTTCTATGTCTGGTGACCTGGACAGTAAAAGGGTGCATTCACTCTGTTTCCCTGGTAGACTGTTGGGGGCAGCAGGTGGAGGAACTATGGAAGAAAGCTCCTCTGAGCAGTGCCCGTGCAAATATCTATAAAAGAGAGAGGGGTCACCAACGGCACGTCGGTGGGCAAGGGATGGCAGCCTTTGGGTGAGGGTAGGGTCACCGATGAGACGTATAGCTCTCTTCTGAAGGGAGTCCAGGATAGCGAGTGTAGAAAAGGCAGCAGCACCCCAGATGTGGGAGCAGTATTCGAGCTTTGGCCTTATTTGTGAAGTATATAAGGTATAGAGATTAGCTGGTGAAAAGTATTTGCGAGCCCGGAAGAGGAAACCTAATTTCTTAGCAGCCGCTTCTGCAATTGATGTGACATGTTGGTGCCAATTGAGATTTCGATCCACAGAAATGACAACAAGTGAAAAGGACTCATTACTTTGAATAACTTGGTTGTTCATTTTGATGGGTCTGGGGCTGGTGTATCTCTTATGAGAAAGAAAGCAAGACAGATTTGATGGGGTTGAATTGTACAAGATTTCTACTTCTCCAGTCTAATATTTTTTGGAGATCCACGGAGACAGAACCCTCCATGAGTCTGCGATCCTCACCTAATCGGGTTAAAGAGACAGGCTTAGAATATTGAGTGAAGAGTGCTGTCGTCCGCGTAACTGTAAACTGGGTTGGATGTGCTAGAGAGGAGGTCATTGATGTGGAGAAGAAACAAAGTAGGGGCTAAAGCTGAACCTTGAGGAACTCCTGCATTAATTGGTTACAGTTTAGAGGAATGGCCATCCACGACAACTGAAATGCTCCGGTTGGAGAGGAAATTTGCTGTCCGTGTACAGAGTTTTGGTGGTAGGCCATAAGCCGGAAGTTTATTAAGCAGCGCTGCGTGCCAGACCTGGTCTAATGCTTTGGATATGTCTAGAGCAACAATCTGGGATTCACCGTGTAGTTCCATTGCAGGCCAATGTATTGGTCCAGTTCTGCCAATCCATATTTCATTATAATGTTCATGCAGCCATGTAACAACGTTTCGACTATGATGCGCTGGTGCACCGTCATGCTGGTACCACATTATACCTCTTGTTGTTAGTGGAATATCATCTAGAATGTTTTCTACACGGTTTTCTAGGAGCGCTAAGTACGAAGATCCATTTAAACGTTGTGGCAGGACTTCCATGAACAGTGATCCGTTAAAAATACCACACCATAAATTAATGGAAAATTCATGTTGAAATGTGCGAGTCCTTGTTGCATGTGGATTTTCCAATGACCAGACATGCTCATTATGAGAATTATAAATACCATTTCTTGTAAATGTTAATTCGTCAGACCAGAAGATTAGATTCGGGAATAAAATATTTTGATTGTTCATTTCCAACATCCATTCACGAAAGACTCATCGATGCACATTATCTCCAGGTAGAAGGCAATGAACATTCTGTCGATGATATGGATGTAAGGCTTCTCGATGTAAAGATCTCCAAACAAAGCTTTGAGAATATTGTAACTGCGTGGCAATCCTCCGAGTACTTGTAGAAGGTTAATCCGTCACTGCATCCACCACTTTCTCTTCGTCTTCAAGTTGATGTTGTCTTCTACCATTAGCTCTAGCGTCAAGACGTTGTCCAATACCGCACTGCCGAAGTCTTCAAAACGATCGAGAAAAAACCCTTGGTGTAGGTGGACCGCGAGTGGGAAACCAACGTTGATATTCCCGACAAGCAGATAGAGCATTTCCATCAGCATATCCGTAGATAAAAATTATATCTGCATACTCTTCTGAGGTGTACTCCATTATAAGAAGTAAAAGAGTAGAAAATTTTGCAATTTTATAAAGTTTACCACTTACACCTATTCAAAATAATAACTTGTTAACCTAAACGTCAAGTGACACTTTTTTTTATTTTTTTAAATTTTATTGGCTGCGGCATCTTAGGCCATTAGCACATTCTTTCCCATCATTCAATATTGTTTTAAATTTTCCAGACAGAGTCAACTTGGCTCGCCCGGGAATCGAACCCGGGACCTCTCGCTTAGCAGGCTGGCACCTAGCCACCTGCGCCACGAGGGCGTCAAGTGACACTTAATGACAACTTTGGCAAACCAGACTACTACTTACTAAAATACAACAAAGATAATCGTCGTACAAAAAATTATGAAGACATTAAATTTTCCATATCAAAAAGATGTCGTGCATGTATTTAGACCAATGGAGGCATAAAAGTGTATCATTGCGATTTTCTACCAAACAACGACTGGTTAAAAATCATGAACTGTGCTCTAAAACACTTACCTGATTCATTGCTTACTCGTAAAATAAGCGTCGTACAGAAAATTATCAAGAGAGTCCTTTTGTTCACGAATGAAAATGAGATTCAAAAAATGAAAAAATAAAAAATATATCATTGGCGTACCTGTTTTTTTCTTAAGGGATAACCAATGACATGTGGGTACGCGCGCCACTGCTAGATTGGCCGATTCAATTGTTATGGTAGAATACGCGCCTTCCATAGCAGCCTACACATGCGAAGTTTCAGCAAAATATATGTACTACTTTTTAAAAAATTGGGATTTTTTTTTGAAATTCAACTTCAACACCCTGTATCTTTTTAATGAAGCATTATAGGAAAAAATTTTATAGGACATACCCTCTCTAAAATTGTTCAAAGAACATGCGGTTTCATTTTTGGTCACCACTTATATATATATATATATATATATATATATATATATATATATATATATATATATATATATATATATATATATATATGTATATATATATATATATATATATATATATATATATATATATATATATATACATATAAAAATGGAAACTGACCCCGGATATGTGTTCTAGGGGGCCTAGTTCGCGCTCATTTGAATTTTTTTTTTCAAAATTCAAAAGTCGAGATCTTCTCATTAGTGATTTTTTAAATAAAATTCACTAAAAAGTAATTTTATAAACAAAAATAACAAATTTTCACTGCTGCTCAGCGCATGTTTCTGTTGTGTTTAAAGAGAGTGTGATGTCGACCTTTTATTCCCCCTATCATCATAATGCGATTAAACTATTAATTTATCCGGTGGCGGTGGGCGCGCTATTTCCTCCTCATTATATGTATATATACACTCACACATTCATGCATATACACATAAGCTACAGAGACCTTAAAATACGGACTAACACTGATATAATCATTGTTAATTAGATTAACACCAGAAATGAATATAACAGATGACTCACTTAAGGTTAAACTTGTCTTTTCTTGGCGAAAAATACTATTTTTCTCCGACTGACTGTGGATACGACGACGAGTTTCAATAAAATGGAATATGGTTGTCGTATAAAAAGTATACAAGTCTGGTGTAGAAAGTTATCCAAGATAACGATGCCTCCATCATGAGGATCTTGGAAACCGAATAGATACAGTTTTGATTAAATGGGTAAAAAAAAACTAAATGGCCAAGTAACATGAAATTGTATAAAATTTTTAAATTCTTTTTAGTTAATTTTCTTAAAAAAAAATCACTAATCGCGACTTTTGAATTTTGAAAAAATTTCTTCAAATGAGCGCTATTTAGGACTCCTGGAACCCAAATCCGAGGTCGGTTTCAGACTTTTTATGTATATATATATATATATATATATATATATATATATATATATATATATATATATATATATATATATATATATATATATATAAAATAATGGACCGATTTTGATAAAACTTGGTGAGTACCTTCCTTTCGCAAGTGGTTTGGATCAGATTGTTAGACAGGAACTAGTTTTTCTCGGAAAATTTTGCGTTTGCTTTCGGAAAACTTTTATATCACAGGAAATAACAAAATTAGGGCAACCATATTGGGTACGAGGGTTTATGCCATAAAAATAAAGCCATATACCAAAAGTTGGATCCCTACGTTGAAAGTAAAAGAACTTATAAGCATTATAGTTTTTCTTCTTAAAACGTCAAAAAGTCGCAATTCAAAACGTCAAAATTGACATGTTCTAAATAAAGAGGTTGAAACTAACATTACGGGCGATATATCAGAAATTTTGTAAAAAGTGTGTTCTATAAAGTCTTAAGTTTCAGCTTCAGCCACCATTATCCTTCATTTTACTTAAATATTTGCAGAAAATAAATTTCAAATATACCCTTTTCTGATGCTTTAGCTGTGGTTTCAACTATAGGATTATAATACATGAAGAAAAACCTTGTTCCTACCCCTTGTTAAGCACATTGCGTGCACGAAGCAGTGTTAAAGTTATAGTTAAAGTGTATATAAACAAGGAGAGCAGAAAGATAAAATGTATGTATAATATGTGACTGATAGATTAGACATTGCTTTCTTCTAATTAGACGAGCGTCTCGCGACTGTAAAAACTTTGATGAGTTTTTTGTCGTTTTAACGAAATAAAAGACCTCTCTGACTGTGCTGTGTACACACAATCCTCCCAACTGACCTTCCTGACCTGCCCTGACATCAGTTTGCCTAATCAAAAGCTAAAAGAAGTTAAAAGGGAAGGGAAAAGTTCATTATGCTCACATAACTTTGACATATGGCAGGGTTGATTTTCCTTCTCCTTTTAGCTTTTAATTAGGCAAACTGATGTCAGGGCAGGTCAGAAAAGTCAGTTGGCAGGATTGTATGTAGCATCACGTTAGGGAGGTCCTTTATTTCGTTAAAACAACAAAAAACGTATGCAAGTTTTTACTGTCGCGAGATACTCGTCTAATCAGACACTAGGATTGATTCTCAGTGTGACGGGTAATATATTAATGTCAATGTAAAACACATATTACTCCTAAGTTTAAACATAAAAAGTTATGGGCAGTTAAAGAAAAAAATTTGGAGTTTCCTCAAAACGTCAAAGCCGCAATTTCAAAATTGGCAATGTTTAGGCAAAGAACGTGAAACAAATAGGGATTCTGAAAAGAAAATGTTGCAAGAAGAGTCTTCTGCGAACCCTTAAGTTTCAGCTTCAACCATCATTGCCCTTCACTTCACTAAAATGTTTACAGAAAATTCATTTCAAATAGACCCTTTCTCTGATGGTTTGGCTGTCAGTTTAATTAAGTTGATGCTTTCGCTGTAGGTTTAGTGAAGTTTATGGTTTAGCGGTCTATAATTTTTAGCTAATTTTCGTACAACAAATTCGTTAATGCATTTTTGCAATTTTTTATCGAAATATGATGCATGTTTGTAAGAAAAAAACATCAGGACTCAGTAAGTGCATTTTGGTAGCGAATTTTCATTAAATCCTTCAAATTTCATAATTCAATTTACTATTAACGTAAGGTTTGTTGGCTAGGAAACCAATATTTAAGTTTAGTTTAGGAATTTTTTTTTACATTTTCAAACAATAAGTAATTTTGATAAAATATAGTACATTGTTTCTACTACATAGGCTATACCGGTAATCAGATTGATGTCTGCTCGCATTTGCTATTAATTTTTTTATGAAAATTCACTTCCATAACGCACTTGCTGCGTCCCGAACTTTTTTTGAGTTTTCGAGACATCAAAAAGAACTAAATTTTTTCGATTTTCTCTTTCATTTTTTTTCTGATATATTATTAGAGCCAGAACAAAATAACGATGTCAATTTTATAGTACGACTTTTCGGTCTCAAAAAACCATCATCAACCTATTATTCTAAATATGAGCCTGATTTAAAAAAAGCACAGGTTCTTGAAAAATTCACATGTGGTGGTTTCATTAATTCGGATGTTTCAGCCCTCATCAGCGTTCAAAATAAAATAGTAACAAGTACTAAAATAGGAGGTAAATTGATCTTCCTTAAGCGAAATAAAACTGAGAAGAAGAGTTTTTGGTTTAAACATTCACTAATGGGGAGATCTGTGTATATATATATATATATATATATATATATATATATATATATATATATATATATATATATATATATATATATATATATATATATATATATATATATATATATATATATATATATATATATATATATATATATATATATATATATATATCCTACAGATCTCAAAAAATAATAGGCGGATTTTGTTAAAATTTGATAGGTACCTTCCTTTTGTAAGTGGCTTAGATACGTTCGTTAGCCAGAAAAAAACTCTGGACGCAGCAAGTGCAAGACTTTGACGTTTTGAGAAAAACCCCAATTTATTTTTCTTTCAATGCCTGTAACTTTTTTGTCCTTTAACCTACAGAGCCAAATTTTGGTAGCTGTAATGATATAAACCCGTGTACCAAATTTCGTTGCCCTTACTTTGTTAATTCCGGAGATATAATTTTTGTTCGAAAGAAACCACAAAATTTTCCGGGAAAACCTCGGCGGATTTTTCTGGCTAACGAACTTATCCAAGCCACTTGTGAAAGAAAGGTACTCACCAAGTTTTATCAAAATCGGTCCATTATTTTTTTAGTTATAGATGTGACACATACATAAATATATATATATATATATATATATATATATATATATATATATATATATATATATATATATATATATATATATATATATAAACATATCAAGTCTGAAACCGACCTCTGATTTGGGTTCCAGGGGTCCTAAATAGCGCTCATTTGAAGAAATTTTTTCAAAATTCAAAAGTCGGGATCTCCTCATTAGTGATTTTTTTAAAGAAAATTCACTAAAATCGGAGCAGTTTTACGGAAAATTTTTGCGAATAAAACGACTTGAAAGCTGTCTTTTTCACATCTTGAAGCCATATGCCCCTTAAACCCTGGCTACCCCACACAGCACCTCTATTCCCCCAGGTCCCGTAACTTCCTTGGGGGTATGAACAAGAAATTTTTCTTGTGGTTTATGCAGCGAGGGTGGTTGTAAGCACGTGAGAGGGGAAGAAAAATCCCCTCAACGAAGCAGCACCAGCTCCCAACCCCCACATGCGACACATGCATACAACCACCATCGTTGCATAAACCACAAGACAAATTTACTGAGAGCAGCCTTCGAAAAAGTTACGGGACCTGGGGCGAATGGGGGTGCTGCTGTGCGGGGTAGGCTTGGTTTAAGGGGGATGGGGCTTCAAGATGTGAAAAAGAGAGCTTTCAAGCCGTTTTCTTCGCGTTTCTGCTTATACTTGATTTTTACACCCACCCCTATTCACTCCTGGCCACGTAACTTCCATGGGGGGTGTGGACAAGAACATTTTCTTGCGGTTTAAGGATCCAGGGTTGGGGTTCTAAGCATGTTTCTGAAAAAAAAATTAAAGCGCTTGGGGGGTAATCTGCAAATTTACGCCAAACCTGGTGGGATTTTAATTCAATAAAAACATTGATAGAAAACTCATTTCCATGTTTAAATTTACATGTAAATACTCAAAATTATATAAAACTTTTAGGGCCTGAATTATTATTATAACACAATAATAATTAACACAAAAGACAAAACCAGTACAAAAAAATTATAAGTGACATACCGTTTTCGAGACTGTTATCACAAACAGCAAAAATACCACAACTTTCGTCCACATTCTGCAGATGACACAGGTTTCTTGAAGATTTTCAGGTCACACTCTGTTACCGACGTCACTGAATATCATTTCAGAATCAGAAAAACTCCCGATTTATACGCGGATACATCTCCGAAAGGGAAAACCCCCTGTCATTTCTTCATTACCACTTTAAGGCCACGAAAATAACACGGCCAAAAATAGGAAACACTTATTTTCTATGTGATTATCCTAAAATATTTTTAAAATTTTCAAAGCACCCTGTAAACAGTGTCAATTCCTCCACGAATCGAACGTTGCCGTTGCTAGAGGAATGGTATTGTAATTAACTGTCTACACTAGACGGCAAGACAACGTGGAGTGTAGAATATCGGGACTGTGGATAACCGCACTGTACTGATCGAGCTGTAACCGACGATTGCTGGGACCACTGGCCACTCGGAAGATGAAGGAGGCAAGTCTCTCGGTGATGTTGATTGTAGAACCGGACTGAGGACTGAGTAATGAAACCCAGGTCTCGAGTTTCGAGACAACAGCAGACCTCGAGCTATATAACACAAGACAACTATCAGAGGTGGAGGAGATTCTTAATGCTTATTATTATACCACGAGCAAGCAATATGTTTAAGATAATTAAGTTGTGAAAAAGTTGTTTAATTATAAGTAACGATATGTGATAAATTGTTCAAAATCACAATGCTCTATGCCTCGCTATAGCTTGAGATTGTTTAATCTTTATAAATTGTTTAAAATCACAATGCTCTATGCCTCGCTATAGATTGTTTAATCTATACAATTGCCCGACATTCTATAACATACTCTTCAATAAAAATTAATGATAAAATGAATCAACGTAAGTGATGCAATGATTGATAAGTACAATTTAGAGGGTAACTTTTCAGATTAGCTCACTGAGAGTTTATAGAAACATTTTGTCAGAAACGTGCTTAGAACCCACCTTGGATGCATAAAGCACAAGAAAAGATGGTAAATTTGCAGATTATCTCGCGAACGCCTTTCAAATTTTGGTAAATTTGCAGATTAGCTCCTGAACGCTTTTCGAAATACTGTTTTCAGAAAGCTGCCTCGCCTCCCCCCCCCCCTGGATGCACAAACCACAAGAAAAATTTCTTGTTCACACAAGGGACCAGAAGTGAGTGGGGGTGCTGGGCGGGGTAGGTAGTAAAAAGGAAATGTGTGCAGAAAATGCGAAAAAACGGGCTTGAATGCTGTACTTTTCACATCTTGAAGCCTTATCCCCCTTAAACCCAGCCCACCTCTCACAGTACCCCTATTCCCCCAGGTGTCGTAATTTCCTTGGCGGGTATGAACAAGACTTGATATCTTGTGGTTTATGCAACGAGGGTGGTTGTATGCACGCGAGAGGGGAAGGAAAATTCCCACGATGAAGCAACCAACCCCCCCCCCCCCCTGTCACAAGTTGAACCAGGGGGGTCTGCTTCGTCGTAGGCATTTTCCTTCCCCTCTCGTGTGCATACAACCACCCTCGTTGCATTAACCACAAGAGAAATTTCTTGTTCATACCCCCATGGAAGTTACGTGACCTGGGGCGAATAGGGATGCTGTGCGGGGTAGGCAGGGTTTATTGGGGATATGGCTTCAAATAAACAGCTTTCAAGCAGTTTTATTCTCATATTCTGCTCATATTTACTTTTTGCTACCTACCCCGCCCAGCACCCCTATTCACTCCGAGTCCCGTAACTTCTTCCTTGGGGGTGTGAACAAGAAATTTTTCTTGTGGTTTGTGCATCCAGTAATGTTTCTGAAAACAATTTTTTTTAAAGCTAATCTGCAAATTTACCCAATTTTTTTTCCAGAAACATGTCTAGGACTCCCTCTGGATGCACAAACCAGAAGAAAAATTTCTTGTTCACACCCCCAAGGAAGTTACTGTATCAGGAGTGAATAGGGGTGCTGGGCAGGGTATGCAGTAAAAAGGAGACATAAGCAGAAAATACGAAGAAAACGGCTTTTTACATCTTGAAGCCATTTTTCCCTTAAACCCTGCCTACCTCGCACAGCACCCCTATTCGCCACAGGTCCCGATACATCCCTGGGGGATATGAACAAGAAATTTTTCTCGTGGTTTATGCAACGAGGGTGGCTGTATGCACGTGAGGGGGGAAGGAAACTCGCCACGACGAATCAGACAACCCGACACCCCCAGTCATAAACTGAAACTAACAGTTGAGGCCGACGGTCTATGTGTCTAGAATATTCCAGGGATTTCCACAGTCAATGTGAACTTTATGTCGAATGTAATATTTGGAAGCGGAAGGGGTGTCACGGAACAGGACCGTACTGGAAAATTGTTAAAAAAGTGTGTAATGTGTAAGAAACTTTAAATGTCAATAACTCCGGAAAGGCAAGAGAACAAAAGGTAAAAATGGTGTCAGCGTGCATGTAAGACACCAAACTTTATCAATCAGTAGTCGTTTTATCTAAAACTATTCGGGAGGTACTCTGCAAATTCACCAAAAAGGACCTTGTAAACAACCACCAAGAAAGTTACGGGACCAGGAGTGAATAGGAGTGCTGGCTGGGAAAGATAAAAAGGAAATAAGAGCGGAAAATTAGAAAAAAACCTTTAAAAGCTGCCTTTTCACATTTTGCAGCCATACCTCCTCCTTTAAACCATGTCTACCCCGCATTCACCTCAGGTTCCGTAACTTTCTTGGGAGTTGTTCTCAAGAAATTTTGCACGTGGTTTATGCATTAGGGATGCAGTTGTAGGCATGCAGGAGAAAAGGAACACTTGCACGATGGAGTACCGGGACCCAGATCCACCTCCACCCCCCACCCAGTGAAAAACACAGTGGAATGTGTACCCCACATTCGCCTCAGGTTCAGTAACTTTCTTGGGGGTTGATTTTGCACGTGGTTTATGCATTAAGGATGCAGTTTTAGGCATGCATAAGAAAAGGAAAACCTGCACGATGGCGTACCGGGACCCCGCTCCACCTCCACCTCCGACCCAGTGAAAAACACGGCGGAATGTTACCTGAGAAATACATAATGATAGGTTACTGTACAAGAAGGGGTATACCGGAAAAGGAGCATGTAACATAGCAAGCGAAGAAATAGAGAAATTTTAGGAAAAAAATCATTTTTAACCGCACTAGGTCAGCGAAGAAGCAAGGAATCTAATAACTCAGCAAAGAAAAGGAATCAAAAAGTCAAAATAGTGTCAACGTCCATGCCAAGATGCCAAACTTTATCTATCAGCAGTCGATTTATCTAAAAGATAAACTGCAAATTCACCATTTGGACAACCCACTTCTTCGTTTAATTGATGAAGTGTGGAGGCCGCACTGAAATTAAAAGAACTGCTGGAAACGCAGAGTCATTTCTGCAACAACGAGAAGGTGAAGAAGTAGACCAAGAGAAAAACTTGGCCTAATTGATGAAGTGTGGAAGCTACAGTGAAATAAAAAGATCTGCTAGAAACGCAGGGTCATTATTCCGACGACGACAAGGGGAAGAGGTAAACCAAGCGAAAAATTTGCCTAATTGACGAAGTGTGGAAGCTACAGTGAAATAAAAGATCTGCTGGAAACGCAGACCATCATTGCGACGACAACAAGGGGGAGAGGTCGACCAAGAGAAAAACTTGGCCTAATTGATGAAGTGTGGAAGCTAGAGTGAAATAGAAAGATCTGCTGGAAACGCAGGGTCATTATTACGACGACAAGGGGAAGAGGTAGACCAAGAGAAAAACTTGGCCTATTTAATGAAACGTGGAAGCTACAGTGAAATAAAGAGACCTGCTGGAAACGCAGAGTCATTACTGCGACAGCGACAAGCGGAGTAGGTAGGCCAAGAGAAAAACCTGGCCTAATTGATGAAGTGTGGAAGCTACAGTGAAATTAAAAGACCTTCTGGAAACGCAGATCATCACTGCGACGACAAGGGGAAGAGGTAGACTCAGAGAAAAACTTGGCCTAATTGATGAAGTGGTGAAGCTACAGTGAAATAAAAAGACCTGCTGGAAACGTAGATCATCATTGCGACGACAAGGGGAAGAGGTAGATCAAGAGAGAAACTTTGCCTATTTAATGAAGCGTGGAAGCTACAGTGAAATAAAAAGACCTGCTGGAAACGCAGTGTCATTACTGCGACAACGACAAGGGGATGAGGAAGGCCAAGAGAAAAACCTGGTCTAATTGATGAAGTGTGGAAGCTACAGTGAAATAAAAAGACCTGCTGGAAACGCAGATCATCATTGCGACGACAAGGGGAAGAGGTATACCAAGAGAAAAACTTGACTCAATTGATGAAGTGGTGAAGCTATAGTGAAATTAAAAGACCTGCTGGAAACGCAGATCATCATTGTGACGTCAACAATGGGAAGGGGTCGGCTAAGAAAAAACCTTGGCCTAATTCATGAAGTGTGGAAGCTACAGTGAAATAAAAAGACCTGCTGGAAACGCAGAATCATTTTTGCGACAACGAGAAGGGAAAGATGTAGACCAAGAGAAAAACTTGGCTTAATTGATGAAGTGTGGAAGCTACCGTGAAATAAAAGACCTGATGGAAACCTAGATAAGCATTGCGACGACAACAAGGGGAAGAGGTAGATCGAGAAAAAATGTTAGCCTAATTGATGAAGTGTGGAAGCTACAGTGAAATAAAAAGACCTGCTGGAAACCTAGATCATCATTGCACGACAACAAGGGGAAGAGGTAGAGCGAGAGGAAAACTTGGTCTAATTGATGAAGCGGTGAAGCTACGGTGAAATAAAAAGACCTGCTGGAAACGCATATCATCATTGCGACGACAACAATGAGAAGAGGAAGGCTAAGAGAAAAACTTGGCCAAATTGATGAAGTGTGGAAGCTACAGTGAAATAAAAAGACCTGCTGGAAACTGAGATCATCATTGCGACGATAACAAGGGAAAGACGTAAACAACGTAATTGATGAAGTGTGGAAGCTCCAGTGAAATAAAAAGACTTACTGGAAACGCAGAGTAATTACTACGACAACGATAAGGGTAGGAGGTAGACTAGGAAAAAACTTGGCCTAATTGATGAAGTGTCGCAGCTACAGTGAAATAAAAAGTCCTGCTGGAAACGCAGATTATCATTGCGACGACAATGCGACATGACCTTTGGACTAATCCTCGTATATTATACAGATATTGCTTTTGTATCTTTTGTTATAGTGCTAAGATTTTATGGTCACATTCGCAACACACATTATCTCTTTGATGAACACTTTAAAAGTGTATAATTTAGCAACATTCCGCTGCTATCACCACAATTAATTGAAAGAACGATGCAGCTTCTACATAACAGTCTCATAACCAGATAATCATCGGTCATGATTTGGAAAGGAATCATTGCGTATCAGTTTCAAAGCCATTTGTAGCATGCCTTTAGGTATTCAAGGTGCATCCTTTTATTTGTCTATATCCATTATAGGCACCTAATTAGTATTTAGTAAAACAAAACATGGCTACAATATTTACGAGGGTTATATTGAAATTGTTTGAATGGCATCTATATTATGATACGACGATGAGAAAAATTCTAAGAAAAACAGAAATCGACTAAGCATCTTTACGTTTTATTGTCGTCAAGCAGCTAAGAACTAAGTATTGAGGAAACATTATCAAAAGCTACCCAGCAAATAACCTGACGCCGTTCTTACGTGAATAGTTGCTAACTTTTGGTCGGCGTCGTCAAGTGGCCAAATTGTTACGTCCCAGTGATTTTCCCGTCAATTCAATATAGGTCCGGTTGGCCTTGATATCAAGTATTTTCTGATGCATTGAGGTTATGTCATTTACTGCACGTCTCCGTGATGTTATATTTGAAAATGATATCAAAACTGAGATAAAAATAGATGTATTTTACTTTTTTCTTGAGTGTGTTTTCAAGAAATGTATGATACCTACCTTATAAAAGTAGAAACTGTTTGTTGGGTCTATATTATTATGCTACATGTGTTTCGTGTGTGCATTATGTGCTTTATTTAGTCTCTTTTGTTTCACTAGCAGCGTTGTGTATTTTTATCCCAACGATAGTAAACAGAAAAAAGTTCGGGACGCAGCAAGTGCGTTATGGTAGTGAATTTTCATAAAAATGTTTTTAATTGCAAATATGTGTGTTTTTTTCAGAAAGCAGGCATCAAATTTGATTACCAGTATAACCTATATAGTAAAAACAATGTGCCATGTTTCATCAAAATAACTTGATTGTTTGAAAACGTACAGAAATTTCCAAAAGTAAACTTAAAGTGTAACCGAAAAAATCCGTTTCTTGGTCAACCTTATAGATTAATAGCAAATTGAGCTTTTCAAATATGAAGCATTTAATCAAAATTCGCAACCATAACGCACTTGCTGCTTCCAAAATTTCTTAACTTACAAACATGCATTATATTTCGATGAAAAATGCAAAAACATAAGGCGTTTTCGACTAAAAAAAAATAATTTGTATCACCAACGACTTATGGGCCAGCCTGTGATTGTCGCAATAATTTTTTCAGATGTAGCTCAAAACACCGTATAATTAATGTATACAATATTTTTTCATATATTGTATAATAACGGATATATTGAGTTTTATTGATTTTTTACGAAAATTAGACAAAAATTATATACCATTAAACGATAAACTCTATAGCTAGGGCTACTGCCAAGCATCAGAGAAAGGGTCTATTTCAAATGAATTTTCTGGAAACATTTTAGTAAAATGAAGGACAATGACGGTTGAAACTAAGACTTCGGTGTTTGTAAAACATTCTTCTTGAGACATTTTCTTTCCATAGCCCGTATTAGATTCAAGTTCTTTGCCTAAATGTTGCGAATTTTGACGTTTTAAATTGTCACTTTGACGTTTTGAGGAAAACCCAAATTTATTTTTCTTTAAATGCCCATAACTTTTTGTCTTTTGACCTACAGACCTAAATTTTGGTAGGTAGCACACCTATAACTATATAAACCAGCTTACCAAATTTGGTTGCCCTTATTTTGACGTTTAAAATCACGATTTTGACCTTTTGAGGAAAACCCAAATTTATTTTTCTTTGAATGCCTGTAACTTTTTTGTTCTTTAACCTACGGATCTAAATTTTGGTAGGTAACTAATGATATAAACCTGCGTATGAAATTTGGTTGCCCTTACTTTGTTAATTTTGGAAATATAAATTTTTTTCGAAAGAAAACACAAACTTTTCCAGGAAAACCTCGGCAGATTTTTCTGGCTAACGAACTTATTTAAGCCACTTGCGAAAGGAAGGTACTCACCAATTTTGTCGTTTAAAATCGCGATTTTGACGTTTTGAGGAAAACCCAAATTTATTTTTCTTTGAATGCCTGTAACTTTTTTGTTCTTTAATCTACAGAGCTAAATTTTGGTAGGTAACTTGCCTCTAACGATATAAAGCTGCGTATGAAATTTGGTTGCCCTTACTTTGTTAATTTTGGAGATATAAATTTTTTTCAGAAAACCTCGGTGGATTTTCCTGGCTAACGAACTTATCCAAGCCACTTGCGAAAGGAAAGTACTTACCAAGTTTTATCAAAATCGGTCCATTATTTTTTAAGTTATAGGTGTGACACACACACACGCACATACATATATATATATATATATATATATATATATATATATATATATATATATATATATATATATATATATATATATATATATATATACAAGGAGACAGGTTTAAGGGCAAAGCCGCAAGGAGACAACCGCAAACACAGCAGCAACATTTGGAAGACCCTCAATCCGAGGGAATCCAAATCCAAATGTTGCAGCAATTGTGCACTGGTTGCCTGTTGAGACTCCGTATATTTTTCCATCTTCATCCAGAGTGTTACCATCTTCACCTGGCTATACCGTACTGATGATGGCTAATTAGCCTGAAACACGTGTTTGCGGTTTTCTCCTTGCGGCTTTGCCCTTAAACCTGTCTCCTTGTATAGTACATAAATGCCGTGTTATCAATCCTGTTCTAGTTTATATATATATATATATATATATATATATATATATATATATATATATATATATATATATATATATATATATATATAAACATATATATATATATATATATATATATATATATATATATATATATATATATATATATATATATATATAAACATATAAACATATATACTATAACATATAAAGTCTGAAACTGACCTCAGATTTGGGTTCCGGGGGTCCTAAATAGCGCTCATTTGAAGAAATTTTTTCTACATTCAAAAGTCGGGATCTCCTCATTAGTGAATTTTTTTAAGAAAATTCACTAAAACTTGAATATTTAGTTTAGCGCCTGCGAGAAAATCGATTCGAGTTTGAAATGTGTTGGAAAGCACCCACAGTAGTAGCAGTATGTCATTTTCTGTGGAAATATACGATGATTTGAAAGTTGCTTACGATATTTGATGAAAGACCTGATCTTTATCAAAAACTAAATAAAAAGTTTCTCCTCAAGGCAACAGTTATTCAGGGTGACCCATACGTTAGAATAACGTTGTCAAGATACCATACTAATCATGGCGTCATTCTATGACATCATATAAATGTTAGTTATTGACGTCACAGGGCTGTGACATATTATTGTCGTTATACTGACGAGTTTAACTGACGTTGCGGTCTATAAAAATGTTCGAAAAATATCGCGAAAATGACACAAGACTGTTTGCTGTTTCTGATTGATATGTGCGGGTTACTTTCTACAAGCTGTAGCACTTCTGCTGAACGTTGCTCATTCGTGACAGCACTCACACGATTTCGCTTTGACTAATTAAAAGTTTTTTTTCTTTACCGTCGGTCTATATTTCTGCGACTATGGCCAATCACCAACGCCAGGGAGCAGTTTGACCTCACTATCCTGGAAACTTTGCCGAACCCTTGTCCTTGTCAAAGGAGGGTATAGGGATGAAAACTGGAATGCCAAGGTTGCTCTTTAACCTCCACCTATTTGGAACTTGTATTTAGAAAGGCATTATATAAAGTTGACAGTTGTAACTAAGCTTCTCTATGCAGATCTTAAGATGGGTATTGATTATCTTTTCCCAACATTATCTTAATAATTCTCCTTTGCATGACATCAAGGTGCCGCTAGTGGGACTTGTAAGCCTCTCGCCAATCACCAACGCCAGGGAGCAGTTTGACCTCACTATCCTGGAAACTTTGCCGAACCCTTGTCCTTGTCAAAGGAGGGTATAGGGATGAAAACTGGAATGCCAAGGTTGCTCTTTAACCTCCACCTATTTGGAACTTGTATTTAGAAAGGCATTATATAAAGTTGACAGTTGTAACTAAGCTTCTCTATGCAGATCTTAAGATGGGTATTGATTATCTTTTCCCAACATTATCTTAATAATTCTCCTTTGCATGACATCAAGGTGCCGCTAGTGGGACTTGTAAGCCTCTCGCTAGCTTAGCAGACCGTACCGAAGGTGTGAATCCACTAAAGCGTAATAGACCATTTTTATACTCTGCACGTCTAGTATGCTCTTAAATTTCTACAGAATCACCCTAATCCTCTTCGAAATGTGTTTGATATGAGCATCCCACCTTAAATTGTTGACTAATACAACTCTCAAATATTTATTCATCTTTGCAGCATCAATCTGACATGGTTTAAACCGAAAGGTGGGAAACTAGGCCGTGGGATCTTAGGACCCCACGGTCAAAACTACTTCATGTGCCCAAAATGAATAGATGAAAAATCCGGAAAGGATTTCTCATTAAAAGAGAATGCGACCTAAGAAGTTTTCGCCATGTTTACAGTCAAATATTTATGATCAAACCATTCGTTTAATATCTATCTAAGCCCTAAGTCTGCCTTATTTTTAGTGAATTTTCTTTAAAAAATTAACTAAAGAGGAGATCCCGACTTTTGAATTTTGAAAAAATTTCTTCAAATGAGCGCGAACTAGGTCGCCTAGAAAACCTGTATTCAGGGTCAGTTTCTATATATATATATATATATATATATATATATATATATATATATATATATATATATATATATATATATATATATATATATATATATATATATATATGTATGTATGTATGTATGTATGTATGTATGTATGTATGTATGTATGTATGTATGTATCACATCGATATCTCAAAAAATAATGGGCCGATCTTGATCAAATTTGATGAGTAACTTCCTTTTGCAAGCGGTTTGGATAAGTTCGTTATCCAGTAAAATCGGCACTGTTTCCCCGGAAAATGTTGTGTTTTCTTTCTGAAAAAAATTATATCTCAGGAAATAGCAGAGTAAGGGCAACTGAGTTTGCTACGCGTGTGTGTATTTTAAAGAGTGAACCATGTACCAAAATTAAGGTCTGTAAGTTTGAAGACAAAAAAGTTATGGCAGTTAAAGAAAAAAATTGGAGTTTTCCTCAAACTGTCAAAGTAGCGATTTGAAACGTCAAGATTCGCAACATTTAGGCAAAGAACCTGAAACAAATACGGATTATGAAAAGAAAATGCCACAAGAAGAGTGTTCTGCAACCGCTTCAACCGTCATTGTCCATTTTACTAAAATATTTTCAGAAATTTCATTTCACATAGACCCTTTCTCTGATGCTTTGGCGGTAGTTTTAGTTAAGTTTATGGTTTAACGGTCTATCATTTTTAGCTAATTTTCGTACAAAAAATTCTTTAATGGGGAGCCCGTGGCTTTTGAATTTTAAAAAGATATACTAGGCCCCCTAGAATCCATATCCGGGTTTAGTTTCAATTTTTATCTGTTGACATATATACAGGCTGACACATTTCTACGGTAGAACTCAATATAGCTGTTATTATACAGGATACGAGAAAAAGTTGTATACGTTAATTATAGGGTGTCTTGAACTGCATCTTATAAAATTTGTTTGACAATCACAGGATGACCCATAAGTTGTTGGTAATACCTAAAATTTTTGTTTTCGAACATATATACTTTTATACGAACTTATAGTATTGCCTTTTGCATTTTTTTTATCGAAATATGATGTTTGTAAGAAAATAAATCGAGAGGCAGTAAGTGCGTTTTGGTAGCGAATTTTCATTAAATGTTCCAAATTTCAATAACTCAATTTGCTATTAACCTAAGGTTTGTTGGCTAAGAAACCAGTTTTTTGTAAAACATTTTAAGTTTATTTTCGGAAACTTTTATACATTTTCAAACAATAAGTTATTTTGATAAAGTATGGTACATTGTTTCAACTATATAGGTTATACCGGTAACCAGATTGATGCCTGCTTGCCTTAGAGAGACATATTTACTTATTAAAAACATTTTTATGAAAGTTTACTTTCATAACGCACTTGCTGCGTCCAGACTTTTAAGCGTTGGCCAACTGCTATCTTAAAAAATATATGATAATGCCATCAGCATAGCTAATAAGACCGCCAGCAACTTGCAAATCGAAAATTGAATTTATATAGATGATAAACACTAGCGGTTCCAAGACCGTGCCCTGCGGTATACCAAACAGTCATTTTAAACGAACTTTTTGTCCCACTCTCCACAGTACACTGCTGCCTTTCTCGTGGGTAAGAAAACAGCCAAACAACGTTTCCATTTGTCAAGGGTATCGTAAATAAGAGATTTTAAGATAGCTATCGGATCTCCAGTCTCTAAATCCGTATTGACTATCTAAAAGCACCTTGTACAAAGCATACAATACCCTAGAGGCAGATTCATACACCTTTGAAAACTTTTATATGCGTGAAATGGGCCTCTAACTGTTACAAGATGCTCTGCGTACATGAGAAAACGGATTTAAACTTGTCATGTGTCTTAATTAATAATTTGGTTAAGTTCGTTATCCAGCCGTGCAGACTTGTTTTTCCTGAACAAATTCAAACTTTCTTTTCAAAAATGTTTGTATCTCCGAAAATGAGAATTTTTTTATGAGATTTGGTACCCACGTTGTGCCTGAAAACTCTATATCGGGCAGTAAATATAGTTTCTACGTTAGTGTCAAATTTAATCATATAAAACTTAATTAACATTCGCTTCCACAACGCACTTGTTGCGTCACCACTTTTAGTAATAGAAAATCGAGAAAAAAATAAATGTCTGTAAAAATTTCACACCGCATCATAATGTGTAATAAACAAAACAGTTAAATGTCTGGGATTAAATAATTCAATTTAAGTGTCTGCAAACAAGTAGAGACGCTGTCTAAGATTTTTTTCTTTTCCGACGCCCAGTCTATTAAATTAATATCGGGATTGCGTAACACAGAAAGGAACAACAGATTAATTGCTCATAAAATGTCTGAGATGATAATTATTGTGATAATTTTGATATAACTGTGTGTCCTTTAGTGTTTTACAATATTCAATTGTTTTTCCATTTTGATGACCTCGTCAAATCACGTGTGATAAATGCGTTTGTCAAGTCTCGGTGTTGCCACTTTAAAATTTCAGCCTGAGATTTAAGTATGTACCTACCTACCTATGAATTTCTAATGGTGTGTTTTTCGTGTTTAATACCTATTTAATATTTAATCGTGGCTCAACGGTTATGTGATATTTAACTACGTCGCTTATAGTCTTATTACAAAAAAATTAACGTACGCCTAACACTCCGATCGAACTATCACATATTTAAGCTAGGTATATAATGAAAGAAAACTACGACGGCGTTCTGTAGGGTCACGTTAAAAAATTATTTTCTAATAATTCTGACATAAAAAAGTCAGCATTCTAAGATAAAAAGCCAGAATTCTGTGATAAAAGGTCAGAATTCTGACATAAAAAGTCAGAATTCTGAGATAAAAAAGTCAGAATTCTGAGATAAAAAGTCAGAATTCTGTGATAAAAGGTCAGAATTATTAGATAAATAGTCAGAATTCCGAGATAAAAAAAGTCAGAATGCTGACATAAAAAGTCAAAATTCTGAGATCAAAACTTAGAATTCTGACATAAAAAGTAGGAATTCTGACATAAAAACTCAAAATTATGAGATAAAAAAGTTAGAATTCTGACATAAAAAGTCAGAACTCTGAGTTTTTATCTCAGAATTCTGACTTTTTAACTCAGAATTCCGAGATAGTCAGAATTATTCAAGAGCTTTATACGACAGTGTCCAGGTGGTGAATTCTGACATAAAAAGTCGGAATTCTGTCATAAAAACTCAGAATTATGAAATAAAAAAGTTAGAATTCTGACATTAAGTCAGAATTCTGACATAAAAAAGTCAGAATTCTGAGATAAAAAGTCAGAATTCTGTGATAAAAGGTCAGAATTCTCACATAAAAAGTCAGAATTCTGAGATAAAAAAGTCAGAATTCTGAGATAAGTCAGAATTCTGACATAAAAACTCAGAATTATTAGATAAAAAGTCAGAATTCCGAGATAAAAAAAGTCAGAATTCTGACATAAAAAGTCAAAATTCTGAGATCAAAACTTAGAATTCTGACATAAAAAGTAGGAATTCTGACATAAAAACTCAAAATTATGAGATAAAAAAGTTAGAATTCTGACATAAAAAGTCAGAACTCTGAGTTTTTATCTCAGAATTCTGACTTTTTAACTCAGAATTCTGAGATAGTCAGTATTATTCAAGAGCTTTATACGACAGTGTCCAGGTGGTGCCACTTGCAAAACGTCTACCTATTGACTATTGATGTGTAATTAGGTAGGTAGCTCTACCTGTGCCGGTTTTACAGTTAGTTGATGGTGTTTACAAACTAAAAAGAAAGAAAATTGGTTCATTGACTATTATACTCGTTGCGTTAATAGAATAATGCATAGTGCATAGGTGCATATATTATGATTTTACTAATTATGTACGTAAATAAGTCGTATAAATATACAAATATATTACTGTTTTAATCCACATTATACCATAGAAACTTTAGCTGAATTAAATTCAAGTCGACCTTAGAAGCATATAAATAACTATGTTTGTGTTTTTGTATCTTTAACGTCAGTATATTTCCGCGACTATAGCTAACCACCGACGCCAGGGAACAGTTTCACCTCGCTATCCTGGCAATTTTGCGGAACCCTGCTGGTCTGCAAGGATAGTAGGGATATTTAACGTGCGCAACATCGCATGGACACGGGACCGACGGCTTTACGCCCCCTCCGAAGGGCGGAACGTGCAGTCATTGAACTTGCTCAAAAACAATGCCAAAACCTCGGTTGATGTTAATGATACAGTATGTATTGCAAAAGTGAAAGGAGAACCCTGGGATCAAACCCAGTACGCTTCGGTTCAGAGGCACACGTTCTTACGACTGAACTACCGAGGCTTTTATAAATAAATAACCATGAGATGAACGTGCGTTTGTTGTTTAAAAATTGTTTTTGTTGCTCGATAACCATCATCATCATCACAATCGAAATGCGATACCATCTTTCACAATCGTGACTCTCCGTCTGTAACTGCCCATTTTAATTCAGTGTAGCTTCCACCTTCAATCAATATTGTACCATGTTTCCAGAAGTTTTACTTTTGATATACGTCTTCCTTTTTATCTAGGTATGTATCTTTCAAACAAAACTATTGGAAAGAAGTTTTAAAATATGTTCTATATATTTTGTCTCTCCTATCAATATCTTTCAGCAAGGATTTCTATTTTGTCACCTTTTCTAGCACACTTTTTATTCGTGTTTCTATCGGTGTACCTTATTTTCTTTGTCATTTTGCTCAATGTCCACATTTCAAAAGCTTCTATTCCCTTAGTCTCCCGCTTAGTCAACATCCACGCCATCATTATAACACTCCATGCGTATGACTTGATAAACCTCTCGCTCCAGATCTAAATTAAATTCAATTTTTGATAGAAACAAGAAGTATATCTTGAGAAAATGTATAACCTTAACTCTGCATTAGACGTAATATTGTTCGTAAACAAATATCAATATTCACCCAACAATTTTCCATAGTTTTACAACAAACTGATATATATATATATATATATATATATATATATATATATATATATATATATACATATATATATATATATATATATATATATATATATACATATATATATATATATATATATATATATATACATATATATATATATATATATATATATATATATATATATATATATATATATATATATATATATATATATATATAATGCATTCTTGAAATGACTTTCTTTCTTGTGTTTTAAATTGTCTAATTTTAATAATAAAAGTACTAAGATGGCAATTAATTCAGTAATAACAAATAACGTGACTTTCTAAAATAGTTTTATTATTTATGGTTCACATTATAAGAAAACATCGAGCTGCCGTATACAGGTACTCTCCAATAGTGGCTAAATTTGAAAAGTTTTCGCAGAAATGTTTTTAGTGCTTCCGTAGAAATCATTTTTTGTAAGATTTGTGTGATATGTGTATAAATGTTTAGTAAGTTGTTGTAAAAAAAGTTGTCGAATTTTTGTGAAAAATATAATTTAGTGTAACATTAAAGGCAATTTCTGTAAAAAAAATGTTTTTTAAATTTTGGTCCTAAGGCTGTTTGTGAATAGTCATACCTTGTTAGGTGTAATAGTAGCTTGGAGAGGTTCGTTGGCCAGGAAAATCGGACCAGTTTTTTCTGGAACCTTTTAGGTTTATTTTCGGAAAATGTGTGCACTTTTTGAAACACAAAAGCTATTTTAATGAAATATGATACATTCTTACTAAACAAACGTTGGAGTATTTGGAACAATTGTTAAAATTGACCAATATAAGTGAAGACGTCTGCAAAGAATATTTAACTCTAACTAGCCTTTGTGTAAAACAAAATATTTTCCAATTTAATAATGAGTTTTATGAACAAACTGAAGGCACAGCAATGGGCAATCCATTATCTCCTTTTATTGCAGACTTGTTTATGAGTAGATTTGAGACGGATTTATAAAATAAAAATATGTATTTCCCTAGAGTTTGGTTTCGTTATGTCGACGATATTTTTGCAGTGTTTGACACAAATATATGTAAGGTTGAAGAATTTACTGAAAAATTAAATAGTCAATTTGATTCAATAATATTTACCCACGAAATAGAAATCAACAATAAACTTTCGTTCCTAGATGTACTAGTTATTAAAAATAAAAATAATAGCTCGCTTGAATTCGATGTCTACAGGAAGGAAATTACTACATTTAGTTTTATTCCTAACGACTCACATCATACGTTTGCACAAAAAAACGGCTAGTTTAAATTTCCTAGTAAACAGATTGATTAAATTTCTGGTAAGTAAAAATATATTTAATACAGAACTAAAATACATAAAAAATGTGGCGAGATATAACGGTTACTCGGATGGTTTAATAGACAAATTGGTGAACAAACACAGAACAAAGAAAATGATATCTGAATGTACGACATTTAAGAAAGATAAAATAGGAAAAAAAATTGTGTGTTTACCTTATGAACCACGAATCACAAAGGGTTTGGAAAGTATTTTTAAGAAAGCCGATTTACATTTGACTTTTGCGACGAAAAGTAATTTAAAAAATTTGTTGGGTAATACGAAAGATAAAGACAAAGTCACTAAAATGTCCGGTATTTATGAGATTAGTTGCAAAGATTGCAATCTTAAATACGTGGGTCAAACTAGGAGAAACATAGCCACCAGATTTCGTGAACATCTCGCACATTTACGATATGGTACGGTGGACAAATCGTGTGTGGCCCAACATATATGGGATAATAATCACCACATTGACAAAGAAAATTTGAAACTTCTCAAAAATATTAGACATCAAACTATGCTTGATTCATTAGAAAGTATTTTTATCTCAAGGTCGATTAAGAACAAAACTTCATTGAATCGTGCGGCACCTTCAATTTCAAGCCCTTTATTTTCACTTTGCATTTGACCACTTAAACACTCCTAATTTGTCTGGTAGAATAATAAATTACTGTCAATAACTCGGCTCGTCTATACATATACTAATCTCTACGCTTATCTTGATTTAAAGACCCTTTCGTTTTCTGTGTATCTATGAATATAAATACTGTTTACGAAGAATTAAAATCAATGTAAATAAGTTTTTATGTAGTATTTTAGTTGAATTATTTATCCTTTGTTAACAATGTGAGCCAAATACCCGGGTTTAGTTTTCTATATAAAAAAGATGAGCGGAGGTTATTGTGTTTGTCTCGCCAGATGTGGTTGTCGGCTTGCTCCAATATCCACATAGTAAATTTCTAGATCGAAAGGGAACGTGCAGATTCCTTAAATAACTCGGTACCGTTCCTTTTAAGCCTATTATCGTTATATTAGATAAGGGCTCATAAATTTGTCGACCAGAAGATTAAAGCAGGTCTTCGACTTCGTAGTTTCACTACACAATAAACAAACGATGGGTCTTCGACGACAATTTTACTTCGGACTAGTTCGTTTACCTAGACGCGATATAAATACCAGGTAGCTAGTAGTTTAATTTTATAATTTTTCTTCCTCTGAAGATGTTGACATGGTCAACGAAACGATCGTAAGATCTCTGAAATATGTGTTGTGATTTGGGTTCTCCAAGTGTACTTATCATTGATATGTTGTTATAACATATAATAGCTATAGGCTTTCCAGTTTCAATTTTCCTTTTGTTTCTAAAAATACTTATTTCATTACCAAATTCAAGTATTTACATAAGTGACATCATGTTAGTCACGCCATTTTCCAATATGATCCCCATGAGAGAACATTAATTTATTTTCTCCTCGTTTTACCTTTGCTTTCATGGCTTCTTGTGGGTTGTTCTCATGGTTGGGTTACAGAGTTCAGATGTGCAATACATTTTCTATTCCAGCAACTTTGTGGCTAACAACACCATTATAAAAGTTTTTAAGGTAAACCGCGTATCCCTGGACCAACTTTTCTTCAAGTAAGTGCATAATCACTTTTGATATATGTCCACTTCCACTATATATTTATCGGATCAACCTTCCTTCCATACACCCAAAATTTTAGCACCAATCCATCAGATTTTGTAAAAATATAAAGTTTTATTCCGTATTTATGACGTTTATTTTTCATATATTGGTTGAACTGTAAACGCCCACGCCAAAGCGTCATTGATTCATCTAAAGACAATCTCTTCTTCGATAATATCCTGTTCATTTTCATGCTAGAAAAGTTGATCATAAATCTTATTTTTCTCAAGCCGTCGTTAGGATCAGTATTATCTGACATAAAATGCAGACACCTCAAAATCAGAAGAAACCTTACATACATTTTCTAAAGACTGGTATGTCAAGGAGTTAGTCCAATTTCTAGTAGTTACTCAGGCGTGTCAACTGGAGAGTCTCCGTATGAAAACAGAAAGGTATGAAAATTTCTAGTTCTACCACGGTCAGGTGCTTCCAATTTGTGATTCGATATTTCAAAAATGTTTCACCATTAATAAATACTTCAACAGTACAGCTGATTGTTTGTTCTACAATTTGTCCGAGAATGTTCTCATTAATTATTAACACATGGAAAAATAATCTAAAGGTTTATCGCTGCCTGAAACCGATACAAATAGCTGTTGACTCTTCTTGAATGTGAAGTGTTCCATTGTCCGTGTGTTTCTTCACATAAAATTTACTTGTGGATATGTAAGAGTGCGACTGATATTCAAAGACTAACCAGGATCACTCGATGAAGCCTGGTCCAGGCCACTCTGTAACTCTGTTGCGGAGGTAAGACTGTCATCTTCGGATTCTAATTAATATTCGTCTGTTCTAGATATTTAAGCAATTCTTTATCTGTTAGTTTTCTTTTACAATACTACCACGCGTTACTATCATCATTATGTATTTTTTTGCTAACCAGAAGGTACACGCTTAGAGTTCATCCTGGTATTGAAAATACATCAGAAAGAAAATGAAAAACGTGTAACCAATTATGTCACAATTTGAACGAAAGGTTTATGAAGACCAACGCACAGAGATGAGATAAACAACCATTCACCAGCGCCCTCTGATCGGAATGGTCGACAGTCAACCTTCTAGTCAGTAACCACAGATTCACAGTCCTAGTCTACTATAAACTACAGGTCCTCTGTATTTGTGTACAGGATTGGTCATTACGGACTACATCACTCATCACTTATCGGCTGTGTCTGGAGATTCATTTTTTAGGTTTTCATAAAGGAGCGAAGGAAGGCAACAGACAAACAACTACAGTTTCCCCCTAAAAGCCTAGTTAGATACACGGATGGGTCAAAAACTAAGACCAGCACTGCGGCGGACATTCGTGGTGTGAGCTCTGGAATGTTTTATCCTTTCGGCATGCGCGCCATGTGTTTCAAGCGAAAGTTTGTGCACTCCTAGAGTGCGCAAAAAACAATAGACTGCTTACATAGATAAGCGGGTATATAGTACGGCAGACAGTCGGGTACTAGGTCTCAAGTCAATCGTAAGCTATGATAAGTACACTTAGTCCCAGTTTCACAAAGCTCGATTAAATATTTAACGGCCGGTTAGTTAATCAGGCCTTCAGGTGACCAATCACAGCTTCAAAATATTTGGTTGTCATGACAAAAACGTGAATTATAGTTTGTGATTGGTCGTCTGAAGCCCTGATTAACTAACTGGCCGTTAAATATTTAATCGAGCTTTGTGAAACTGGGCGATAGAGAACCAAAATCACGACAACACATTTTAAAAACCTGACGATCGTTTCACTAACCAGGTTAGCGTAATTCAGAAGATGAATAATTCTTGAATTTGGGTTGTCCAAGTGTACTTATCGGTACTATTCACAGGTTTCAATCTCCACTCAGGGTTCGTCGGTACTGGTTTGGGAATGCCGCGAACAACTAGAACATCGGCGGACCAGAACACCATAAAGCTGATCTGGTTGCCGGTTGCCGGACTAGTGTGGAAACGAAAAAGCTGATGAATTAGCGAGGCAGGGTGCGACTGTGCATTACGTATATTAGAGGCCAGCTTTGCTTATACCAAAATTGCGAAATCCGCAAGGAAATTAACCGGTGAGTTGGCAGTCGACATATTTTATTACTGGGCAATGGGCAAGTAGAACAGATTTTAAGAGTCTAAGTTTAAACCATAGCAGGGGGCTAATTAAAAGTCACTGCAACAAAACTAGCGCAAAACTTCGATGCTTTAGTAGAGTGAACTCAGAATTATTGATGTGTACCTGACAGAACACACTGTTGTTAGTGCAGACTGTAGACCTTAACAAAATCAAGAAATGCGAAGGAGACCCGACTTGCAGATTATGCAAAAAGGAACAGCTATATACATCCTCTGCACATGCGAAGCACTGGATAGTAGAAGACAGTACTTATTTGAGAAACCAAGAATGGTACCGGATGATTTTCTAATACACCCTGGAAGAGACCTATAAAATTTGGTACCAGGGTATTCCATTATACTATCTGGGCGTGAAAGAATTCTAATCAAGACCTAAGGCAACAATAGCGTTTAAAACTGACAGTACTTATTTGAGAAACCAAGAATGGTACCGGATAATTTTCTTTTATATCCTGGAAGAGACCTATAAAAATTGGTACCAGGGTATTCCATTATACTCTCTGGGCGTGAAAGAATTCTAATAAAGACCTAAGGCAACAATAGCGTTTAAAACTGACAGTACTTATTTGAGAAACCAAGAATGGTACCGGATGATTTTCTTTTACATCCTGGAAGAGACCTATAAAAATTGATACCAGGGTATTCCATTATACTCTCTAGGCGTGAAAGAATTCTAATAAAGACCTAAGGCAACAATAGCGTTTAAAACTGACAGTACTTATTTGAGAAACCAAGAATGGTACCGGATAATTTTCTTTTACATCCTGGAAGAGACCTATAAAAATTGATACCAGGGTATTCCATTATACTCTCTAGGCGTTAAAGAATTCTAATAAAGACCTAAGGCAACAATAGCGTTTAAAACTGACTACTTATTTGAGAAACCAAGAATGGTACCGGATAATTTTCTTTTACATCCTGGAAGAGACCTATAAAAATTGATACCAGGGTATTCCATTATACTCTCTAGGCGTGAAAGAATTCTAATAAAGACCTAAGGCAACAATAGCGTTTAAAACTGACAGTACTTATTTGAGAAACCAAGAATGGTACCGGATGATTTTCTTTTACATCCTGGAAGAGACCTATAAAATTTGGTACCGGGTATTCCATTATACTATCTGGGCGTGAAAGAATTCTAATCAAGACCTAAGGCAACAATAGCGTTTAAAACTGACAGTACTTATTTGAGAAACCAAGAATGGTACCGGATAATTTTCTTTTACATCCTGGAAGAGACCTATAAAAATTGGTACCAGGGTATTCCATTATACTCTCTGGGCGTGAAAGAATTCTAATAAAGACCTAAGGCAACAATAGCGTTTAAAACTGACAGTACTTATTTGAGAAACCAAGAATGGTACCGGATAATTTTCTTTTACATCCTGGAAGAGACCTATAAAAATTGATACCAGGGTATTCCATTATACTCTCTAGGCGTGAAAGAATTCTAATAAAGACCTAAGGCAACAATAGCGTTTACAAGTGCGCAGTGCATCTGGAATCCGAAACAAATTTCTGGATGGGTCCATCGAAGAAAGGGCATCAACTGGCACAATAATGTGCTTATTAAAAATCTCGAGCGTTAAAATATGATAGGGACTAACAGCATTCTCATAATTTTCCAGATTTATTTAGGTTACTAAAATTATTCCCGCAGACGTTTTTTGTGAAGAGCAGTGGCAACAGTGTTGTATGCCAAACTAAACGTCTCGAGTGAGTTGTTAGTTAATAAAGTCTTAATCATTATTATTGGCGCTGTTACATCAATTAAATATTCATATCTAAGCGCCACTTTGATGCAGCAGTTTATAATTATCTTAACACATTTACATTTTTATATTGAAGCTAATGCCATTAATTTTAATATTTAAAAACTATTTATGTATAATTTTTGCCATATTTAAAAATTGAGTTGACGCTTTATTTGCAGTATGAATTTTCCTAAAAAATGCGCTGTTCAGTACGTAATCATAAACCCACTATATTTATGATGATTTTCAGGTTAGGTTCATCATTAGATCTCTGTCATCGAATTTAAAATAATTACCCTCTTTTTGAAAACACTTATATATTGTATGTTGTTGTATTGTTAGCGAATTTACATTTTTATCTTTTAATGCGCAACATTTTTTTACAATAACTTATTGAACATTTACTTTTAATTACCAAGACTTCACAAAAATCTTGCAAAAAATGATGTCTACGGAAACATTAAAAACAATTTGTCAACATTTTTTACACGAAAATTTGCTAATTAATTCATAAAATTTAAATTGTATACCTAATCTGTAATTAAAAATAAAAAAGGGCACATAAAAGAGTTATTGTTTTTTCAACTTTTCACGGTAATTTTAATCAGTAATGGGAGTAAAGAAAAACAAAACCAAAAAATCATTTTTTCATGACACAGGCTGTCAGAGATAAGAAGATTATTTAATTTTGTCACTTTGAGGTTTAACTTGACATATGTGAAAACAATTTATCTACTACTTATATATATATATATATATATATATATATATATATATATATATATATATATATATATATATATATATATACATATATATATATATATATATATATATATATATATATATATATATATATATATATATATATATGTATATATATATATATATATATATATATATATATATATATATGTATATATATATATATATATATATATATATATATATATATATATATATATATATATATATATATATATATATAGGGTAGACTGGGGTTGACTGAACAGGGCGGGTTAACTGAACACTTGACCTTACTGCTATCTAGTGGCAAAACGAAGAACAGACCTTGCCTTCTTTTAAGCAGTTGGTGGTAGCGCTCTATTGCATCTAGCTTTCGGTTGATTATTGTTGTTCGTTTAGAGGTTATGATTACAAAGCTGTTTGTCATCACAAAAAGTAAATTTTCGGCGCCCTATATTGAAGTCTCAAATTAACACTTATATTTGAAGGAAGTTTTCGGTAAGTTTACTATTGTTTTGTTTACTCCTTCCTGTGCGATTTTCAATTATTATTTTGATTATTGTCCTAACTGAAACTTTTTTATGTGGTTTTTTTTCCTGAAAAGTCAAGATGGGGTTAACTGAACACTGATAAGGTAGGGTTAACTGGACATGTTCAGTCAACCCCATTCAAGACAAATAAGCAAAATTATTTCCTAAAAGCCTTTCTTTTCTTCTCTTTCCTGTAGTACTTAGCAACTAGGATGCCTCGTAACAGAATAAGAACAACTAACAACAGAGACTACTCAACGGATGCACTAAAAGAAGCTACTCAGAAATGCTTGGCTGGTGCAAAAATAAAACCAACTGCTGCCGCTGCCGGGATTCCACGTCCCACTCTAATTAGCTATGTTAAAAAGGCCAAAGCAACTTCATTGGACCAGCTAACATTTAAGCCAAATGTTCATCGTCACTATAGTATATATAGTATATATATATATATATATATATATATATATATATATATATATATATATATATATATATATATATATATATATATATATATATGTATATATATATATATATATATATATATATATATATATATATATATATATATATATATATGGTAGACTGGGGTTAACTGAACACCGTTTTTTTGTAAAATTGTCAAATTTGTCTGGTTATAGATAGAGAAAATCTGTAAAGAAGAATGTCTTCGATATAGTTTAAGGTGTCTAAAAAAAATTGTTTGACTTAATTTTTCACTTTTGCCCTAGTCAAAATTGAGATTTAAAAAAAATGGACAAGTGTTCAGTTAACCCCATGGGGTGGGTTAAATGAACACCAAGGGTGGGTCAACTGAACGCTTGTGTAAAAAAACATATTTTTGAGAGAAAAAACTGTATTAAACAAGTGAAACAGGTATAAATGCTTAAATTATTACAATAAATGTTTAACCTAACATTAATCAGAAAATAGGACTGAACTCATCAAAATCAAAATTGAAAGCAAACATACCCATAAATCTGCCTGCCTTAAATTTTATTGGATCAGGTAAATTAACAATGGAATCTTGAGGTTTTACAAACCCTGTTTCCTCAGTAACCTTAAACTTGAATGTCCCCGTAACTCTTTTGAAAAAAGTAACGTCGTAACCCACTGAGTAAGCTCTATCGATCTGACAAACATAGAAACGAAAGTTATCTTTAGATTTTCTGTAAACTTTAACCAGGGAAAACGCACCCTCCTCTAAGTCTTTCGGAGGTTCATCACAATCAAATTCTTCATTCGATGAGTCTGAATCATGGAGCGAGACATCTTCAGAGTCCACTGAATCAGAAGAATCGTCTAAATCGGTGTTAAGAAAAAACCTCTTCTTGTAAGGATTTTGTTTCTTAGCACCATTCATTGGAAAAATTGTCTTCAAAATTTTTTTCTCTTCAGCTTGTCTCTTCCTTGCTGCCCTTTCTTCCTTAAACCTCTGTTTCTCTTCCAATTTTTGTTTTTCTGACGTCGTTGTTAACACAGCAGAAATTGTTTTTGCTCGTTTTGTCATCGTTTTTCTAGCTGCTGCCTTTGGATAAGGCCGCACCTCTTTAGGAGAAACCAAGGAAACAGATGCTTTGGAGGATGTTGGTGTGTCTGCACACCTTGTTGACGGTCCCGCCTGGGGAGTGAGCGCCTCCGAGACATTAGAAGGTTCCGCAGACAATAATGATCTTGACGTAGAGTTCGTAGGGAGCACAACATAAACTTCGTTAACTGCTTGCACATTGGTTGGATCAGGCCGATCTGTAACGTAGGAGCATAGGAAATCTTCTGGACCAAAGACATTGGGGTCAAACGGTTCGATACCAGTTTTTTTAAACCCACTGCAAATGTTGTGTGGGGTGAAGCTTTTGGGAAATGATTCACCGACCAGCTCTGCGATTTCATAAATGCTGATCTCAGAACCTGGGTGATTCAGTAACCATTTGTCCGCTGCTTGGTTGAAAAATGCTTTGAAAGATTTGAAAACTGCGACATCTAGCGGCTGTAATTTAGGACTGCAGTGTGGAGGCAATGTTAACAAGATGATGCCATTTGCACGTGCATAATCAATAGCAGATATGCTGAGATGGGACTCGTGATTGTCTAATATTATCAGCTTAGGATTGTCTTTCGTTGGTCTTTCATGGGCAACAAAATGCTCCAAGACTGGAAAGAATAAATCTGAAACCATCCAGCCAGATGCGTTAGCTGCACCTTTGCTGCCTGGGGGAGCGTTGCAAAGCATGCGATCTTTGTAATGCACTCTGGGAAAGATCAAAAATGAAGGTACTGCTTTTCCTGTAGCACCAATGATAGCAACCAATGTAACCAGCGTTCCTCGTTCACCGGAGGTCATTTGCGAAATTGCGAAATTGCCCTTCGGAGCAATAACTTTAGGTGGACGATGGACAGTTATACAGCCGGTCTCATCCAGATTGTAAATATCCTGTGGTGGAAAGTTATATTTCGTTTTTAGTTCTCGCATGTTATCAAAAAAACCTTTCACATTGGCTTCATTGAAACTTGTTGCGCGGCCTAAACTAATGGCCTCTGGGGTACGAAAAGACAATCTGTGACGTTCCATGAAGGATCTCAGCCAATCTTTACCTGCTGCTTTATTTAATTTCCAACCAGCAGGAACCTCAACATTGTTGACTTGGGCGATATCGAAAGCCAAAGATCTTGATCGAAGGTTAGTCAGGCCATAATGGAAACTGGATGCTTCAGTCATGTATTCTGCTAGCAACTTTTCATCCACAGGTTTGAATACTTGACGATGAACATTTGGCTTAAATGTTAGCTGGTCCAGTGAAGTTGCTTTGGCCTTTTTAACATAGCTAATTAGAGTGGGACGTGGAATCCCGGCAGCGGCAGCAGTTGGTTTTATTTTTGCACCAGCCAAGCATTTCTGAGTAGCTTCTTTTAGTGCATCCGTTGAGTAGTCTCTGTTGTTAGTTGTTCTTATTCTGTTACGAGGCATCCTAGTTGCTAAGTACTACAGGAAAGAGAAGAAAAGAAAGGCTTTTAGGAAATAATTTTGCTTATTTGTCTTGAATGGGGTTGACTGAACATGTCCAGTTAACCCTACCTTATCAGTGTTCAGTTAACCCCATCTTGACTTTTCAGGAAAAAAACCACATAAAAAAGTTTCAGTTAGGACAATAATCAAAATAATAATTGAAAATCGCACAGGAAGGAGTAAACAAAACAATAGTAAACTTACCGAAAACTTCCTTCAAATATAAGTGTTAATTTGAGACTTCGATATAGGGCGCCGAAAATTTACTTTTTGTGATGATATATATATATATATATATATATATATATATATATATATATATATATATATATATATATATATATATATATATATATATATATATATAAGAATGTAAACATATAGAGAATCCTATCAAGTTAGTTATTTCTTACCCAATCTATACCAAAGTTGATTTATATATATTTTATTACTTTTCTTCCTAGACACCCTATAAGTAACGTATATAAAAATTTTTTCGTATCTTGTATAATAACGGATAGATTGAGCTTTGACGTAGAAATGTGCCACCCAGTATATATGTAAACAGTTAAAAAGTGAAACTGACTCCTGATATGAGTTCTAGTGAGCCTAGTTCGCCCACATTTGAAAAAGTATTTTCGAAATTAAAAAGTCGCGGTCTTCTCGATTACGATTTTAGTACGAAAATTCGAAGAAAATTATAGACTATCAAACCATAAACCCTATAACTGAAATTACTGCCAAAGCATCAGCGAGAGGGTCTGTTTGAAATCAATTTTCTGCAAATATTTTAGCAAAATGAAGGACAATGATGGTTTAACCTGAAACTTAAGCTTACGAAATTTCTTCTACATAACCTGTACCCGTTTCATGTTCTTTGACCGAAAGTTACCAATTTTGACGTTTTAATACGCGGCTTTGACATTTTAAGAAATACTATAAAAAATTTAAAGTAGTTTCTTGGTGTTTTTATGCCTTATTGCGTCAAAAAAACTTGATCTTTGTCTGTAATATACAATAGATTACCCACACAAAATATTTTGCACTTCGGCGTTTTCTGATCACCAGTGACACGCCCACATTTGTTTTCTTTAAATGCTTTTTATCTTTCAACTTAGAAGTTTAAGTTTTGCTAGATAGTTTACTTTTTATAATACAGAAGTTTAAATTTTGCTACATAGTTTGTGTGTGTGTGTTTTGTTTCTTTAACGTCGGCCTATTTTTTTATTTTTTTTTATTTCAACAACACACCACGAGGGCTTACAGCCTAAATACTATCGTACCGTGGGTGTCGACAAGGAGGAAAGAGGCAACTTGTTAATGCTGGACTTGAAGGTTTGGAGGTTCGGGGGAGAAGGAAAAAATGTGACGGCAAGGAATTCCACAACTTGGAAGTCCTCGGGACAAAAGAGCGGGCATAACAAGATGTTCTATGTCTGGTGACCTGGACAGTAAAAGGGTGCATTCGCTCTGTTCCCCTGGTAGATTTGTTAGGGCAGCAGGTGGAGGCACTATGGAAGAAAGCTCCTATGAGCAGTGCCCTTGTAGATATCTATAAAAGAGAGAGAGAGAGAGAGAGAGAGAGGTCACCAACGGCACGTCGGTGGGCAAGAGATGGCAGCCTTTAGGTGAGGGTAGGGTCACCGATGAGACGTATAGCTCTCTTCTAAATGGAGTCCAGGATAGCGAGTGTAGAAGCGGCAGAAGCACCCCAGATGTGGGAGCAGTATTCGAGGTTTGGTCTTATTTGTGAAGTATATAAGGTATAGAAATTAGCTGGTGAAAAGTATTTGCGAGCCCGGAAGAGGAAACCTAATTTCTTAGCAGCCGCTTCTGCAATTGATGTGACATGTTGGTGCCAATTGAGATTTCGATCCACAGAAATGTCAACAAGTGAAAAGGACTCATTACTTTGAATAACTTGGTTGTTCACTGTCATGGGTCTAGAGCTGGTGTATCTCTTATGAGAAAGAAAGCAAGACTGTGATTTGGTGGGGTTGAATTGTACAGGATTTTTACTTTCTCAGTCTAATATTTTTTGGAGATCCACGGAGACAGAACCCTCCATGAGTCTGCGATCCTCACCTAATTGGGCTAAAGAATATTGTATATTTGAGTGGAGGGTGCTGTCGTCCGCGTAACTATAAACTGGGTTGGATGTGCTAGAGAGGAGGTCATTGATGTGGAGAAGAAACAAAGTAGGGGCTAAAGCTGAACCTTGAGAAACTCCTGCATTAATTGGATACAGTTTAGAGGAATGGTCATCCACGACAACAGTAATGCTCCGGTTGGAGAGGAAATTTGCTGTCCAGGTACAGAGTTTTGGTGGTAGGCCATAGGCCGGAAGTTTATTAAGCAGCGCTGCGTGCCACATCTGGTCGAATGCTTTGGATATGTCTAGTGTTCTGGGATTCACCGTGTAGTTCCATAGACTTGTTCCAAGAATGGGTGACAAAGGAAAGGAGGTCGGCAGTTGATCTGCGCTAACGGAATCCATACTGCCGGTCGTGGATTAGACGGTATTTTTCAAGAAATTTTAGTAATTCGGTGTTTATATACTTTTCCATCACTTTAGAGACGACTGAAAGGAGAAAAATAGTACTTGCTAGGAAGCGCTTTGGATACTTTCTTGGGAACGGGTTGTACTTGAGCAGAGTCCGAGTCCAGAGACAGAGTCCACACAACACACAGCGTTTTTACCATACATTAAAGGTATCACCGACAAAATCGACCGAATTTTTAGAACCCATAATATCAAAACCATATTCACAACAGAGCAAAAACTGTCAAATCTGATACAAATTCCCAAGGATATGATTCCAAACGAATCGCACGGAGTTTACGAAATTCCTTGTTCCGGCTGTTCCCGAACTTATGTAGGACAAAGAAATAGACGCATCCAGAATAGAATATATGAACACACCCTCGCAGTTAGAAAATCTGCCCCCTTATAGGCAATGGCCATGCATCATATTCATATATGACACAAAAAATACTTTAACAATGCCAAAACAATAGCCCTGGTTTAAAACTTCAAAACCAGAATTACCCGCGAAGCAATCGAGATCGAAAAACGTCCCGATTGTTTAAATAAGGGAGATAATGGTCTTCGTCTTCCGATTACTTGGACACCTATTATATCTTCATTACAAACACACAAAAAGACAATAAATTCAATAGATAATTTTATTGTCCCATTACCTATCTCAACAAATACCTGCAATCCTCTTAATCCTTTAAGTACTGTGACGAAAGCCCCTGACTCAACAAATACCTGCAATCTTCTTAATCCTTTAAGTACCGTGACGAAAGCCCCCGACTTAATTGACCGGGACCCGACGCATTACACTAATAACGAAGCAGGTAGACGAAATGATACATACAATAGAAAACTTGCAAGAACTGCCAGATCTCTCTTAAGTCTAGGGTTGAACACACTCTCCTACGAGATTTAGGGAGTAGGCAGATTGAGTGTTGAGTTAGTGTGATGTAGAGTAAGTGATCATAGAGTATTAAGCGAGTCGGCAGTAAGTGTTGGTGCATAAGAAGCGATCATAGAAGGCGAATAGTGGAATGTAGTTCTATGGACATTTAATAATAGAGAGAAATATTTTAGTTGATACTGGTGTTGGAAAATAGTTGCTTAAAATAAATTAGTAGTTTGAAAAGCTGTGTTTTGTTAGTCAACAAATCCAGAACCCCGTAGAACGTCACAACTGGTGTTAGAAGTGGGTTTTTCAAGCTGCTAGCGGAAATATTTTCCAGAATATTCGTTGAACAAGGTGAAAATTTCTAGAATCTCTGGAAGATCAGTGTCAGCAGTAAGTCACAACTGGGTGTGTTCTTGAAACAGAATAAACCGTGTACCAGCTTTAAGTACGTCTATGCCTAAGACACGTAGCGGAACAGCCAATATGGACGCCAAGCTATTGGAATTGATTAAAGAAATGAAAGAAGAAGCCAGAAAAAGAGATGAAGAGGCTAAAGAAAAGCTGAGATAAAGAGATGAAGAAGCGAAAGAAGAAATGAGAAAAAGATATGAAGAAATGAAAGAAGAAGCCAGAAAAAAGAGTTGAAGAAATGAGAAAAAGAGACGAAGAAGCCAAAGAAGAAATGAGAAAAAGAGATGAAGAGGCCAGAAAAAGAGATGAAGAAGCCAGAAGAAGATATGAAGAAACAAAGAAAATTTTACAAGAACAGGCCAGTAGAATTGAGAATATTACTTTGTGTCGACGAACGTATGAAGCAGGTACAAGACGACATATTCCAGCAAGTAGAAAGCAGAGTAAGGGGTATCAGCGACGATGTACATGACAAGCTGACGGAAGTACAACAGAAAGTGCATTCACTAGAAAATAAGTGTGTAACCCTAGCAAGGGAAACATCAGGCTCAAGGATAGCCCAGTCGTAAGAATTAAGGTCCCCACATTTGATGACTCAGTCCCGTGGGGTATTTATCTACGCCAGTTTGACGCCGCTGCTACAGCAAATGGTTGGGGCGCGAGAGAGAGAGAGAAAGAGAGAGAGAGAGAGAGAAAGCGACTTCGCTAATTGTGGCTCTCAGAGGAGATGCTCTAGATGTGCTCCAAGGTATTCTCAGGAAAGAACCGTTGAGCTTTGGCAGCCTTAAACATCAATTAGAGATGAGGTTGGCGACCAGTATTTACAACAGCTGTATCGATTACAGTTGAAAAATTGTTGTCAGAAATCGGGCGAAAGTGTCCAACATCTCAACGCCGACGTTGTCAGACTGACACGATTAGCCTACCCCACAGCTCCGATGGAGTTTTTAAACCAGCTCTCGCTGCAAACCTTCATTGACGACATTAGCGATACCGACACGCAACAGGCGCTGAGGATGGCGAGACACAAAAACTTGAACGATGCTTTGACACGTTCCTTGGAGTTTTAAGCGGTAAAGCAAGCGTCAGAAAGTCATGTGAAAGTTCGCAGTCTTCAAGTCCAAGAAGAAAATAAAACAGATTCATCCAAGATCATGCAGCTACTAGAGAAAATAGCAGAACAAATAAGGCCGACGTCTCATGGACACCCAATAAGAGCTCACCATGCAAATGCCTTGCGCTGCTGGAACTGCGGCAAGGTGGGACATATAAGGGGCGAATGTTGGGCTCTAAGATCACGCGCAAGGGAGAAAGTGAAGCTGAGGCCGGTAACCATTCCTCAGGCCTCAGGTTAGCGATTCTGGCAGCGCTCTCGTTGTAAGCGGTAATAAGACCCAGATGGTCGTCAACACAGGCGCACCTAGGACGATTATTCGCCGCGAAATGGTTCCAAGATGGCGAGTAAGAGAGCCAGACAGAGTGTACAGAGTAAATGCAGCTGGTGGTGATCGAATCTAGGTATTTGGCGAAACTGACGTTCAGCTGCAAATTGGGACATGGAAGGCAAAGCAGAGAGCCATAGGCGCCGTCATATCAGACCTGATTATAATTGACTTGGGCATACTTCAGGGTCAGTGCGCTAAACTTGATCTTGGCACTAACATCCTGACTATCGGCGGTGAAGAAATAATAATAATGTCGCCTGGCAGTAATCTGGTAGTGGAAAATCACCATAGAGGAAACTAGTAACGCGTTCATTCCAGTGAAGAGAGCTGTGAGAGGAAGAGACGACCCAGCTACTCAGCCAGAAACAAGTGGAGAACACATTATGAGAGAAGTGCAAGACGAAGGGTGTAAAGACCATGTAAATGTGAAGTCAACCCAGAAAAACATCAGTGAACACATTTTTTTGAAAAGAGCGGATGTCGACAGGGTAAATAGGGCCCGCCGAGATATTTTTGCAAGTAGAAACACCAGAACGAGAGCAACTACATGGAAGAGCCAGTACCACGTAAGAACTTATCTTAAAGAAAGCTCTGACACATTGACAAGAAGGAAAACCAGCAACTTTGTTGTCGGAATGCATATACGAATAGAAAGCGACCGCATGAAAACCCGTTATGACGTGCGAGCTAATTCAGCTGGTTTTAAAGAAGGAGATCGTGTGTGATTCTACAAGCCAGTACGACGCACGGGACGGTCACCTAAACTACAGAAATTATGGGAAGGTCCGTATAAGGTGGTCAAAAGGATCAATGACGTTGTCTATCGCATTCAGAGGAGCACGAAGAGCAAGATGCAGGTGGTCCATATGCACAGAGTTACGGCATACCAAAAAATGTCAGAAATTGACATGTGTCACAATTGTCTATGAGAGTTAAGTTTATAGACTTATTTGGTCAGATGTCGGTTATAAAATGTGTTGGTAAGAGCGAACACTCTGGAATTATATTTCTAGGAGGGACCAGAAGTGACAGGTGTAGAAAAGTGGAGAGTATAAATAAATGAACGGTACATAGAGTGAGTTAGTTCAGTGTTGAATTAGTGTGGTGTAGAGTAAGCGATCATAGAGTATTAAGCGAGTCGGCAGTAAGTGTTGGTGCATAAGAAGCAATTATAGAAGGCGAATAGTGGAATATAGTTCTATGGACATTGAATAATAGAGAGAAATATTTTAGTTGATACTGGTGTTGGAAAATAGTTGCTTATAATAAATTAGTAGTTTGAAAAGGCTGTGTTTTGTAAGTCAACAAATCCAGAACCCCGTAGAACGTAACAATATATATATATATATATATATATATATATATATATATATATATATATATATATATATATATATATATATATATATATATATATATATATATATATATATATATATATATATATATATATATATATATATATATATATATATATATATATATATATATATATATATATATATATATATATATATATATATATATATACTAAGTGAAGATTGGAACCTGTGATGAGCACTGATAAGTACACTTGGAGACCCCAAATCACCACAACACATTTTAAAAAGACCTGACGATCGTTTCACTAACCAAGTTAGCGTCATCAGAGGATGAAACATTCTAAATACTTAAAAAACTAACATCAACTTATATACCGGATCTCAGGTAAAGAGATCGAACCGAGATGAGACACTAGTCGTAGGCAAATTCCACAGTGTATTGTATTTTTATCGCCTGACCAGGTCTTTGCGCTATCCTTATTGCTTTATCTATACCGTAAGTTAAGTTGTAAAATTAGATTAATAGGTACAGATATTGCTTTTTTAAAATCTTGCAAAAGAAAATCGGTTGTTCCGAATTTTATTAACTTCAATTTAAAAGTTTCTAATAACACAAAAGTAGGGCAAAAGGTAGAAAATTTCGCTAAACAAAAATGGCTGGATCTAGAAATGCAATACCTGTACTCGAAACGTAGTATGTTAGAAATAGAAGCATATAGTTTGTTTAAAAAAGTAACCTTTAAGTTAGACAACTTAGAATATGAAGAATGGTGCAATTTTCAGAGGAAAATGTTTATAGTCATTAACACGAAAGTGGTAAGGAAATTAATATACACAATAAAAAAATTAAACAACTGATTAAATGTCAAATTAAAAATGAAAAACCAGTTCCTCAGAAAATTGACCTCGTAGAAAATCTTTCTTCACAATCATTTAATAAAGAGGAGATGGACCTCCTAAACAAAGGGTTAAAATTCGGTATACAGTCACAAAAAGAAGATATTGTAGAAATAGTTCCTGGTATTGAAACGGGAATTAGAAAACTTCCAGAACCGTCAAAAAATTTTATTAGAGAAGCGTGTAAAAGTAAAATTTCAAAAAACTTGAAAGAAAATAAGTCCACAAAAAAACTAAATTGTAATCAAATGAAAATAGTTAAACGATTGCGAGAGAAAGATTGTTTCTATGTAAAAGCAGATAAAGGCAATACGGTAGTGATTTTGGACAAAAACGATTATAAAGATAGAGTGTATAACGCCATAGCGACAGGACCGTATAAAAAACTAAATAAAAACCCGCTATCAAAAATGATTTCGGACGTTAAAAATTGTCTAAAAAGTTGTCGAAATCTCATATCAAAAGACTTAGGAAGAAAGTTACAAGTTTCTAATCCGAAAGTTCCCAAGAAGTACGGTCTCCCAAAAATTCATAAACCGGGAAATTCAATTAGACCTATTGTTTCGGCTATAGATTCCCCGACTTATAATTTAGCTAAGTGGTTGACAGATGAGTTTAAGGGCTTGCCTGTAAAACAGAAAAGTTTTTCAGTAACAAATTCTCTTGAATTTATTGATAAGATCAAAGAGATTAAATTGACCGAAGGCGAGGTTTTAATTTCGTTCGATGTAACCTCATTGTTTCTTAGCGTTCCCACGGAGCAAACTTTAACATATTTAGAGCAGTTGCTAAAAATTAATAACATAAATGAAAATGTCTGCAGGGAGTATTTAACTCTAACAAACCTTTGCATCAAACAAAATATTTTGCAATTCAACAATGAATTTTTTCAACAAACACAAGGCACGGCAATGGGAAATCCGCTATCGCCATTTATTGCCGACCTTTTCATGAGCAGATTTGAAACGGATCTTGAAAGTGAAAGTGGTTATTTCCCTAGAGTGTGGTGTCGTTACGTGGATGATATTTTCGCGGTGTTTGACACAAACATTTGCAGAATAGAAGATTTTATTGCCAAATTAAACAATAAATTTGATTCTATAAAATTTACCCACGAATTAGAAACTAATAATAAACTACCCTTTCTAGATGTACTAGTTATCAAGAATAAAGACACTATAGAATTCGATGTCTATAGAAAAGAAACCACTACCTTAAGCTACATCCCGAGCGACTCACATCATACGTACGCACAAAAAATGGCCAGTCTGAATTTTTTAGTAAATCGGTTAATTAATTTTCCTTTAAACAAAAGTAGATATACCAAAGAATTAAATTATATTAGGAACGTGGCCGAATATAACGGATACACTGCTAGCTTAGTGGAAAAATTAATCAACAAACAGAAAACAAAGAAAATGGTGACGGAATCAACGACGTTCAGAAGAGAAAAATCGGAAAAAAACTTTGTTTGCTTACCATTTGAACCTAGAATCACGAGGGGTCTAGACAACATTTTTAAAAAAGTCGACTTACAGGTAGCATTTTCAACAACAAATACTTTAAAAAACTTGCTAGGTAATCCAAAAGACAAGGATAGCGCGGAAAAAATGTCGGGAATTTATGAAATAAGTTGTAAAGATTGTAATCTTAAATACGTCGGACAAACAAAAAGATCGATTGGAATCAGATTCAAAGAACACATATCCCAATTACGTTACGGTACTGTAGATAAGTCTGCCGTCGCCCGACATATTTGGGATAGTAATCATCACGTTGATAAAGAAAATCTGAAATTAATAAAAAATGTTAGAAAACCAGGTCAGCTGAATGGGTTTGAGAGCGTATATATTGCGAAATATAGTTGCAACAAAGAATGTATGAACAGTGCACCAGCGCCAATTACGAGTCACTTGATAGATTACTTTGCTAAATAAAATTCCCACGTTTGGCACGTTTTTACCGATAACAAGTATACAGTTATTGCCGCCAAAGGAACCGTTGTTAATTTAGCGGTCGGTGAACTTTCTCAAGACTATTACAGATGGACACTTTTAGATAAAGCAATAAGGATAGCGCAAAGACCTGGTCAGGCGATAAAAATACAATACACTGTGGAATTTGCCTACGACTAGTGTCTCATCTCGGTTCGATCTCTTTACCTGAGATCCGGTATATAAGTTGATGTTAGTTTTTTAAGTATTTAGAATGTTTCATCCTCTGATGACGCTAACTTGGTTAGTGAAACGATCATCAGGTCTTTTTAAAATGTGTTGTGGTGATTTGGGCTCTCCAAGTGTACTTATATATATATATATATATATATATATATATATATATATATATATATATATATATATATATATATATATATATATATATATATATATATATACAGTGTATCCCCGGATTGATGCATGAATAGGTGGAAACTAGAGGTGTGTGAACTCATATTTTTTTCGAACCGAACTATACACAAACCTAAGCAAATATGTTGTCTCGAACTTCGAACCTCTGATATAGTATATCTAATGTTCACACTCGAACTGCTTAAATATTAAAAACGAACATCGGACTAACCCAAATTCCTCAATCTTAATAAATCATTTCCTTAAATACAAATTTTAAATATATTGTAACATAGACTATTTGGTATGTAGAAGATCCCCCATTCTTAAAGTTTGAGAAAATTTGCAGGTTTATTGGGTGAAAAAGCCTGCCGTTGCTAATGATAGTTATAAAGGTGGGTCAATGTTAAATCAAGTTCAAAAATACAAAACTTTTTTAGATTTCTACGTCAGCTAATGCTCAATTGTAAAGAGTTTTTGTTGTTTGATATTAGCTTGGCAGTATTTGCAGGTGATAAGATGAAGCGGGGTTAAAAGTGGACATGATAGGTATATAATAATATAATCATGTTTCAGCTGAAAAGGGTAATTATGTAACTGTTAAATGGCTCTGTTAAGTTTTTTTTTATTTCAACACACCACAGCCTAAATACTATCGTACCGTGGGTGTCGACAAGGAGGAAAGAGGCAACTTGTTAATTCTGGACTTGAAGGTTTGGAGGTTCAGAGGAGAATGAACAACATGTTCCGGCAAGGAGTTCCACATCTTGGAAGTCCTCGCGGCAAAAGAGCAGGTATAACAAGACGTTCTATGTCTGGTGACCTGGACAGTACAAGGATGCATTCGCTCTGTTTCCCTGGTAGGTCTGTTCGGTGCAACAGGTGGAGGAACTATGGAAGAAAGCTCCTCTAAGCAGTGCCCGTGCAGATATCTACAAAAGAGAGAGAGAGAGGTCACCAACGGCACGTCGGTGGGCAAGGGATGGCAGCCTTTGTGTAATGGTAGGGTCACCGATGAGACGTATAGCCACCGATGAGACGTATAGCTCTCTTCTGAATGGAGTCCAGGATAGCGAGTGTAGAAGCGGCAGCGGCACCCCAGATGCGGGAGTGGTATTCGAGGTTTGGCCTTATTTGTGAAGTATATAAGGTATAGAGATTAGCTGGTGAAAAGTATTTGCCAGCCCGGAAGAGAAAACCTAATTTCTTAGCAGCCGCTTCTGCAATTGATGTAACATGTTGGTGCCAATTGAGATTTCGATCCACAGAAATGCCAACAAGTAAAAAGGACTCATTACTTTGAATAACTTGGCTGTTCATTGTGATGGGTCTAGGGCTGGTGTACCTCTTATAAGATAGAAAGCAAGACTGATATTTGGTGGAGTTGATTTGTACAGGATTTCTACTGCCCCAGTCTAATATTTTTTGGAGATTCGTAGAGACAAAGCCTCAATGAGTCTGCGATCCTCATCTAATTGGGCTAAAAAGACAGGCTGAGAATACTGTATATTTGAGTGGAGGGTGCTGTCGTCCGCGTAACTGTGAACTGGGTTGGATGTGCTAGAGAGGAGGTCATTGATGTGGAGAAGAAACAAAGTAGGGACTAAAGCTGAACCTTGAGGGACTCCAGTATTAATTGGATACCGTTTAGAGGAATGGCCATCCACGACAACAGAAATACTCCGGTCGGAGAGGAAATTTGCTGTCCAGGTACAGAGTTTTGGTGGTAGGCCATAGGCGGGAAGTTTATTAAGCAGCACTGCGTGCCAGACTTGGTCGAATGCTTTGGATATGCCTAGAGCGACAATTTGGGATTGACCGTATAGTTCCATAGACATGTTCTAAGAATGGGTATAATCTTTGTAAGTGACGTGGGAAGCTCACATTGCTTAATAATTTTTATTGGAACATCATCAAAGCCGCATGATTTTTTATTAGGAAGTTCGTTGATATCAATAACTTCACATTCAGTTACAGGTGTTATAAAAAGTGTTTTGGGCTTATGTTATTCGGCTGTGCAGGTATCAGACATCTGTCCCCCAAAATGCAACATGAGCTTCCTCTCAGCAACACATGAAAAATATCCGGCAAGTACCTCAGCAATTTCTACCGTACTAGTTATATTTTTGCTTTCGTATAGTAAATTCGAAATGCAGTGCTCTTCACTAGGTTTGTTTTTCTTTAGATTAACAAGCTGCCATAGTGCTTTAGTGTTATTTGGGGCGTTACAAATATAAGATGGTGTGTAGTTTTGTTTTTCCTGTTTAATTAGCTTATTTACCTCAGCTTTCATTACTTTATACATAGCGTTAATCTCCCTCTCTCTGGATTGTTTTCACATTCAATTTAAAAGCCTTAGGTCATTAAGTTTTTGTTGCAGCTTTGGTGAAAACTTGATTCAATATTTTACGTTAAAACCGGAATTTACAATTTTTTTAGTTTTCGGACAAGCTACCTCAAAGCACCAGACAAAAGTGTGGAAATTTTTTTTAAATGCCATGTCTACATCCTCAATTTCACTTAAATTGAAATCGTATGTGCTCGCAAAACGAGTTTTAAATTCGTTAATTGTCATTTCATTCAGAGGTCGAAAGACAATTTCTCTTTTAGCTTCTATGGAAGAGTGGCCAATTTCGTTCTCTACGGGAAACGTAACTGCCTGAGCGTAATGGTCCGAGATTCCTGGATCAAAATTGTCTACAACAACACCCTCAATATTTATTAATACATAATCAATATATATATATATATATATATATATATATATATATATATATATATATATATATATATATATATATATATAAACATATATCTAAATAGCGAATTTTTTCTAAGGAATATATACTAAAAAACAGATCTCTCAAGTTTAGGGTTGAACACTTGAACACACTGAGACCTTTATCTTATTATTATTGCCATAATTATTATTATTAACCATAAAGCTGATGGCTACCAGCATTTGTAAAAATGGTTAATATAGCATTTCTTTTAGAGATTATAACGGGAAATAGGGTTAAATAAAACAAAGTTACTTTTATAATGAGTTTTTGTATTGAATCATCCTAACCTAGACGGTGTTACGAACAGTTGCTACTTACAAAGACATTAACATCTAAGTATTAGCTCTAGTATTTATATTATGTATAATCATTTACTCTATCAAGAAGTACATCATAAGAGTTATTAATTTTTTTGGTTCAACTCTTACAATGCACCTGACGAGCCAGTTGCCAGTAACCAAAGAAACAAACAAAACGGGGATAGTTATTGGGGCAGCTGGCCCATCTCACACAAACCCAAACGAAACGTTGCACCAAGTCCAGTAACATGGCTGTCTTTTATGGTGAATAAACTGTCAAAACATCATACAAGGCTTTCATATTATTTTTTAACTTTCAAATATTGACCACAAAAGATAACTATTTTGTTAACACATTTTGTAAGGTTTTAAATTTGTGTATTTAAGGTTATGTTACATTGGTGAGGTTATGTTACATCAAACAAAGTAAATGATAAATTTTCCGCCATCTGTAACCTCAGCAAGGCATTTAGCTGTCAAATTGAATTTACTTGTTTTCATGTAGGAATCACCGTTTTTATTACTTGCAGAACATTTTGAGTTAATTCACCAGGAAAGAGAACAGTTACTAAGACATTACATTGCACTTATCCAACTTAAAAAGTGTTTTGAGATTTAACCTAAACAGTCGGGTGTTTTAATTTGGTCCAACAAGGTACAATCAGGTTGGAATATATGGCACTATGGTTCTCCGTTTGTTGACAATACAATGTAAGACCAAATGACACCGCATGTTGCTCGGATTGGCACCAAAAGTGGACCTAAAACCACTAGTCTATTCTGTTACAACAGACTGTCCACAATGCATGAGAATAACAGGACTTTATAACAGCGTAAATTTAAATTGTAATGAAACCATTTGTTTTACCTGAAATAAGGAACTTCATTTCAGGGTTATCGGTCACAGAAACTTAGGGTTATAAAAACAGGGCGGTATAAACCCCATGGATAAATGTTTTGAAACATAACCCTCTTTAGCTAAAAATATAGCAAACTAGTTTACAAAGGCTTTAGCATGTTGTACTTTAAGTGAGTACATACTCGTACATGGTTCTAGTTAATGTGAGGTCAATAGGTAACACTAAAATTAAAATAGATCTCTAAAATAGGGCTACAAAGCCTCCTGTTTTCTTCATACTCCCACGTCTCTCTCTTATAATTTAAAACTCCCGATTTCTACAATTTACGATTTTTTTTTCTTCTATAAATTCAAGATAAGTGTTTGTGAGTCTTTTCAATGTACTTTAGGTAGTCTTTGTTATTTTTACTACACTTACTGAATCAAATAAAGTGATATATTATCCACAATGATATAGAGAAGTGCTACATGCAGCTGGTTAATATTTTTTTAAATGTGATTATATGGAATCTTATAGATCAATCTCCTGTGGGTTTGCTTCATTGTAAATTCGGCCATTTTGCTTGCTAACAAAGTCACTTAACCACAAATGATCCTCGTCACAAAACATGATTTTGTCCAGCCCAACTACCTACTCTAGAGCGATTGACGCTGCTGTTTAAGGTCATTCAGCTTTAGCTCCTGAGTTGTTTGAACCTTTTATGGGTGAAGACCCAAGCCCCTATGCGTAATTTGCCAAATTGATGTTGGAGAAATGTCAAGTTCTTGCGCAAGATGCAGAATGCACTATCTTGGGTTCTCACCACAGCAATATTTATTTTCAATAGATCTTGTGCTTAGATGATGTACAGGTGTTATTTTCTCTACAACCAAACTGGTTGTTTTGAACTTATTAGACAGCGAATTATGGATTCCGCAAGATGGTCATAGGGACTATAAATTGGATAGTGTTCACAGAAGGTTTGGTGAACCGAAATTCGATTTTGATGATAAATTTCAACAGTTTTAATGCGTTGTTAAATCTTCTGGTGTTGGATGGTTAATTGTTCAGCTAACTGACCATGCCTACTAAATATACAATTATGTCATTCTCGGCTTGGTTATATCCAGTTGCCAAACATCGAGAGTCACTATTGAAAAACCACTTATATCCGCATACTAGAACAGAGTTTTTAATTTACAGAAGTAGATCATTGCTTAAAATTGCATAAAACATTAAATATAAAACAAATGACGTAGTCAGTCAATTGTATAAAAATTAATAATTAATTCTAGCTGTTCTGTAATCTTACATATATTATTTTGAAGTATAATAGTTGTTTTGAAAACTGATAACAATATATGCTCAACACCAAAATAAAAGCCAATGCAAAAATGGAAAAACTAGTTCAACTAAAGTAAAGTGACAATATCTGGTAAACAAAGAGTTTCATAGAAAAGAAGGCTTTTACAAGTGTTAACCAGACTATACTGTATTCATCGTCCATCTATTACAACAAATATCATGTGATGATGAATGAGCCGTGTGAGGTTGGTGGTAAAAAGTGCTGTTAAAAAATTATTTGTAGCAAAGTTTATGCTTTCCAAACAGTTTCTAAGAAAATATATCACATCTGGCTCTGTTTATCTTGTGTGGGTGATTTAAGATCAATAAGTGTCATGAATTAAACAGATTGTGATCATGTCCAACCTTTCTGAAGACTTTGAATATTGTGTATGGATATTATCATGTCTGTCACTGAAGCAATATTGTTTTGTGAAGGCCTGCTCCACCATAACCAATCATTGTTGTTAACTACAGTATGCATCTAATTGTCTGGATAAATATGATCGGGTTATGAGGACTTCTCCAGGGCCTTTGAATCAGTTAATCATAGGTAAGCCTTTTCAGACAGTTCTCTATCCTTTTTCAGATTGTTTCTTTCTAACAGGCTTCATTATGTTTGATATGCGGGTTGCTCCTCACGTCTATTTCATGCTTCTTCTAGAATTCCTCAAGGATGTGTATTGGGTCCATTTTTTTAAACATTTTCATTGGAGGTGTGCATAGAGGACTTTCTGTTCCTAGATTTTTGACCTAAAAATCTTCGTTTCTATTAATTCTCTTATTGACTGTAATATTCTGCAGTGTGACCTTATCAAAATACCACTTGGTGTGATGTAAACATGTGACATTTGAATAGCCCTGGGTGTAGTGTGATGTCTTCCTCTAACAAGCGCCATTCTTTGGATTTTACCTGTTATATAGATGGAAAGAGCATGACACATGCCACAACCATTGTACGACTTGCATCTAATATTTGATCCACAACTAATAATCAATTTGCACCTGAATAATATCCTTATGACTTCACTGAAAAGCTTGGGGTTTGTCATCAGGTACAGAAACAGTTTCAGTCCAGCTACTAAAGAAGCCAGCAGCGAAACATCTAGCAACCCACTAAGTAAGTTCGACCACATCAAAACAGCCCTAAAATCATTTAGCACTCCAAATATCATTATCATGATACAATGTCGTGAAGTTAATCAGATAGGGCAAGAAGTGCAGTCAACAAACACGACAAGAGTTGTAATTATTAGTCACAAATTTTACATAAACTTTATTTGCTTGCATAAATTTATTTGAAAAAAAAAAAAACCATTTTGTCAAATTTTCATGCTGTACCATAATCATTACGGTACTTCAATTTTCATTACCATTCTAAGATTCAAGAATAAAATATGAAATCCTACTCAAATCAAAATATGGTCATAATGACATGCAACGTCGGCGTCATATAACAAATCACATGCCGTGTTGTAAGATTTAAAAGCTACCTTTGTATTTGTACAGGTATTTGAAATTTTTGAAATATCTTCTGAAATGGTTTGAAAATAAGTTATCGAAACATACCTGTTGTCTTTTTTTGTCTCTAATATTTGGATAAATTAAATTAATCGCTAATTTGTATTCTTTTCTCTCTATCATTTTATCTATTATTTTAACAGAGTAGCCATTATTAAATGCTATTTGCTAAATTATTGAGATTTCTTTTTCAAAATTGTTTTGGGACATAGGTGTTGAAAATGCACGATTTACCATAGACTGATAGGCTGACAGCTTTTGTGAAAAAGGGTGACTTGAATCGTATGATATCGTTGTATCAGTGTAAGTTGGTTGCCTCTATTGAAAAGTCAAATCAATTATTTTCTAATTTGCAAATCGTTAAGTCTAAAAAATTGATAAGATTATCAGCTTCTTCTTCTAAAGTAAACTTTTTGTAAAACTGTATTTATGTGAAGGTTAGTAATAAAATTTTAAAAATTTATTTAATTCTGTATAGCTACCTTGAAAACATGCTAAAATATCATCTATGTATCTGTACCAAAAAACAATATTATGTGAAAGTTCTGATGTCAAAATTTGGTTTTCTAAGTTTTCCATAAATATGTTGGCTAATAAAGGAGAAAACAGACTACCCATAGGTAGGCCTTCATTTTGCATATAAATGTTACTTACATTTCGATAACTTATTTTGGACCATTTCAGAAAACCTTTCAAAAATTTTAAATACCTGCAATACAAAGGTAGCTTTAAAATCTTACAACACGACACGTGATGTGTTATTTAACGTGAAAGTAAAACTTGTTTCTTGACAAAAGCTGGAGTTTATAAATTAGCTTGTACATATTTTAACGCAATCTACATAGGTCAAGCTTCTAGAATTTTTAACACCCGATACAAAGAACATATTTCTGCATTTAGAAATAACGGTGCTGACAAATCTATTATTGATGGCCAACATAGATCTACAGTAAATAACCGCATACAACCACAACATTTTTGTAATGACAAGCTAAACTAGACTTTTTTTCAAACTTTAGAAGTAAAAAAACACACACATGACAATATCGGCCTTGTTTTAAATGAGCAAAATGATTTACTGAATTCCCGTTTCTTGGATATTCTTCTTCCTAATTAAATAAATCGAACAAACTAAATCTAACCATTTTTCCAAAAAGTTGTAATGAGATAATGAATTGATGTATGTCGATAGTTAAATTGTATACAGACTGTTACTGTTTAGTTAGTTTATTGTTGTAATCGTTATTATAGTTATTACTGATATGGGATAGTTCTATCTTGATGTTAAATATTGACATGCATCACGTAGACATTTTGAAGGCGTCATCATTCGGCTTCATTTTATTTTCATTTTTTAAAGAATTTTTTGATCAAAACATCATAACATAGCATCATATCTTTATTTTTAGTTGTCTTGATTTGCTATTAATTCCATTTTTATCTGTCTAAGGATGCTGTCAAGCAGCACGACCGGTTACAGCAACATCGAAGAACATCCTAGAACATCTAGAATTCAGAAGGACCACTTGCTCCAGTTAGCTTACACGCTGGCTACATCCTTCACTTACAGAAACGAAACCCAACAGTGAAACCAGACAAGTAGTCTCTAAGTCTGTATATAGATGGACCAGTTTCATCAAGTAAGGGCAACGGCAATCAATTAATTATATATAACTGAGTTTGCATATTGATAACCATACTTTTCGTTTTAATTTATAACCTGTTGATTAGTTAACCCATTTTTGTTCACAATTTTACATCTAAACAAATAACCAATCTACCAGTTCTTATAACCGATAATTTGATAGTTTAAATGACTGAGTGATAGATTTTCGTATCTATAACTGCATTTTGACAGCAAGTTATGACCAGTCGATCAGTTATTTGGTTTTGTTCCCAGCTTCAGTTTTAATGGTATTTATATGTGTAACCTAACCTCACATTTGCTCAATAAATATCAAACTAACCACAGCCAGCCAGAATTCTGCTTTTCAGGTATTACTTTACTATGACACATTATCTAGGCTCGGGAATCCAGTATAGTTAGTTTTCTGGGTTTATAACCAACCAATCAAATTTTGTCTTTAAATACAGATCTAGAATTCTTCTTTGGCTTCACAAATACTTGTTTTTTTCACTGCATTTGTATTTAGTATGGAACAGTTTCACCAAATAAGGGCAAGAACAATATTTATCTTTCATTTTTTTCCTTGTTGGATAATCTATAAAGTCTCTGTTTTCTCTTTGATGGTGGACAATTGGTCGTAAGTGATTATTATTCCGAGCAACACTAAATGGCTTAATTGAACTCAGTAAATGCAATATCCTGAGGGGGAAGCCAAACATAATGTTTATATTAATAATAGTATAAAATATCACATGTTTCATTTTCATAAAAATTAAGATATGAACACACGAACGCCTCATCGCTATAGAAAGTCCCTGCATAAATTTGTTATTATTATGATAAGATAATGCATCTTTGTAGGTAGTTGTAGTCCTCTCTCTGTATATTAATATTATGTACATGACTTGACGTGATAAAATATGGTCATTTGTGTCTTCATCTTTGAATGTATACAGTGATAGAAACTAATACATAAAAGTCACTAAATATGAAGAGAAAAAGTTGACAACAAAACGTTTTGAGTGAAAGTAAATTTTAATAACTAAATAATGATTGATTGGTACATCTTCGGGAATAAACATTGTTAACATCTTTTGAACTCCATGCTGTATTTCATGATTAATATGAAATGCATAATAAGATTCGATCAAAAAAATAAATCTATTAAACAATTCATCTAGCAGGCTATAAAATGATTTATTTTCTGAATCATGAAAAGTTTAATTTGCAGCATTGTTTGTCTTCTTGCGATTTTAAATTGTTATATTTGGCCACCATGGTGAAATTGAGGTTATGTTTACTGTAAGCGAGTGGGCTGCATAGTGTCTGGTGTCACGTTGAACAAAAATAAAGTATGTGTAATGTGTATTTTTATCTCTATTTAGTGTATTTTGTAGCCTTGAGTTTTATTATTTATGTACAATCTTTCGAATCTCAATCATGCGAGCTTCAGTTTCATTCGAGCAGAGCAATGAATTCTTGTATTTCATATCATTCGAGCAAATTTGCCTATAACAAGTTTCTACACAACTGTTCATAATGTATGTTAACAAAACATACATAACTATAATTCTAGTTTTCAACATGAGTAATTCGATATACTTCTGATCACAGAACTTTATCACAAATATCATTACTCTGACAATGAGGATGATCTAGTTTTTGGGAATGATTCTAAAATGTTCATTGTAAATTGATTACTGATAATATATAAATTACAAGAAAAGGGGACCTACAAAAGTTGTTTAAATTTTCAAGTTATTGTAGAGAAAATTGGTTAAATAATGACATTGTGCAAGTCAAGTTTTGTAATTTTTCTAATTATTAGAGTTTTTGTAAATCATGCTTAACATATCCATATTTGGATTAGTAACTAATAATTTCGACGATGTCAAATGGTTATTACTGACTAAGTGAACCCAGACATAGTACATACATTATACAATCACCTTCTGTTGACTCACAGAAAGGCATTGTATCATTTTTATATCTTACTTGTTAGTAAGCTATGAAAGGAACTAACACCTGCATGTTGATAGGTAAGTCATAAAATCAAGGTAGGTTTAACTTATGATACAAATAACGAGAGATATGATATTCCAACAACCTATTTTTAGACCTGTCACGCGCATGGTGTCAAGTGGTGAGTCCAATGCAACAATAATATGCTGTCATGCAGTGGGGTTTGATGTTTCATCACAACCTCTTAACAAATTACGTATTTTACTAATATTTAAGTGTGTAGAGTTGGAAGTAGGTAATAAAAATGAAAAAGATTAAATTTAGTGCTGCGATCTATATTATCTGAAAAAGACAATATAGGCGTAACTTCAACCGCATTAAACTGACGTATAGACACTTTTTTATTGCGAATGACTTTGTTTTAAGTGTGTAGTTGGACTTTTATAACGTTACTCACCGCGTGACGTCGTAGGAGGGGGCGGGGCATATGCGCAATATCATATCTCTTCTAAGTCATTATATCATGGGTTTAACTTGCTTGACACAAATTCGATCATAGTTGTCATTTCAATGTTTCAATTGCCTTTTGATGCTCCATCAACATCAAAAGGTTGACTTGCTTGACACAAATTGGATTATAGTTGTCATTTCAATTGCCTTTTGATGCTTCATCAACATCAAAAGGTTTACTTGCTTACAGAGTTAATTATTATTAACCAGTTTTTCATTATCAATTATAAACATAAACACACTTGACATTTGCACATTTTAAATTCTAACATAACCTTAATTTCAAGCAGAGTAGCCAAATGCAATGAAAAATCACTAGTAGTTACACATAACTACCAACCTAAAAGATGTTTTTATGACTCATTCTGATAAATGTTTGCTTCAAATAATTATAATTGGCTTTAATTTAGCTGAATATCATAAAATATTAAGTCACGGTAATCTTTGAATTTGGAGTGTCACACAGCGCAGCCGAGACATGGAACAGAAACATAAATACCACATACAGTGTTGTCAGGTTGTACTTCTTTTCATTGAATAAGATGTAATAAATATTTTATACTTTTTAATATATTTTTGCCTGTATCAAATACATCTAAAAATAGGTCCTACAGCATTTACAAATAATGTAAAAAAACACAATATTGTTACATTTAAGGGTATATTTGTTAAATTTGCAGAGAACCACCCGAACGCTTTTTAGTGAATTTTCTTCGAAAAAATCCACTATTGGGGATAAGCGATAAGTCAGGACCGTACAGAGAAATTGTTAAAAAGTATGTAACGTGTTAAAAATTTTACATGTAAATAACTCGGCAAAGGCAAGAGAACAAAAGGTAAGAATAGTGTCAGCATACATGCGAGATACCAAACTTTATCTACCATCAGCTGAGAAATTGTTTAAAGTATGTAATGTGTAAAAAACTTTACATGTAAATAACTCGGCAAACGCAAGAGAATAAAAGGTAAGAATAGTGTCAGCGTACGTGCGAGATACCAAACTTTATCTTCCAAGCAGCTGCGAAATTGTTTAAAAAGTATGTAGTGTGTAAAAAACTTTATATGTAAATAACTCGGCAAACGCAAGAGAACAAAAGGTAAGAATAGTGTCAGCATACATGCGAGATACCAAACTTTATCTAGAGCAGCTGAGAAATTGTTTAAAATATGTAATGTGTAAAAAACTTTACATATAAATAACTCGGCAAACGCAAGAGAATAAAAGGTAAGAATAGTGTCAGCGTACATGCGAAATACCAAACTTTATCTTTCAAGCAGCTGCATGTTTCTGAAAAGTTGTTTCTAAAAGTCTTGACGCAGCAAGTGCGTTATGGTAGTGAATTTTGATAGAAATAATCTGGCACAACATATTTTTTGAGCTTTTTGCTTGTAACATAGAAATAAAAATGTTAGTTTATAGTCTACTTCTTATCTCACAAACCTACCTACCAAATTTGGTTACCACAGCTGTTTTATTTTTATTTTCCCGGAATACCGGTTTCGATTTTCCTGGCTAACGAACTTATCCAAGTCACTTACAAAAGGAAGGTACATTCCAAACTTTATCGAAATTGGCGGATTATTTTTTGATTTATCGCTGTGATACATATATACATATAAAAATTGAAAATTACCCCGGATATGGGTTCTAGGGGTCCTAGTTCACGCTCATTTAATTTTTTTAAATAAAATTCAAAGGTCGGGATCTTCCCAATAGTGGATTTTTTCGAAGAAAATTCACTAAAAAGCGTTCGGGTGGTTCTCTGCAAATTTAACAAATATACACTTAAATGTAACAATATTATATTTTTTTACATTATTTGTAGATGCTGTTGGACCTATTTTTAGATGTATTTGATACAGGCAAAAATATATTAAAAAGTAAAAAACATTTATTAGATCTTATTCAATGAAAGAACTACAACCTGACAACACTGTATGCAGTATTTAAGTTTCTGTTCATGTCTCGGCTGCACTGTTTAGAATGCACTGTGTGACACCCTAAATTCAAAGATTACCTAAGTCACTTATGAGTTTGTTCATAAGATTCGATTTAAATGACAGCTTGTGAAATATTTAGTCCACTCCCTTCCCAGTTCTGTAATAGTGTAAAAAACTATATTATAGATTATTTTGGAATACTAGTTCCGGCATTACTAAACCGCAAGTAAAATATTTAAATTGACATTTAGTTCAAAATGAACTAAATGTTGATTAGATTGTTGAAAAAAATAAATTTGTGCAAAAGTATATTTTCTGAGTAAACTAATAAAAACTGAATAACCAAAAATTTGTGTTGAAGTTTTGATACATGTAAATCACATTTGCAGAGTTTATTGAATGTAATAGAGCTTTTTAAAATAGTAACAAGAACTGAATTTTTTACCATAAACAGATTATAACTCTGACAATAAAGCATAATATGATACAAAACAGTTTGGAGATGATAAAAAGTCTTTTAACTCAAATTTCAATTTGCCCCCTTAAAATGAAGTTTTCTCTGCCGTTATATGTTAAAAACAATAGTACGTCATTGTTTAATTGCCCATTATCAACAAAGTTGGCTTTTTCCATTTTATTTGTTTCCAATTGCTAAAAAGCAGCCAAGTTAAAACGAGAATAAAAATGTATTACATTTTTCCAAGTAAATCCTGAATGCATCCCCTACACCCTGGAGCGATTTTACCCAAAAACAATCCGAATCGTTCATTTGTCGGGTGCTAACTGTATACCAAATTTGAAGACGATATCTCAATTCATTCTAAAGTTATCGTGGCTACAGACAGACATACAGACAAACAAATTTTTATTCCCAAATCATGTTTTCTATATGTTGTGACACTTTTTACAACGTTTAAGCAAAAAACAATTTTTGAAGTTTTTGTCACCGATGCCATACTTCCATACAATGTGGAAGTCAAAACACATAATACATTCTGATATGGGGCAAGTAGATTAATCTGTCCTTAAATGGTTTCAGTAGAAACACACCCAGATTATCCTTACAATAAAGGCTGTTCTTTCCACCAAAAATTATAGCTCTTTTTTGCCTCTCAAGCTTGGTTATATATCGATTCAAGGTTATATACAAAAGTTGAATATGAATGAAAATTGTGTGATGAAAAGGATGCAGTAAAAGATTAACAGATTTTTATACTTTACTTTCCTTCAAATCAATTTTGCAACCCAAGGATGAAGGAGTAATTGAAGCATTCAAACAGCATGGCAGAAAACCTATGCGCTGTAAGTTATTGGTGAAAAAAATTATAAGAGATAGTCTCTGAAAGATGTAATTTAACAGCAGAGGGATGAAAAAACATGTCAACAAAAACTATTGAAAAATCATAGTGCAAAATCAAAAACAGACAAGACCAAATGGAAGAGAACTCTCACTCTATACAGTAGAAACATCCCAATGGCCAAGGAGGTAAAATGTCTTGGGGTCATATTGGACTCTAAGCTAACCAACCTGGAATGGTTACGTTGAAAAAATACTGCTTAAGGCAGTTGTGACGCTAGCCGTCACTAGGTGGCTATATGGAACAATGTGGGGACTAAGACCTAGTATCGCCCACTGGCTGTACACAAGGGTGGTCTGGTGGCCTAAGGTGACACAATCCAGTGCCAAACAAAAAGTAGGCAAGATCCAAAGCATGGCTTCCCTGGGAATCACAGGGGCCATATCTTCAACCCCAACAGCCGCCATGGAGGTGTTGCTGCATCTGAACACCCCCCCCCCCCCCCCCCCCCCCAAAAATTAGTTATTATGACGGAGACCAGGCTAGGACTATACAGACTAGCCTGCAATGGTAGACTGAAGATCAACCCAGGCTTCAGGGGCCACTGCAAAATTCAGGAGATCGTGAAGGAGCCCATGCTTGAAATGAGGTCAGACTTCGCGAGCCCGCAAATCTGCAGGGAAAACAACTTTACAGTGGAAATCCCGCAAGGCATGGCGAGAGGAGACTTACCACGGGACGCACTCGTCTGATTTACGGACGGATCCGGTGGGGAGCGTGGGTAGGTGTTTATTCGGAAGGGCCGAGGGTAAGTCAAGTACTTCCCTCGGAGCCCATGCAACGGTCTTTCAGGCTGAAAGGTATGCCATCCTGCACTGTGTGTGGGAGAACAAGTGGAGGGGCTACACCAACAAAGAGATCCACATAGCCACAGCTAGGCAGTCCTTAAGGCCCTAAGTAGCCCACAGGTAAATTCCAAGCTGGTAACTGAATGCCGAGATGAGACGAGCGACTTGGCTGGGCAGAATGAGCTCACCCTCATCTGGGTGCCGGGTCACTCGTGGGTCAAAGCCAATGAAGAAGCTGACGTTAAGAGAGGGTCAGCAGAACCATTTATGGGGCCAGAACCGGCTCTGGGCGTGACAAAGAGCACTCCCAGGGGAGCCATTAAGTCCTGGGTCAGAAACCAACACAAGGTGTACTGGGCAGACCATCCAGGGCTCAGACATGGGAAGTCAATAATTGACGAACCCAGTTCAAAGAGAGCTGTGGAGCTGCTAAATCTTAGCAGAGGACAGCTCAGAAATATAACAGGTCTCTTGACAGGACACATGGCCGTCAAGAAACACCTGCATAAAATGGGGCGGTTCGAGGGGGACCACACATGCAGAATCTGTGGCGAGGGGGAGGAATCAGCCCAACGCATCTTGTGTGAGTGTAAAGCGCTGAACCGCAAAAGACAGGAGACAGAGCATTATAAAACTTCACCCTACCAATCGCTGTGCAGACTGGTTCAAGCCACAGTGATTTTGGAATGGGTGGAGTGAAGAGACTAAGGGTATGCACAATAGACCAAGGGCTGCAGTGCTATCGGGGCGGCAAAGCCGCGGACGAGCCCTGAGAGAGAAAAAAAAACAATCAAAGGCAAAGCATAATAAAAAACGGGAACTAAATTCTTTCTTATTTATAAAAAAGAGATAATACAATGAATGATAACAGTAGTCTAATAAAAAAGTCTATTATTGTAAAGTTTTCTCTGAAAGATGCCAGCCATTGATAACAAGCTAGTATGGTGAAAGTTTTGAGGCATCCCTGTAGTAAATACATTATAGTCTCGACTATTCATGTGGGGATTATCCATGCTGAGAAACTGACGAAAATCTCTTTTTTTTTTCCTCTCGCACAACTATAATAACCACCCATAATTAAAACCAACGACCATCTGAGTATGGGTCTGCCTATTATAATTACTACGTTCCAAAAATTATGATGAAAATGAAACTGTGAAATTCGTCACAACCTGTAGTCAGGTAGTATGTATGTAGAATCAGAATAAATTGTCAGATTGCTTATTCTGTTGTGACGAATTCTTATTCATCTCCCAACATGCCGCTATAACAGGAACGCTGAGAAGGATCCATATTCGTGAATGTTTATGTTAAGGTCATACATCTTAATTGCCCCTTTCTTTTCACACTTGATCTAATTCAAGATTATATGGGCGGCACGACAGAAAGGAACAAGATAAACATTTCCTGAGGACACAGCTGTTAAACATTCTGCCTGTATTTTTGTATTTTTACCTAAAAGATTATCAGAAGTAAAAATACTTGTAATGAATTGGATTTTACCAATGGACTAGTTAATGCTTACCACTGATTTCATGTTGTGAGGACATGACCTTATTACCATGTAACTGCTTAATATTATTAATTATATAGATAGCGACTGAAACTCATTGAAATGTGACATTTACATAAAATAAAATCAGCCCGCATTATACCAAAATATTGTTCTACATTTCAACGTCCAACATCATTTTTATCTCGGTTAGGTTTTTCTAGTATGTATCCCTTTGTAATTGCATATTTACATTCAACTTCAGCAGTTCTAAATAGATTCATGCTAGAAAAAGTTAAGTGGATCAAAATTTTATTGCACGTTAAAAAACGTTATATTTTGGTAGAATGAGATACATACTCAAGCCGAATGTATCCAAAAACTTTTATGGTAAATCGTTAATTATGAATGCCATGGACACGATAGCCTTCTATGATTGTCTTCATTCCGCCAGAAATGCAAAAATTGCAATTCCCATTTGATTCTAACCTACAAAGTCATTCTCTTATACAGCAGCGATTAACAATGTATATTCCCAAAACTGTTGGAGCACAATTAAATTTATCGAATAGAAATCTAAAATATTCAAACATTTTACAAGGTAATTTTTTATATAACATTTCTATTTACAATGTAATTACAGTATGTAGCAATATACAACATAATATTCAGTCCATTGAATTTTGATGATATAGGTACCAGAAACAAGATAAATATAATTAGGTCTCTTTTCTATTATTGTTATTGCAGTGTTGTGACTAAAAAAAAAAAAACTGACAAAAATGTAGATGTTAAGAATCTAATGCACAATTATGCTGAAATATAAAATATTAATAAAAAAACAATATAGTAGCTTTCAACAATACAAAGTGGCACAAGGAACATAAAAAAATTAATCTAAAAAACTTGTGTGGTGGAACTGTTGTCATCCTTGTCGGCCAATTAAAATTGAAAATATACAATATAAAACTTTACTAGAAACAACAATTTTGTTTATTCACCTCCAATTTAACTAGAAAATGATAAAACAACTTAAAAACAGTTCAAAAGTTTAAAAAACTGGGTTATTTACATTAAAAAATTTGTTCAACTTTTTTATATTTCTGTTAAGGACCACACACATTGTGATTTTCTAACACTGTTATACTTGAACGGGTAAAAATGTCAGTCTTGCACGATGACGGTAAATCGCACACACACTATGCAGTGGCGGTGGCATTAACTGTCAGTCTAAAACAAAAAATAAACGTAGCAAATGTAGCTTTTAAAAGGAAGAAAATTGTTGCTAAATCTAAAATTATTAAAAGAACTAGTATTTAAGCCCGGCGATTGGTTTAATTATTTTCAAATGGTAAGTACACTTGGAGAAACCCAAATCACCATAATACTTATTTCAGAGACCTTACGATCGTTTCGTTGACAAAGTCAACATCTTCAGTGGAAGATAAATTCTAACTAAACAACTAGCTACCGTGTATTCATATCGCGTCAAGGTAAACGAACTAGTCCGAAGTAAAATTGTCATCCAAGAACAATCGTTTGTTTATTGTGTAGTGAAACTGCGAGGTCGAAGACCTGCTTTAATCTTCTGGTTGACAAATCTATGAGCCCTTATCTAATATACGGATAATAGGTTTAAAGGAACCGAGTTATTTAAGGAATCTGCACGTTTCCTTTCGATCTAGAAATTTACTATGTGGATATTGGATCAAATCGACAAACATCTGGCGAAATAAACAACCTCAACTCCGCTCATCTTTTTTAAATAGAAAACTAATACCGGGTGTTTGGCTCAACATGTTAACAATCTAACAAAGGATAAATAATTCAACTAAAATACTACATAAATACTATATTTATATTTATGTTAATTCTTCGTGACAGTATTTATATTGACTTCATAGATACAAACAAAATGAACAGATCTTTAAGTTGAGAGAAACGTATAGATTAGTATATGTATAAACCGGCCGAGTTATTGACATTAATTTATTATTCTACCAGACAAATTAGGAGTGTTTAAGCGGTCAAATGCAAAGTGAAGATAAAGGGCTTGAGATTAAAGATGCCGCACGATTCAATGAAGTTTTGTTCTTAATAGACCTTAATATAAAAATACTTTCTAATGAATCAAGCATAGTTTGATGTCTAACGTTTTTGACAAGTTTCAAATTTGTCAATGTGGTGATTATTATCCCATATATGTTGTACCACACACTGACAAAGAAAATTTGAAACTTGTCAAAAAAGTTAGACATCAAACTATGCTTGATTCATTAGAAAGTATTTTTATATTAAGGTCTATTAAGAACAAAACTTCATTGAATCGTGCGGCACCTTTAATTTCGAGCTCTTTGTTTTCACTTTGCATTTGACCGCTTAAACACTCCTAATTTGTCTGGTAGAATAATAAATTACTGTCAATAACTAGGCTGGTTTATACATATACTAATCACTACGCTTATCTCGACTTAAAGATCTGTTCGTTTTGTTTGTATCTATGAAGTCAATATAAATACTGTCACGAAGAATGAACATAAAGATAAATATAGTATTTATGTAGTATTTTAGTTAAATTATTTATCTTTTGTTAGAGTGTTAACATGTTGAGCCAAACACCCAGGATTAGTATTCTATTTAAAAAAGATGAGCGGAGTTGATGTTGTTTATTTCGCCAGATGTTTGTCGGCTTGATCCAATATCCACATAGTAAATTTCTAGATCGAAAGGGAACGTGCAGATTCCTTAAATAACTCGGTTCCTTTAAACCTATTATCCGTATATTAGATAAGGGCTCATAGATTTGTCAACCAGAAGATTAAAGCAGGTCTTCGACGTCGCAGTTTCACTACACAATAAACAAACGATCGTTCTTGGACGACAATTTTACTTCGGACTAGTTCGTTTACCTTGACGCGATATGAATACACGGTAGCTAGTTGTTTAGTTAGAATTTATCTTCCTCTGAAGATGTTGACATTGTCAACAAAACGATCGTAAGGTATCTAAAATAAGTGTTGTGGTGATTTGGGTTTCTCGAAGTGCACTTATTAGTGCTCATCACAGGTTCCAGTTTTCACATAGTTTCAAATGGATTATGAAACCTATTGTACCCTGCTGAAGTTAGTGAGTCCATTATTCAAAAGATAAACCATACAAATTTTATTTTCTTTAATTCTTTCCTGTAGTAACTACGCAGAGAATAAATCTTTTTTTTTTTGCTTGTTTGTTTCATTGCGTTTGGTTTGATTTGTTTTATTTTTGTTACTAGTTGTTCATACACCTTATCTTTCTTTATCCTATCACTGTAATCACGTGAGTTTACTTTCCATGAACATATATGAGTTCAGTATATATTTATGAATTTCAATAAAAAAATTCCATTTACTTGACGCAGGTCTGTCATTTTTTAATTTGCTGAACATAAAACAGTCAATAATAAATGTTACTACACCATTGAAAGATTGTATTTTTTAAGTCTTGTTTTCTCCACAGACTACCGACCTGTTTACACACATGTGAAAACTGTCAGGTTATATGTGGCTCCGCCGGATTATTTTTAACGATTTTACTCGTCAGCAAGATGGACGGTTTTCAGACACATACTTCGGGTTTGCAGCCTTCTTACTCAAACAGTTTTACCCCGTTCGACTAAAACAGTGTTAAAAGATTGCAATGTGTGGCGCCTTTAAAGTTGTTTTTAACACCCTCTCAAGTTACAGATTTAACTGCTGCAACCACTAATGGGTACAAACTTTTGTTTATGTTTATTTAAAACTGGAAAAATAATGTAGATAATAAAATTGAGCTCACCATCAATTGATCAAATTCATTTTCTGTGAATCTTCAAATACAGGGGTGTGCGAAGCTTTGAAATTTTGAACTGAACAATGGTCATTATATATATTCCCTCTTTGAAGAATGTTTTCCCAAAAAAATCATCAGATTTAAAAGAGAGAATGTAATATCAGATAATGCATCACTTTTCCAAATTAAAAATACTTTAGATATATTGTTTATATTAAGGCAACATGATTCCACATTTAATAAATAAACTGTCAGTTGAAATTTGGTTGTCACTTTGGCTCTCGCTAAATCATAAAATTTAATGTAATAAGGGAGTGAAGAAAAAATAATCTCAGGTCAGAAGCTCAAATGTTACTGTCAAGATTAATCTAAATTAAAAGTATTGACTAATACATTAAGATGGAAAAGAAATTGAGAAAGTTATGTTATTTGGCATGTCAAAATTGGAAGTGATTGATGTTTTGGAAGAAAGTTGTCAAGAATATTATTATTAAATTTTGTCATGAAATACCTAGAACTTTCTTGTACTGACATATGTATAATTTTCAGCAAATAAATAATAATAATGTCCCTTACAATACGGTGAAAAAAAATATGACGAGCACTTAATACAACAGAAAGCTGACAGTTATCTGAATAGAATCACTACATCTAGTGATAAATCAAAATGTCTTTGGAAAATCATAGGTGAGATAAAGATACATACAGTAATATCCGGGCGGTGAATGATGTCAAGGTACCAGGCAATTGGAGGGACATCTCTAATGAATTTACTAGATATTTGGTGGATATACGAGGGCAGGTCAATAAATCCATGACTTTTTGAAATTCCCGCCTCTTCACAGGAAGGGCAACACTGCTCCTGTCAACAAGCATCTGTCAGTTGACTCCTGTCAAATTTTAAACAAGCTGCCTCATTTAGTTTGTGCTAGATGGCCATTAAAATCAGACAACCTCTTGAGCTATAACGAAAATGGAAAAAAGTGAAGTTCATGTGCTCATCAAACATTATTTTTCTTGCGGAAAAAAACCATCATTCGAACCAAGAGTTAGCTTGATAAATACTATGGGGACTCTGCACCATCAATTTCCATGATAAAAAGTGGTTGACTGAATTTCGTTGTGGTCGTACAAGCACAAATGACGCCGAACGTTCTGGACGCCCAGTTGAGGTCGCTACATGTGACGCAATTGAAAAAATTCACGATATGGTGTTGGCCGATCGGAGATTGAAAGTGAGGGAGATTGTGGAAGCCATAGGCATATCACATGGCTCAGGAGTTTCGATTTTGCATGATCACTTGCGTATGAGAAAGCTATCCGCAAGATGGGTGCTGCGTTTGCTCACAATCGACCACAAACGTAATCGTGTCACAACTTCGAAGGAGTGTTTGGCGTTGTTCAACCGCAATAGGGACGAGCTTTTGCGCCGTTTCGTAACCTTGGACGAAATATGGATTCACCACAACACACCAGAGACCAAGCAACAGTCAAAACAGTGGGTTACTTTGTGCGTATCGGCGCCGAAGAAGGACAAGGTGGATTTGTCAGCAAATAAAGTCATGGCGACCGTTTTTTGGGATGCACGCGTTATAATCCACATTGATTACCTTCAAAAGGGAAGAATAATCAATTGCGAATATTACACCCAATTACTATACTGATTCAATGACGATTTGAAGAAAAAACTGCAGCATTTGGCCAAGAAAAAAGTTCTTTTCCACCAAGACAATGCAAGGGTGCACACATGTGTAGTCGACATTGCATAAATTGGGCTACGGATTGCTCCCTCATCCGCCCTATTCTCCGGATTTAGCCCCAAGTGACTATTTCTTGTTTCCAAACCTAAAGAAATGGCTAGGCGGAAAGAGATTTGACTCCAATGATGAAGTCATCTCACAAACCAATACCTACTTTGAGGACCTCGATAAATCTTATTTTTTGGAAGGGATAAAGAAAAAAGGAGAAACGTTGGACGAAGCGGTTAGAGCTCAAAGGAGACTATGTTGAGAAATAAAATGATTTTTTGTCAAAAACCCTGTGTTTAATTTAAAAAGTCACAGACTTATTGACCAGCCTTTGACCAGACTTTTAAATTATTACCAAACAAAGTTTCTAATGTTTTTTCTATTAATAACGATAACGTTGCATTGACTAATAAATCTATGTATTTGAGACCAGTAACTGAGAATTAAATCATCAGTATTGTCTGTATCATCTTCAAGCAGGGTAATCCTACATTAAGAGAAAATCACAGGTCATTGAATATATCACCTAAAATATTCGAAATGGTATTAAATATGCGGATCATTGAGTTTGTACAAAGTTATTCAATACTCAGTGAATCACAGCATGGGTATATAAAAGGAAAAAGTGTAAATGCTACTCTTTATAGCTTTATTCAAAAGATTTACGATGATTTATATTGTAATAAACCCACCTTTGGTTATATTTGTAGGCATGACTAAAGGTTTCGACTGTGTAAACCATGAATTACTGTTGCATAAATTATTTTGTTATGCGATATGAGGTGTTCCTCGTAAAAAGTAATTCTCGTAATCACCACGTTAATGAGGAGAATCTAAAATTGATAAAAAATGTTAGACAACCAGAACAGCTAAACGCCTTCTAAAGTATATATACTGCTAAATATAGTAATAATAAAAAAGGTATGAATCTCGCTCCGCCGCCTATGGGTAGCCTCCTGATAGATTACTTTATAAAATAAATACTGACAGAAGCACGTCCGATAGATAATAAAAGAATACAGATATTTCCACCGTTGGCATCGTTGAACCTCTCTAAATCGTTAGTGACTGACTACCTGAGGAAGAATATAAATAGAGTTGTGGATATATGATAGTTAGTTAATTAATAGTAATTATTCTTCCTCTGATGACTAACTTGGTTATCAGGATCATCAGGTTTTTTTAAATGTGTTGTGGTGATTTGGGTTCTCTAAGTATGCTTAATTTGTATGAGTGAAAAAAATGTTCTGTAATAAAGGCATATAACCAAACTAGATGAGTTATTTAAGTTGGTGACTGTGGTAAAAGCTTTGAATATAACATTGATTTTATAATTATAAAACGATTAAAAATGCTTGTAATCAAGAAACAATACAATGCCACTTAACATCTTTGCTTCATACCTTTTTATATTTTTGATTCAATGTTGACCCATCTTCACAACTAACATTAGCACGAGAAGGTATTTTCACCCAATCAATCTGCACACAATCGAACTCTGTTTCGTAGAAAGAATGGGGATTTTGGTTAGTTTGATGTTTGACTTTAAATTTTTAAGAAGTTCGGAGTTCGACTGTGAACCTTAGACATACAATTTCAAGGCAACATATTGGCTTGGGTTCGTTTATAGTTTGGTTGGAAAAACATGGATTCGCACATCTCTAATACATAATATGTTTGAGGATGTAAGTTATCCTTGCAATAGTCGAATATAATCTTGGTTTGTGTTGTACCACAAACATTTTTTGTTATTTCTCTCTCTCTATCTCAATTTCCTGAAATCTAAATTTCAGTATCTACATTTTTTTCCCTTCAAAAATAAACAGTAACCCTATGTTTAAAGCAAAGCCGAAGCCTCATACATATATTATTTACCCATATACAGTGATAATAACTTTATTTGATAAAGTTAAAACTCTAAAACTCCAAAAATATAAAATGTACTATTTTAGAACATTAAAACCTCAAACATTCAATATTTGTCAAATAACTATCGAAAAGTCTTCTTAAACATACAAAAATATTACCACTCTAGTGGTAAGAATTTGGCACTGAAATTCAGTCAATTTTTTGAGGCACATTCTTAAGATTTGTTAATTCATATTTAATTTGATATTAAAAGAAAATAGTACAACTACATATTTTATAATTGCAATACTAGCAGTTAAGAAGATAGTATTAAAAAAACTAATAAATAAATTTTACTAAAATTTTTTGACATGGACATTTAGTTTTAAAAATTTTGGCAGCTTTTGTTTCGGGATTGGATTAGTTGCTATCAAGTCCTTTTACCAATTACTGATGCAGAATGATGATTTAAACTTTCATCAAGAAAATCCCCCTCTGTGGTATATAGCCCCTTAAAATGGGCTGCCCTAAAAGAGTATTTTTAAATAACTTAAAAATGGTGTGTAGTGAAAATTTAAAAGTTTTGATTATACCTGTTTAATTATAGTTACAGTATATTTAATCAAAATTTGAGATTTTTCTGATAACCATTGTCAAGTTTAGATAAAATTGTTTTAGGGGGGCCTAATTTGAGGAGCTACAAGATGGGAGCAGTTCATTCTTAGACACTTTTTTTACAGTACTATTTGGAGTACTTGAAAATTTTCCCCAAAACTCCACCAAAAATAGAATTAAGAAAACATTAACCAGTCATGTTAAAACAATAAGGAGCATAGTGAATAAAACAACAGCAACAAAAACAGTAAAATAAAACAGTTAAGTACAAAACTATGAAGGATGACAACAGTATTTGCACGATTCGGTTTTCACTTACTATATATAAATAACTATAAAATATAAATCTTATTTCATAATAAGACATATTGATCTTGATCATCATATAATATAATATGTATAAGAGGTGATTTTGGCAAATGACATTTATGTTACATAGTATAAAATGTATAAGTTTGTCGACGTTGCGAGCACAACAATGACAGTCATATGAGATCAGTGCACGGTAACGGCACTTAGTCCAGGGGGGCTACGTTACACTAATGATCCTTGCAGTATCTTTATCTGTAGCAGAGGAATTTGGGGGCGAACGCACACACTGCCCCGTGAGCTGGTTCACACTCAAAGGGTTGTTGATGTCATGCGGATTGGTACCTACGGGGTTACGAGGCGGTTGCAAAGGAGGGCAACTCTCATGGGGGGTTAACGGAGACTGCAGCATGTATGGGGAAGCCACACCTACTGAGGGAGAAGCCACACTTGTGGAGGGAGAGGGCAGAATTACACCGCCAGGGCTTGTGAGGCTGCTTAGTACCGACAGACCTCCGGGACTCGACATTGATTGGTTCAGGCTTTCCGTATCGTCTTCTGGGGGGGTGTTGGCGTCCCCCATGCTGCCGCAGCTGCCCAGGTTGTCATCTGATTGATTTCCATCGCCTCCCTCTCCCGATTCCATGTAGCGGATGCATTTTTTCTTACGCCTAAATAATAAAAAAAAACCATTAGAAAACTATTAAAAGATAAGAAATACATCAACACACACATTCAAAAATCATGCATACTGATAACTGAAAATCCTCATGCAAAAAATTGGAGTTGTCTAACAGATCTGCGTGGGCGAAAGAAAATTTTTGTCATGCAGCAAATGGCAGCTCTTGAATACAAATTTTAGTTTATCATGACATCTATATATGATGTATTTAAAACAGTTGGTAAAAAATGGAAGATAACAGAATAGGTCACACATACGCCATAGGCTTTCACATTTACAATAAACAAATCTGAAATCAGACTCTTCTAACGGCAAATTTTCAGCAATGGATCAAACAATTTTGTTATGATCCAGCTACTTTAAAACATAATTAAAACGAATTCATCTGAATGACGCAAACAGAATTCGAAAAATGATTTAATCTTTATGTTCAGCTTTTGATATCATGATTTAATATTCATTCACTGTTCATTAATTTTTTTTGAGACTTGAAAATTGTAAATTTTAGTGATATTACTGGTAATTGAACTTGAGGCCTACAAAAATAACAGAATATGATTTTATTATGAAATATTATAGCTTATTTTTAAAATTACTTAAAAACGGTTACATGTGATGGAATTTTCGATCCATTTAGGCCTAGTGTCTTTTCAAATATACAAGTTAACCGATTAAGTTTGACTTGTTTTCATATTTAGTTTACAAAATACAGTGGAACTTCCATATAGCGAACGTCTATTTAACGAATTTCTCTCTATAACGAATAATTGTGTTGGGCTTTGCCCCTGGATTATATAACAAACCCCCTACAACGAAGTAAATTCTCTGTATCACGAATTTATCAAACTGTAATAAAGTATCCTTTTCTGGGAATACAGGGTTTCTAGGTAACTGATGTGCGGCAAGTGGCAAGTAAAACGTTATAAACGTCACCGGGGTAATAAATCATGACGGGTGATCATTTAAAGACTGCCGATATACATGACAAAATGCAGATTTGCTTGTTTAGGTCAGAATTGCTTCTGGAACATGAAAAAATTCCCCCTATTCAAGGTTACGGATGTCCGGAAAGTAAAAAAACATCATAAACGACACCGATGATGGCTGAGCACTTAACGACTGCCGATAATACATACATGCCTAAATAGAGCTTTGCTTATTTACGTAAAAATTTGTTCTGAAGCATAAAAAATAAGACAAAACGTCTATCTAAGGATAAACCTAGCAAACATGATGTGTGAATAGATGATTTGCTTGTTTCTTTCTACAGTTCGTATTTTGGCTATAAAAGCAGATTTTGTATTTTCAGTCTACATTTGAATTTCAAACTGTTTAGTTGCAACAGTCGAACCATTATACGAAACTTATATGTAAGTTTCTGTCCGTAAAAATGTCTAAACGCAAGTGTCTCAGTTTGAATGATAAATTGAAAATTCTTAATGACGTCGACAGCGGCATTAAGAAGAAAGACATCGCCGAGAAGTATGGAATATCTGCCAGCAGTTTATCTACAATTCTCAAAAATCGGGAGATCATTTCAAACGCAGTTGAAACTGGTAGGCCATCGGATACAAAATGTGTAAAATTGTGTGTCTATGAAGATATAGACAATGCGGTCCTGAAATGCGTGCAAATGTTGCGTGAAAAACATATGCCGATATTAGGTACTATCATCAAAGAATAAGCCTTGAAATTTGCTAGATCTCTTGGACACTCCGAATTTACTGCTAGCACCGGATGGTTAGACAAATTTAAGAGACGTCACGGGATAGCAGAAAATATCATTTGTGGAGAAAGTGCTGATGTGAGTGACACAGACTGTGAAAATTGGAGACAAAATGTTTTAAAGAAACTCATGGAGGAGTATAGACCCAAGGATGTTTTCAACGCAGATGAACTGGGTCTCTTTTATTAATGTTTGCTGAACAGAACATTAGCTTTCAAAAATGACAAGTGCTTCGGAGGAAAACAGAGCAAAGAAAGAATCACCGTTATAATTGGTTCTAATGTGACTGGAAGTGAAAAACTTAAATTGCTGGTGATAGGGAAATCCAAAAATCCACGTTGTTTTAGAGGAACAAAATCATTAGAAGTGGATTACAATTTCAATAAAAAAGCTTGGATGACTGGTGATATATTTGAGGAATGGATCAAGAAGATCGATAAACGCATGAGCCGGGAAAATAGAAAAATTGTTCTCATTGTTGACAACTGTCCTGCACATCCTCCCAATATCGCTGAAAAATTTAAAAACGTGAGGCTTGTATTTCTGCCGCCTAATGTAACAGCAAAATTGCAGCCTGTGGATCAAGGAATCATAAAAAATCTGAAATTCCATTATAGGAAAAGAGTAGTGATGAAGATTGTTTATGAATTAGAATCAAATCGGAACCCACAAACTGCAATAAATCTTAGGAATTGCATTTCAGAGCTTTCCAAAGTTTGGATGAATGACGTAAACGAGGGTACCATTAAAAATTGTTTTCGGCGAGCGGGATTTGAACAAGGTGTAGAGACAAATGAAGAATGGAATGAGGAAGATGAGCTGCCACTCTCTCAACTAAATCATATTTGGGATGTGCTGAAATCATCAGCAAATGTTGATAATATTACTCTTGCTGAATATGTTGACATAGATTCTAATGTTGTTACCAATGAATATCCTAGTGAGGAAGACATTTTGAATAGTGTGAGATGTGAAGAAGAACAGGATAGTGACGATGCTGATAACTTACAAGAGTAACCGGTTGAAAAACCTTCCCGCGAACAAGCGCTTCAGGCTTTCAAAACGTGTCGTTTAGCTCTGCAATATTGTGACAGTTTTCCGGAAAGTGTGTTTAATTCGCTGAATAAATGCGAAGTTTTTTTCTGAAAATCACACAATTTTCAGTAGTGCTAGCCAAAAGAAAATTACGGATTACATACATGTTGCAAGCAAAGAATGAATTAATCTATGTATTTCTCCTAATACATTGAACAACAATTATACACCCGGTATGAATCCCTAACAAATTAGGGCAAGGAAAATACGATTTAAAAAAATATTACTGTTTGTTCTGCACATGCACACAAACTCAACCATCTAACCTGCTAAGATTAACCATTTTCTATATAACGAATTTTCTATATAACGATTTTTTTGTGGATTTTGCATATTCGTTAAATAGAAGTTACACTGTATATTCAGTTGGTGGTATTTAAAATTTTAAATAAATTAAATTTAGCTCTCAGAGGCTGATTGTATCAACTGCTTTAGCAATCTCTCCAGTTAGTGTCAACTTGGCACTATCAAAACCAACTACATAAATCTCATTCCATATCATTTGTTCTATTAAGATTTCACTCAAAAAATTGCTAATGCATGTACAAGGTAAGCATCAAAATTTCCCGGGTTGACTATGAAATAAACGGTGTAGACTCACACTTAAATTTTATTTTTCAATATCGAGGCACTTATTACATAATTCAGCAACAACTCGATACCTCTAAAACAATATTCTTTCGGTTTGTCCTTAAAATGTGCCCAAACTGGAGGTTTCAACTCTTCGTCGTCACTGAAATGCGCCCACGACGGTCCTTTTTCACTGTGGGCCATATCTGGACTATACGGAGCGTGATCAAATTGTTCGAAACTGTAGTCACGAATTGTGGCTTGTGCAATTCCAGCAGTATACACGGGTGCATTGTCATGGAGTAAACATCCGCCTCTGGTCAGTTTTCCACATCTTTCCTCAAGAATATTTTGTCGTAATTTAAGCGGGACTGTTTCATAATATTCCCCGTTGATTGTGGTGTTGTGTTTTTTAAAGCCTATGAGAAGGATACTCTCACAATCCCAAAAAATCGTAGCTATCACTTTTTTGTCGATTTACAGAACTTGTGCTTTCTTGGGGATGCTTCTTCTTTAGGCCACCATTCCATCGACTCCCTTTTGCACAAAGGATCATAGTAGAGAACCATGGTTTCATCCCCTGTGATAATTGTCCTCAACACGTCCACAGGATTTTCTCCACACAGGTTCAAAAAAGATTGGGCACATTCAACATGATGCTGGCGCTGAACTGCTGAAAGATGTTTGAGGACCGACTTTGCACTAACTTTATTCATGCCTAAATGTTCGTGGAGGACTCGGCAAAGCTTATATCTGAAAGCCGATAGATAGATGGAGCCCCAACAATGGGCCTTTATGATACAAAGTTGCCTTCCCACAGTCAGGACCGTCGAGTCAGCAGTAGAATTGGAGGCGCCCGCAAGTATGCAGGCTCAGACTAGCAAGTTGGACGGAATATCACTCTTGAGAATCTACATCAGCAGATCCATTGTTACACCCAGAGACAATAGTGCCACGCCTGGAGTGTAGTGTATAAATAGGCTGCTCACAAGGATACAACCGTTCATTCTTGTTCTGAGTAGTTAGACTCTGCACATCGCGTGCTAGACTTAAGATCACATGTATGTTGATCGTTACATTGATCATTAGTTTATATTACTCATTTTTGTAATAAGTATTGATTGTTTAAAGTAGTAAATAAATTGCTTAAAAAATTAAAATGTCTTAACTGTAAAGTTAAGTGGGGCAGTCGTTAGTATTGGTTAGAAAACCGAAAGCATATCGATTTTTAAGCGTATCGACGCCTAATAACCAATTCGAGCAAAGCAGATTGTTTAAAAAAGTAAAACGTCTTAACCGTAAAGTTATGTCGCTACATTTTTGATGTCTTTCACTTTCAAGCGTCGATCGCTTTATACGAGACCCTCTTCGTATATCCCATCCAGCTGATCTTGCATGCTTTAAGGTAGAAGACGTTCTCGAGTAAGGAATTTAATAACAGTTCTATACTCAATTTTCGTAACTTCTCATATTGTGATGACCAAGTGTCAGTTATAAGAATATTAATTGACATAAAATACATTTTTGTTTTTCCCAGGCTAATAAGACTTGAACCAATGTCTTACCAAAATCTGACAGGCTGTGATACCTGGATCTACGTCAGGCCGGGAAATTTTTAAGTTTACCTCGTATAATTTTTTCAAAATTAAAGACGCACAGTTTATATATAGTATAAATAATAGCAGCCCTAGTATGTTGCCTTATGGTTTATAACGTTAGATTTTGTTTAGTAGGTACGAAATTTCATCAACAACTACTTAATAATATTCATAATGAATATTATTACAATGTATATGTGTGACTAAAACTGTTATCAATTGTAAGAACGCTACAAATAAAAAAATCATAAAAATCAACAACAGAAAAAAAAAACTAAAATGAAAAACACAGTGTCTAAAAAATGCGCTAATATTTGCTAGTTAAGACGACACCATGAACACTGCTGCTGACTAACCATCAGCTAGGAGGTGGCAATAACCGGGCTATAGATTGACGTATGTAGGTTCCTGTGGGGATTGGGTAGTGACTGCGCTGGCCGCTGCATGTAGCAAGCCCGCCGTGTGGACAGTTCCGCCTGCTCCTATACTTCCGTGGCTTCCCCCGCCTGTCTCCGGGCTAAACAAGTACCAATGTACAACCAACCGGAACAATGTAACACTGACACTTAACACCCATTCTACCATACTAAGTCTCAAGCTTACCACAATCATACTAAGACTCAATCACAACTTTAATAACATTTCTATGTTCATGTTTTGTCCGCTTGTTGTTACACAAGATGTAAATTTTGAAACTTGATACCAACTTTCTATACTGACACTAACGTGAATTCTGGCGTACCAAATTACTAGGTATTATTTTTCTATTTACCAATTCTATTCTACATTTCAACCATTTATTTAACTTTTAGAGAAAAATAGACTATTGAGGGTTACCATCTGCACTAAACCGTTCTTTTTCTTAAATAAAACAAATGAACGAAAATACGAATTTCCAAACCAATAAACGTCAAAAGTAGAAGGTCATTCGCCAGATTTTTACCAATAGGTACTACCCGAAACCAGCTTTTGCTGACACTTTACAATATAACCTACAAATGTTATATTTAAACCATTATGTGTCAAAAACGTCAAATAAAGCAGTTACGTACCTATTGGTACTGCTTTATTTGACGTTTGTGACACATAATGGTTTAAATATAACATTATTGTAGGTTATATTATATTATACAAATATTATATTTAGACCATTACGTGTCAAAAACGTAACTGCTTTATTTGACGTTTTTGACACATAATGGTTTAAATATAACATTTGTATAACATAATATAACCTACAAATGTTATATTTAAACCATTATGTGTCAAAAACGTCAAATAAAGCAGTTACGTACCTATTGGTACTGCTACAAATGTTATATTTAAACCATTATGTGTCAAAAACGTCAAATAAAGCAGTTACGTACCTATTGGTACTGCTTTATTTGACGTTTTTGACACATAATGGTTTAAATATAACATTTGTATAATATAATATAACCTACAAATGTTATATTTAAACCATTATGTGTCAAAAACGTCAAATAAAGCAGTTACGTATCTATTGGTACTGCTACAAATGTTATATTTAAACCATTATGTGTCAAAAACGTCAAACAAAGCAGTTACGTACCTATTGGTACTGCTTTATTTGACGTTTTTGACACATCATGGTTTAAATATAACATTTGTAGGTTATATTGTAAAGTGTCAGCAAAAGCTGGTTTCGGATATACAGAGTGCTCCATAAGTAAATGCCAAAATAAAGTTACCTTTTTTCAGTTGGAACACACTGTATATTATTACGTTTTTGTATTTTCGAGATATATGTAAATACATTTCATGTATTATGTCCTATACCTATCTTCAACTGTTTCCAAAATATTGATAATCGAAAATCGTGTTTATTTTGGACAACTCTTGTCCAAGATAGCTTAATTATTTGACGTTTAAAAAAAGGTTAATTTGGAAAGTTGTTGGATTTCAAAAATATTTTGAATATTTATAATTAATTAACAATTATCAATATTTCGGAAATAGTTGAAAATGGGTATAGGACATTATACATGAAATGTATTTAGATTTATCTCGAAAATCCAACAATGTTTCATGTGAAAAGGTTACTTTGTTTTGGCACTTACTTATATAGCATTCTGTATACTCGAAACCAGCTTTTGCTGGTGCTTTGCAATATAACCTACAAATGTTATATGTAAACCATTTGTCAAAAACGTCAAATAAACTAGTTACATATTGGTCAAACTGTGGCCAATTGCCCTGTACATCAATATTATATAAGTAAATTTTTGCTGAATGCCAGTGAGCAAAATTTAGTTGATATGGTAACAACTCTGATGTTTTAAAAATAACCTGTCAAAAGTTTGACAACCAAAATTCAAGTAGTTGAGAGGTTTTACATTTTTAAAATGGTGGTCAATAGATTTTGAAAAAAAGTTTAGTCAGTTATTAAGTGTTTATTTTTAAGAGGGTCATCGGACAAATGAATTCTTGCTGATATGGTGATCAATGTCCTTCGCATACTGTTATAAAAAACTGAGACCACAATCAAATGTAAAAGATGAGCATCACTCTGAAATTTCAATTTCTGTGACCACTCAACAAAACATTGATTCTGTCAATAAAAAATCTTAGAAAATCGACAAATCGGGCCGAATAGCATTATATCACAAACATTGCACATTGTCTGTGTTCGTGTGTTTCACATTGTTCACCACGATTTGAGAATGAGAAAGCTTTCGGCAAAATGGACTCTAAATAGGTTAAACGCTGATCAGAAACATGCTCGTTTGATATGTTAAAGGAAATATGCCGTCTGTTTTTTGGGTCATCTTGGCACATGGTTACAACTCTATGACCCAGAAACTAAAGAGCAATCAAAAGAGTGGAAACATTCTGGTTCTCTACAACCGAAACAATTATGTGTTTAAAAGTCAGCCGGCAAGGTTTTGCTTCAGTTTTCTGTGACAAAGATGGGATAATTCTGCTAGATTTTCTGGAACAAAGTATAAGTACACTTGGAGAATCCCAAATCACCACAACACAAATTTTAAAAAGACCTTGTGATCGTTACACTGACCACAACAGCATCATCAGAGGATGAAAAAATTATAAATTAAATTAGCAGCTACTATGTATTTATACCGCACCTAGGTAGACAAACTGAGCCAAAGTAAAAATTGTAGTCGGCGACCCATCGTTTGTCTATTGTGTCAATATTGAACGGACGAGGTCGAAGAACTACTTTAATCTTCTGGTTGACAAATTTATGAGCTTTTATCTAACTTAAAGGATAATGGGCTTAAAATGAAAGGTACCGCGATATTTAACGAAGCTCACATTCTTTTTGATCTAGAAATTCACTATGTGAATATTGGAGACCGTGACGAGCACCGACAAGCACATCTGGCGAACAGACCAATGACAACCGCACATCTTTTTAAAAAATAAAAACGACTGTTTACCACACAAAGAAGATGAGTACTTAAACTGAAATTCTACATACAAACAAGTATTTATATTGATTTCTTATTCTACGTATAAACAAGTATTTATATTGACTTCTTAGAGGCAAAGAAAATGGAAAGGGGATTTTTAAGTCGAGAACTAAATGTAGAGCCTAGTACCTGTATAGACTGGCCGAGTTATGGACAATAAATATTGAGTATCGAACTAAATTCACGAGTAAGTTGTTGAAAAAACTGGCCAGAACACAGCTCTTTTTGCAAAACAACGCCTCTGCTCACAATTTGGTGATTGCATTGCAAACAACTGATAAAATTGGTTGACCATGCGCCATATTCTCTGGATTCAGCATCACCAGATTTTTCTTTTTTCTCAGAGCTTGTTCAGAGAACAGTAAAGGTTGGCAGAAGGGCCGTAATAGGCGTAGATACATAATTGTTAAAAACACTACAATAATAAGTGAAACTAGTTTAGTATAATTCTTTACACTAAGGAAGGTAAACATTGAAAATAATTAGAGGTCAGAATTGTATCGATTGGCCTTGAAAATATCACATTCAGTATGTAAACAGTAAACAAAGTAAATTCGCAACGTACAAGGTATGCAGGAATGCTGAAGTCTGCAAATTGGAAGGTCGCAAACTAATTAAGAAACTATAAGTAGTATTGTTGGTAAACATGAAAGGGAGTGTCAAAATGAGATCAGTTAAATAAGTTCTTACAATGTTAGACTAGTGAATTAAGTTCTTACGATGTAGACAGTTAATTTAGATTGCTTCAGAGGTAAAGACGCGACACGTGTGATTTAATTATGTAAACATAATAACACTGTTCAATTAAGATTCACGATGTAAACAGTCCACGTTTAAATTCATTAAGTTTGTTAATAATGTTATTGTTGAGTTTTTGTGAGTTATTAAATTTATAATTAAACCGTTATCGAGGTCTACATACGCCTAGTTCGACGAGTTTATTCCTTAAATTATCCTCCGCTCATTAAACAGAGCTCAAAAAACATTTGAAAGGTCAAGGATTTCCAATAAGATAACTTCTAGAATTGCTTTATGAATGTTTAGCTGAGTGCATAAGTCATAGAGGAGATTATTGAATTAAAATGAAATTTTATTTTAAAGGATCATCCCTATTTTTATTAAATAATTTTTAATACCTCCTTGTACAGCACTATATGTTATGTAAATATTTAGGGAATCAAAGAGAGACACTATAAATTACTTCCACATCGTCAATATGTGTGGAAGTATGGCATCGGCGACAAAAATTTCAAAGAAATGTTTTCACTTAAAGGCCGTGAAAAGTGTCAAAACATATAGAAAACATGATTTAGGAACGAAAATTCTTTGTGTCAGTCTGTCGGTCTGTATGTCTCTGTTTGTAGCCACGATAACTTTAGAACGAATTGAGATATCGTCTTCAAATTTGGTATCCAGTTAGCACCTGAAAAACGAACGGTTCAGATTGCTTTTGGGTAAAATCGCTCCAGGAGGTACAGAATGAATGGGGGATGATCCGGTGAAAATTGACATTTTTTCATTAAAACTCGACTAATACAATGTTTTAAACATTTGATATTCTGTGCTGAAATTAAGTTGAATGTGTGGGGGTAGAATATCGGTGACAGAAATTCGTATTATTTTTTTTTGCTAAAACGGCGTAAGAAATCTCAAAACATATAGAAAACTTGATTCTGGAACGAACATTTTTTGTCTGTCTGCCTGTCTGATAGTAGGCGCAATAACTTTCAAACTAATTGAGATATCATATTCAAATTTGGTATCCAGTTAGCAGCCACCAAAGAAACGCTTCGAATTGTTTTTTGGTAAGATTGCTTCAGGGGGTAGGGGATAAATGAGTGGTGATTTGGTGAAAATTGACATTTTTTCGTTAAGACCCGGGTAATTATAACGTTTCAGAAGTTTATGGGTACAGGAATACGAATATTTTCCTTATGGTCAAGTTAAGGACGCAACATTGATTTGATGAGGATGTCTTTCTGAGGGGAGTAGATTATTACAGATACGTGGAAGTTATGATTCAAATTGCAGCACTATTTTTTTTAATTGATAGTTTATAAAGCAGAATTACTATATGTCTTAATAAATACCTATTTTTGAGATTCGCCTATTTTTTTTTTGTTATTTAAATATAACGTTTCCCCAAGGCACCTGTAGATTGTTTAATGAGCCGTAAGGGCCTTTTAGCCTATCAGCGCTGCAACGCTAATGGGTGTTTTGTGCATGATTCTCTTTTTCTAATAGTTGCCCAAAGAGTTTGGACTTTTTTGTAGTCTTCTATCTTTTTAGGAGCTATTTTACCTATTTCATCGGGTGTTAAGGTCACCCCTCCAAGGTATTTGAGCCTTTTGCAGAACTGAGCCATATAGTCATAGCAAATGTTCTGTCCTTTCTGCTGCTTCAATGCAGTATCTGCAGTTTTCACTGTCCACCCTACCCATCATCATAAGGTGATACCTTACTGGGGAGTGCCCTGTGATTATTCTCAAGTTGCTCCTGTTAAATTCAACAAACAGTTTCGGCTTCGCTGATGATATGGTGATGAACCGTTTTGCCTGCCCTAAGCCTGGCGTTTTCTTCCAGTATGACAGCATTTGGTTCCTCTTCCAAGTATCAGGTACATTTCTTACATGGCTTTTTGTTAATCCACAATAGAGCTCTGGGCAATAGAATGGTGTTGTTGCTGCAAGGCTATCTGCATCGTCATTTCCTTCAATGCCTTGATGCCCTGGTATCCACATGAAAGCTACTTTGTTGTTCGTGGTCAGTTGCTTCAAGGCTTTTTTTCAGTTTCAGGTCAGTTTAGACTCGGTTTTAAAAGATTTTAGGGTCTTTCGTACTGCCTGATTGTAGGGGAAATATAGATATCTCTATTCTGGAGTCTTCCAAGGCACCTACAGTCAAACTAGAATTTCCTTTTCTAAAATTTGCCAATAAATGAATGACAACCTAGTAAAGAAAATCACCAAGGCACCAACAGTCAAATTATAAGTTCCTTATCGAAAATTGGTCAATATGAATAGGTTAATAATAAACAAAAACATTAGCCAGGTTATAAATGAGTGAAGTAATTGAAAAGACAGTTTTTTAAATAACAGTAAATAGCCTTTAACACAAAAACAAAGTGAAACAAAATACCTGAAACGTTTTGCAATAAAATTTTTAAAACTTGCTACTTCTATCGTCAAATTCATACCATGTGATTAAACACACCTTTAAAATAAGAAAATCGGGACGCAGCAAGTGCGTTATAGTAGCGAAGTTCTACAAGTTTTGTAATAATAAATTATAAGTGAAGAGAAGTATGTAGAAATGGACATCGTATGAACAATAGAGTAGAATTTTTTGCGAAGTAGGAGCATCCTGAAGAACCTGTAATTTTAACAAAATTTACAGTGACAATTCCAGAAGGTGTTATGTTCTATCTTTCTTGAGGGGGTTGCCGATTGATCGGTTTGACTACGGCGTGGATAATACACTACCTATCAGACCTAGTACTGTGTTAAGGATCTAGGTGTGATTTTGATAGAAGGTTATCATTCAATGAGCAGTATCTCGAGTGTGTTAACAGATCCTACAGACAACTAGGCTTTATACGGAGAACTTGTAAGCCTTTCACTGATTATGACTGTTTGAGATGCTTGTACTGTGTATTTGGGGTCGAACCATCTAGAATATGCCAGTGGAGACCATTTTATTCAGTTTATAATGATTTGCTAGTCAGTTCAGAGAAAGCTTGCCAAGTACCCGTGCTGTCAAGACTGGCGTTTGTACTCAACAAGTGAGTGACCATTTTGTTATGTACAGCAGATGAAATCTTGATAGTCAGGATCTGAGGCGATCAACCAATGGTTCGAGTTTTCTATATGGGTTGCTACACAACACTGTTGACTGTATAGCTCTGGTCGAGAGGTTGCATTTCAATCCTCCTTCTGTTTTATTGGGGTCACAGAGACCCTTTGCCCTTTCACTTGCTGGGACTAACATTTTGTTGAGGTCACTGATGGGCAGAGTTTGTCACAGCTGCAACTATTTCCATGAGAGGGGGATTGGTGTATTTGGTGATGACTTACAGTCAGTTAAAAACATTGTAAGAAACAACTACTGTTCTGTAAGGATATAGCTATTATGTAATTTTATCATATTATTTATTTTGACTGACTGTTTTGCATTTGATTTGATTTTGGTTTAGTTTAGTGTGGTTAAGCGTTTCTTTTATGTTCATTATTGTTATTTTGTCTGAGACTGGTTGTGGACTGACATATTAGTTTTTATTTTTATTCTGTTTTATTTCACCAGCATTATAAATTGTTTTGTTTATTTCTCTAATTGTATTTCAATGTAGTAACGAAATTAGTGGCCCTGTTACTGGTTGTATGCTGCTGGGCTTTATTCAAATAAATACATTTATTTATTTAGGCATCACATCTGTAACTAAACTGTGTGTTTCATTGATTGTAGATTGTTCAATAATTCGTATAGCCCCTTGGCCTCTCAGCACTGCGATCCTAATGGGTCTCTTGTGCATGTTGATATGGTGATAAACCGTTTTGCCTACCTTAGGCCTGGCGTACTCCCCCACTGTGACCAATTTTGGTTCCTCTTCCAAGAATCATGCTCATTTCATACATGGCCATTTCTTAGTTCACAATAGGGCTCTGGACCAGAGAATGGTGTGGCTGCCTTTTGTGCAAGGCAATACATTGTACTACCCATATTTAAATTAAACTATACTATATATAACACAACTTACTTTGTCTTCTAAGCATATCATGGACCTGTTTCAACTTATTTATCTTTGGCTGTACAAAATAGAGTTTGAATAATATGGGTGTAGCAGAATTGGTGGAGAGCGGATCAGTTTTTTCTACCAATTTTTATAAAAGTTTGCAGGTACCTTCCTTTTGTAAGTGGCGTGGATAAGTTTGTTAAACAGGAAAATCGAACCAGGCTTTCCGGGAAACTTTTGGGTTTTCTTTTGAAAAAATGTTTTGCTCAAAAGATAGAAGAGCTATAGTAACCAAACTTGCCATGTAGGTGTAGATGATTAAAATGTAAAGTATAAACCAAAATTTAGATCTATATGTTATAAGGAAATAGAAGTTATAAGCATTTAATAAAAAAATGTTTGGTTCCAGATCATTTCTATGAAAATTCACTACCATAACTCGTCCAGACTTTGAAAGAAAGTTATAATGTGACAGCTCAAAATATTTTTGAAGTTTTTATTAGACGTTTATACTGAAAATTGTATCCTTCCAATGTACAAGCACAGATGCTTCTATGTAGGAAGAAATTACCGTTACTAGATGTACTAGTTATCAAAAATAAATACCCTTTAGAATTCTATTTCCATAGAAAGGATGCCACAACTCAAAGCTGCATTCCGAATTACTCAAATCATATGTACGCACAAAAAATGACCAGTCTGAATTTTTTAGCAAACAAGTTAATTAATTTTCCTTTAAGTAACAATAGATATACCAAAAAATTAAAATATATTAAGAACGAGGCCGAATAAAACGGATGCACTGCTTGCCTAGTATTAGTATTATCTATTTGCTTACTAATTATACATTGTGCAATACAAAGAAGCTAAGCTTTTACTTGCATACAACACAATTTATAGCATAGAGGTAAAGTCCAAACATAGTTAAATGTCAAATAATATTCACTTGCACACTGTCAATTTTGTAAAATTTTAAGTTTTCTTCTGCTTCTGCTCACGAACACTTCCATGATCGCCTCCAAAGTTAATTCTTCACCTTACAAAATCCAGTTCAGGAGAAATTAATTAACAAACAGAAAACAAAGAAAATGTTGGCGGAATCAACGACTTTTGGAAGAGAGAAAGCAGAAAAGAACTTTGTTTGCTTACCATTTGAACCTCGAATCACAAGGGGTCTAGATAGAATTTAAAAAAAAAGCCAATTTGTAAGTAACATTTTCGACAAATATACTTTTAAAAACTTGCTAGGTAACCCCAAATGACAAAGTTAGTACAGCTAAAATGTCAGGAATTTATGAAATTGGTTGTAAAGATTGTGATCTTAAATACGTCGGACAAACAAAAAGATCTATTGGAATTAGATTCAAAGAACATTTGGCACAATTAAGATACAGTACTATAGATAGATCTTCCGTCGCCCAACATATTTGGGATAATACTCACCACATTAATGAGGAAAATCTATAATAATAAGCAATGTTAGACAACCAGAACAGCTAAGCCTTCAAAAGTATATATATATATATATATATATATATATATATATATATATATATATATATATATATATAGCTAAATATAGTAATAATAAAAACAGTATGAATCTCGCTCCGCCGGCTATGGGTAGTCTCCTGATAGATTACTTTACAAAATAAATACCGGCATAAGTACGTCCGATAGATAATAAAAGAATACAGGTATTTCCGCCAAACGAAATATATTAATTTTTGGTGTTGTTGAACCTCCCTATATCGTTAGTGACCGACTACCTGCAAAATAATATACATAGAATTGTGGATATAACATATTTAGAATTATTCATCCTCTGATGACGCTAACTTGCTTAGTGAAACGATCGTCAGGTTTTTAAAAATGTGTTTTGGGAATTTGGGTTCTCCAAGTGTGTTTATAGGATACGTTGCATGATTTATGTTTATAAAATAATTATTACTATTATTATTAGTTATTAAAATAGCTGCTTTTTATAAAAAATTCACTCCAAAGCATCTACATTTTTTCTGTCAGTTCAAGACGAAATGTTACTCAAATAGTTTGACATTATGTTAGTTAGAAATGTTACTGACCAAAACAATTTAATATACCCATCTTTGTTTATTCCATTTAATTCTCACAATAATTTTCTTTTTTACCAATAAGAAATATAGTTAACAGTATTTTCCAACTACATACAGAGTTGGAGACTACTTCTCTGGCTTCACTGTTGGTTTTCGTTTTTGTAGGTGAAGGACGTATCCAAAACATCCTAGAACTTCCAGAATTCATAAGGGCCACTTGCTCCAGTTAGCTTACGCGCTGGCTACGTCCTTCACCTACAAAAAACGAAAGCCAAAAGTGAAGCCAGAGAAGTAGTCTCCAAGTCTGTATGTAGTATGGACCAGTTTCACCAAGTAAGGGCAACAACAATCAATGAAGTATTTTCCAAATTATTTATTTCCCGAAATAAATGGATTACAGTTATTCAACACAGCTGAATTTTGGGAAGTTGCTTATGTAGTTTGATCGCAATATATGAGTTAAATTTTGTTAAAATAAATTAACGAGTTCCAAAGTATTTTCAAAAAAATTATGCATCAAATACTTTGACTGTGAAAACTGGCCAAGAACTTAGTCTCTGGAAATAATTTTCCAACATAATGAAAAAACTGTAAATCTCCAGGTAGCATAGAAGTTTCGCAAACCATGTACAAGTATGAAGTCTGAAACTGATCTCGGGTATGGGTTCTATGGGCTCTTATTTGAAATTCTTGCTCAAAAAGTTGATACCTCTCTATAAGCAAAACTTTCATTATTAAAATTGGCACAAAATCTATAAAATCTATAACGTTTTTATTTTTTAATAAAAGGGTTTACGGATATCAGACTAAAATGCTAAAGTCAGGCTGCACAAACAATACATAATCACTAATTTCATTTATAAAAACATCAATGGCATTTCAAACATAGCTTTTAACAAAGATAAGAAAAAAGAATTGAACAAAATACAATACAATAGCACTTCTAACAGTTTTGATTCCATAAATCTATACATTAAAATAATTCTCATTTAAATCAGTTCATGCATTACATTTAATAATCAATAGTATTTATATAGAATTAAGAGATCCATATGTTTTCCAAAACACAATTTTACAGGTTACAAAACCACATTTATTAGTTTTATTTTATAGGTTACCTTGCTTCTATTACTGTAATGTTGGGTAAGAGGGCTATGTTATCTTATTTTAATGCCTCCAAAGATAAGTACACTTGGAGAAACCTAATTTACTACAACCCAGTTGTAAGGACCTGACGATCGTTTCGCTAACAAAGTTAGCATCATCAGAGGATGAAAAATTCCTTCATCCTCTGATGATGTTAACTTTGTTAGTGAAACGATCATCAGGCCTTTAAAAATGTGTCGTGGTCAATTGGGTTCTCCAAGTGTACTTATCAGTCCTCACGACATGTTCCAATCTTCACTTAGTTGCTTCCAAAGATGATGAAAATCGGTGATGCGTGAGGAAGTTGTTAGACTCCTAGTAATTTTTTTTATATTTCAAGAACACACCACAAGGGCTTGCAGCCTAAATAGTATCGTACCGTGGGTTCGACAAGGAGGAAAGAGGCAACTTTTTAATTCTGGACTTGAAGTTTTGGAGGTTCGGGGGAGAAAGAAAAACATGTGCCGGCAAGGAATTCCACAACTTGAAAGTCCTCGGGACAAAAGAGCGGGCATAACAAGATGTTCTATGTATGTTGACCTGGACAGTAAAAGGGTGCATTCGCTCTGTTCCCCTGGTAGATCTGTTGGGGGCAGCAGGTGGAGGAACTATGGAAGAAAGCTCCTCTGAGCAGTGGCCATGGAGACATCTATAAAATAGAGAGAGAGAGATAGGTCACCAACGGCACGTCGGTGGGCAAGGGATGGCACCCTTTGGGTGAGGGTAGGGTCACCGATGAGACGTATAGCTCTCTTCTGAATGGAGTCCAGGATAGCCAGTGTAGAAGAGGCAGCGGCACTCCAGATGTGGGAGCAGTATTCGAAGTTTGGCCTTATTTGTGAAATATAAAAGATATAGAGATTAACTGGTGAAAAGTATTTGCGAGTCGGAAGAGGAAACCTAATTTCTTAGCAGCCGCTTCTGCAATTGATGTGACATGTTGGTGCCAATTGAGATTTCGATCCACAGAAATGCCAGAAAGTGAAAAGGACTCATTACTTTGAATAACTTGGTTCTTTATTGTTCCACAGAGACAGAAGCCTCCATGAGTCTGCGATCCTCATCTAATTGGGCTAAAGAGACAGGCTTAGAATATTGTATATTTGAGTGGAGGGTGCTGTCGTCTGCGTAACTGTGAACTGGGTTGGATGTGCTAGAGAGGAGGTCATTGATGTGGAGAAGAAACAAAGTAGGGGCTAAAGCTGAACCTTGAGGGACTCCTGCATTAATTGGATACAGTTTAGAGGAATGGCCATCCACGACAACAGAAATGGTGGAGAGGAAATTTGCTGTCCAGGTACAGAGTTTTGAGGGGTGGACCATAGGCTGGAAGTTTATTAAGCAGCGTGCCAGACCTGGTCGAATGCTTTGGATATGTCTAGAGCGACAATCTGGGATTCACCGTGTAGTTCCATAGACTTGTTCCAAGAATGGGTGACAAAGGAAAGGAGGTCGGCAGTTGATATGCGCTCACGGAATCCATACTACCTGTCGTGGATTAGACTGTGTTTTTCAAGAAATTTTAGTAGTTCGGTGTTTATATACTTTTCCATCACTTCAGAGACGACTGGAAGGAGAGAAATAGGCCTGTAGTTTCTGGGAAGCGCTTTGAATCCTTTCTTGGGGACAGGTTGTACTCGAGCAGTTTTCCAGTTACTAGGGAATATGCCTCTATTGTAAGATGTCTGAAACAGACGAGTCAGGACACGAGCAAGTTCTGGTGCACTTTTTTTGAGAACAATTGCTGGGATCCTGTCAAGGGCAGAGGCTTTCCTGGTATTAAGAGAAGAGAGCATCTTTAGTACCATACCCTTTGGCCTATTCTTTGCTCAAACTGGTACAATTTTTGTTATTAAACTGTTGTTACTCTCATTTAGTATCATCAGCACCTTTAATAATGATAGTTAGATTTTTTCACGTGTAACAAAAAATGTTTGGTTTATAATAAAAGTCATTTATTTATTGACACAAACTTTTTCAAGTTGCAAAATCATAAACTGGAGGGTACTGCCCACTAAAATGCAGATGTTAATTGTTGTCAAATATTGTAACAGATATTTTTTGACCAGCTATATTGTTTCAAATGTTTTTATAAAACAAATTTTGTCCAAGAGGGAAGCACCTTTTTCTGGTAGCTCAAAACTCGTAAGCACACAAACAAGTCAAATATTAACTTTGGTTTTCCTGCAACATGTCAAATTCCATTCAGCACACCTAAAGTCATCTATCTTTTAATTGTTTGTGGTAATGGTAGCTTCTTTTTTTTTTTTATTTTTTTTTTTTAATTATTTGAATGGATTGTGGCATCTCAGGCCATTGGTGCAATTTTCCGATTTTTATTTTATTCATTGTACAATTTTACAGACAAGGTCACGTTTTTGTTGTCCTGGAATCGAACCCGGGACCTATCCATTTGCAAGTTGGTACCTAGCAATCTGCGTCGTGAAGACGCCTAAACTTCTTATTATTTTTTAAAATTATTATTAATGGCTGCAGCATCTCAGGCCATTAAGACTTGATTCCCAGTTCTTTATTAGTTTCACCAATTGCCCAGACAAGGTCAACTTCTCGTTGGGCCGGCCAGGAATCTAACCCGGGACCTCTAACTCTGAAGTTCTTATTAAAATAGCCAAAAATCACTTTAAGTACCTTTAGATCAGTCAGAAACCCAAGGGGGTAAACTTTACAGTTACCATGGTTTATTTATTCTTTTAGTGAAGTTTCATAGGAAAATCAGAGTAGATTTTCCAGGAAAATTTTCGGGTCTTTTGGGAAAAATTGTTACCTAAGAAAATGACAAATCTATGGTAACCAGATTTGGTACGTAGGTTTACGTTATAAAAAGTAAACCATTTCTCTACGTTAGAAGAAAAAAAAGGTATAAGTATTTAATTTTAAAAAAAGTTTGGTGTCTGATCATTTCTATAAAAAATCACTACCATAACGCACTTGCTGCATCTAGACTTTCTTATACTTTGTTTCACCTTTGACAGTAAAAATATTGATAAACCCATTAACTTCTTAGCTGATGTAATTCAAAATGCTTTGAAGTTGATAAAATAAAAATAAGGTGGTGCTGGTGTCAGTAAATATGACTTCGGAACTCACATTCTATTGGTCACAGACTTTAAATGCACATAAAATATGCCATGTTTTTAGAAAAATCTAAAAACTTTAAATAATAAAGATATTTGTGTTTGTTTTATACATTCCTACAATAAACTTATTTCAAAAAAAGTCTGGACGCAGCAAGTGCGTATGGTACTGAATTTTCATAGAAATGATCTGGCACGAAATATATTTTTATAACTTTTTTTTTCTTTTAACATAGAAATATAGATTTTGGTATATAGTTTCCTTTTAGTGTTGTAAACGTACGTACCAAATTTGGTTATCATAGCTTTCCTATTTTTTGAGATAAAAATTTTGTTCGAAAGAAAACCCACAATTTTCCTGGAAAACCTAGTCCGATTTTCCTGGCTAACAAACTTATCCAAGCCACTTACAAAAGGAAGACACATGCTAAATTTTATCAAAATCGGTCCTTGATTTTTTGAGTTATCGGTGTGATACATATATATATATATATATATATATATATATATATATATATATATATATATATATATATATATATATATATATATATATATATATATATATATATATATATATATATATATATATATATATAAATATAAATTGAAACTGACCCCGGATATGGGTTCTAGGGGTCCTAGATCGCGCTCATTTGAAGAAATTTTTTCAAAAGTCGAGATCTCAGTGAATTTTTTCTAAGAAAATTCACTAAAAAGACTTTTACTGTTATCATGCTTATTGATTCTTTCTTATACTTCACTTTGCCTATTATAAGAAATTAAAAAATACTGATTGGGCCATTTATGAAAATTAACAGGGTAGACAGTGGCTACACCGCAAGTGTTTGACAATGTAAGCGGTGACTCTGTCCATCGTTTGATTATTATACTGCATCTACCCGGTTCATCAACCTGATGCTATATGTATGTACCGATTTCAACAGTTGCTAAATAGCCCTACGTAGACAAAACTTGTTTATCTAAGCAAATTGTCTGAAATCTAAAAGACTGGCTGTAAAGTTAAAGTTTACAACTATAAAACTTCCGTATTCATCCAGAAATCCCTTAGTTTACTTGTGGATTGTGGAATTTTTGTTTATTTCAGCGACAAAACTTTTGATGAACAAATGACCGTTTTGAAAAGTATGTTTTCCAATGTATTGTAACTAACCGAATTGATTTCTGCAATTGATTGAAAAATCTATTATTTCAAGGTTGTTTACATTTTACTGTTGACAAAGTTGTCTTAAGACACACAGTTTCTAATAGTTTTTGTCTTTAATATGACACAGAAAATCTTCTGTAATAATTTGCTACTATTCCTGTTAATAACACTTTGTCACTAGCATTGCCTAATATAGTGATGTTGTGTTATTAATAAAGCAAAACTAGAACGATTGTTTTATATACAAGTGTCATATGACTTAAAGAAAGCTACATAGAAGGGAAAAATTTTTGATGAAAATTCACTGAAACGAAAAGGAGTGCCGGCGATGGTTGGTTTCTTCTTACAAGTTCAAGTATTTATTTGTTATTTATTTTCATGCTTTTATTATTACACAAAACTGTAGATTATAAATGTTAACAAAATAAACAAAAAAACAAAATGTTTGAGAGTTTGAAGATTTTGAGATTAAATTTATTTATTTACCAACCATTTATCGCGCTGCTAAAAACTTCCTAAAATTACTATTCCATGCATCCATGTACTGTACAAACCAACCATTCGGTGAATGGGATATGCATTACGGTACAGTTTTCAAAAATGCCTATTAACTTTTTAGCTGACATTATTTAAAACCGTCGAAGAAGAAAAAAGAAAAGAAATTGAAACGAAAATATTGCATGTTTTTGAAAAATATAAAAACTTTAAATAATGGAGATGTTTTTTAATGTTTAACGTTTTTTAGTTTTATACGTTTTTATTCAAGCAATAAATTGATTTTAAAAAGTAACCGAAAAGAGTCCGCAAGCATTCTAATATTCAGACGTTCTTGATTGTAGAATGACAAGGAGTTAGCTATTTTTTATTTAAATATAGATGTGGAGACCTCTGTCTTCACAAAAGCTGGTTTTCTTCTCTGCAACCGATTTCACGTTTTACAGCATATTTAATTTATCTATATGAACTCATGACAACTATAAATAAGAATGCATTCTAATATTAGGGCATTTTTAACCTTTTATGTCACTACATTTTTATGTAAGGTGCTTTATCTGTTGCATGTTGTTCAAAAATAGTAAAGTATGTATATTTTATTTTTATATTGGTCTATTTCAGCGACAACAGCCAATCACCGACACCAGGAAGCAGGTTCACCTCACTATTTTGGAGTGCAACTGAACCACTTTCTTTCTATAAGGAGGGTAGGGATCTTTAACGTGCACAACACGTATGATAGGTGGGATTGACGGCTGTACGCCACTAAACTTAACAAACAGTTTTATAATGTATTTGCATTTTTATAATGTATTTGCATTCTTGTCTTTAATTTATATGGGTCAATCTGTAAACAGCTTAACTTAACTTTCCCTAAGAAAGTATTTAAATTAAGTTGTTCTTTGTTTTTATTTTGAAAACATAAAAAACAGTTTTTTTTAAATATATTTGCTAGGATCAAGGTTTTGTATTATATTTGATTTCTATAGGATCAGTCCATTTCCACGACTATGGCCAATAACCGATGCCAGGGAGCAGTTTCACCTTACTACCCTGGAAAGTTTGTTGAACCCCCTCCTTTCGTTAAGGGGGTAAGGATATTTAACATACCCAACATTGCATGGTACAAGGTACCAGCTGATTTATGCCTCCCTCAAATGGGAGGAAGGTGCAAACATTCAACTTGCTGAAAAACAATGCCACAGGCATATGTTTTTACCACTGGACCACCGAGATTGCAGTTTCAAGGTGTAATCATTATTATAGTTAATGGTTTATTTACTTTAAATGAATATATAAATAATTCTATATACACTGGCAGAATAAAAATGTTTTTTTTGAGGTTTTATAATAAACTCTCTAAATGAATTTTAACATAGTTTACAGCTAATTAGAACTTTAAATTGTGTTGTTTGATTGCCTATATCAACGGTAGCATTTATTGTATTGTATTGTATTTTATTTCGTATCTTTTAACACCAGCTTATTTCAGTGACAGTGACCAACCATTGATGCTAGAAATTTGTTTCACTTCACCAACCTGGCGCAGGACAGAGATCTTCTACGTGCCCAACATGACTTGGTAAATGGGACCGATGACTTAACGTTCCCTCTGAAAAGCGAAACGTGCAGACATCTAATTACCTCAGTCACTATGGCATCATCGGTTGCTATAATTAACCATTAATAATTATTAATAGTGTGGACTGAAGTGAGATGTGAATCAAAAATTTCTACACAGTAAGTCTATGTTTCACCTGCTGGGCTACCGAGACTGCATAACATTTCTTAAGAGGACTCATTTTCTTGAAAGTACTGTCCTAATAATTTAAAAATTGTCTTTCAAATCCATTTGACTCCCTTTGGTCACTGAGTTTTTGAAATATTTTTTAAATATCTGTGCATCTTGTTAACTTGAAATAACAAAATGCATTGGCGATTGATTACAAATGGTTGAAACACTAAAATACTCTAACAGCGTTAATATATAATTTATTTTATGATGTTTTCAATGAGTTTCGTTATTTTTCCTGAAAACGTAATGCTTCACTAAAGCAAAGTACAAATTTACTTATATTTATATAAATTTAACAACACAATATCCACGTTGTTTGTTAATTATTGTTTAATTGTTAATGAAACACTCAGTTCGAGAAGACGAATCAAAAATGAACAGGCATAAAAATGTGTGTAATACACTCCTTAATATCTTTTACACTTATTATTATACAAGCTGCTTTATAAAAACCTCTTTACAAAGACTCAGACTCGCACACAATTTCACTTTACTCGTACATACTTCCTTCAACAAGACTCCAACATTTGGTTGATTCACCAACTCTAATCACCTTTCATAATTTATTCACTACCAGAAAATGTGTCTATTCACAAAAAAACAACCACAAGAGGTGACGCTTCTGAAGGTTACCTTTGATCATCTTTGTTTACACTATTAGTCGTTCTACTCAGCAGCAGTGTCAAGTGCACACTAACTAAGCCTGCTTCTGGGTCCTTCTCAATGTGGAGAGACACATTTTCTGTGTGACCGCATTCACTCTCAGTATCTTAATGCATACATCTATATAAAACACAGTCTTTCCACATAGATAAGAAACACCAAAATCATATATGGGGCTACTTTTTGTTTCATTGTTCGATATACAGAAACTATAATCAATTCCGTAAATATTTTGCATCTGATTCATTAGAAGTGACAAATCTATTTTATTTTTTATTCAATAAGGTATATTTCCTCACTTTACTTTTAGCGTTGGTTGTATGCTTTTACTGATGCCCACAAATAACTTGTGACAGAACTTTAGAAATTTAAAAGACTTTTGCAATAATATTGTTAAGTTTATTCTAAAAGAAACGATAGACATTATTATATTTATATGCCAAGCTGTCAAATACCTTTATGTAAATATACCTGATGTCAGCTATAAGAGCTTATACAATAATTTGCAATTGTTAGTCTTAAAGAACTTGACTTATCACTGTTTTCAATTTTAAAATCTCTGCAATAAGATTGCATGTTTATTTTTAAAATTGGAAACAGTGATAAGTCAATTTCTTTGACAGTGACAGTTGCAAATTATTGTATAAACTTCTTGAACTGAAATCAGGTATACCAACCTAAAGAATGTCTGTAGTAATTTGACATTGACACCTTGACAATGGTGTATAATAATGTCAATTGTAGCTCCCAGAAAAGCTTACAAATTTCTTGCACAACTACTTTAAAATTTGTTTATTTTTTAAGTTTTAACACAAGTTATTTGTTAACGTCAGTGTAAAAGCGTTATAGATTACTAACAGTGATAGCAAAGCGAAAATTCAATTTGTTTAATGAATTAGCAAACAAAATAGACATCTAGAATTAATTTTGTATTATTAAAATATCGTAGGTTTTAATTATTTATTGGCACTTAGACTAATTAAAATTCGAATTATATTATCAGAATTTGAGGAGGTGACTTTATAAATGTGTTTTTCAGCTGTATTAATCAGATGCATAATAAGTCGTGAATGGATTACATATATCGAAGTAACCCCATATATAAAGATCTGTCTCAGCTGAACTGTCTTTTGTATACAAGACACGTTAAGCGGAGCCAGTCTGTGTGATATCACCACAACAGATCATGCACTACTCTAAGATTAACCTAAAATATGCACATAACAGTTTAACCTACCTGCAGGGCTTGCACCACTGGCTTTGCTGGTCCAGTCCATACCTGGCTCGACACTTTTTCATGCTGTTGCCTGCACACATAGTAAGCTATGTTAGAACTAAAAGTATGTCAGGTAATTGTGAACAGGTCGCTCCGACCTCTGCTACATTACCAGGCTAAAAGAACTACTGGATAAATGAACTACTGACAAAGGCTTCTATTTTATCTACTTTACTATGAAATTAAATGAGACATGAGTTTACGTTATAAGATCTACCTTCTAATCTGAACCTACTTATATGAAACAAAAATGACAAAAACTTATCAAATAATGGTTTAAGGGAAATTCGAAAATGACAGCAACAACCAAACACTATATTACAAATAAAACACAAAGTGTACTCTTTTCCATGGAACCAATCACTTGAACAATCCTTTTTTCAAAGCTATTCTATTCTTAAGTTCAATTTCATAGTGTAATAATTGAATTACTGTAAAAGTAGTCATTTACGAAGTCTATAATAAGCATAGCAATTTTTGTTGTTGGAATTTTACATGAATTTTATTTTATTTCAGACATAGCAATATTATCATAACTTATTAATTCATGAAGTTGTTAGCTCTAAACCTTCTCTTTTATTTGATAACTATAATGTCTTTGAAGATATTACACTCATACAATCAAAACGAACTGTCCAGACGGAGAACACAATATATTTTATTTTTTCTTAACAAGTAAGTCAAAAGAAGTCTAGTTTTAAGACACAAAAGTGCTTTATCTCAAATTTATACAACAACCTATCATTGAAATGAATAATCTTCTACAAACAGGTTATCTCTCCCATTTGCAGATATTTGTGTTTCAAAAAAGCATATGTATCTAAAAATTAAAATTTTGAAGAAAAAGCAATTGTAACGTCTTTTGGTTGAAGACTGCTTTAGTTTAAAATTTAGTTATCATTATTTTAAACATAGTTATAGAGTTTAGCCAAAGCTTTAGTTGGTTAACGGCCAACTCGTTTTAGCCAAAAATCATATGCACAGATGTTTTAACCCTAAAGAGTGCCCACTTGTCGAACAGTTTGTTAAAAATTCATGTTTTCTCCTAGGGTATCTAAAATTTGCAATGCCTTTTTGACAGGCATATTTCTGGTGATGTATAAATTCCAGCTATTCAAAAGGCGAGTTATAACCCTGAATTCCCGAATTAATTTTAAAAATATGTTTGACAACTTAATACCCACTGTTTACAGAACAGATTATATTTTCCAACCAAAATTGAAACACAAAAAACTTGAAATTATTTATATGCGAATCATGGTTAAGGTTGAAAAAAAAAACAAGATGTTTGTTTTTTCTAATTCCATAGATAACAAGCAATAATATGAGATAACATATAAAAGTATCAACTGAAAAGAAAGTGTTGTATACTTTCTTTAAAGATTTGAGTAGATAATTTCCTTGATTAAACAGTTTTCAAATTGAATTTAAGTTTAGGCCATATGTAAATGAAAAAGAATTAGTAGCAGATAGTATTGTGCTCCTCCTTAACTGCTTTAAAAAAATCCTGAAGAGTAAAGACTGCATCAAGTTTTCAAATGTAAGTTATTTCATAGACAAATATATACTCTATTATTAGTTGATTCATATTTGAAGGGAGTCCTTAACTCCTTTTCATCACATAATTTGAATGGGGACCCATAGCGATGCTTCTGTGAAGATACTGTTTCCATGTAAAGTAGTACACACTGTGTTGTTAGATAGCGCAACAATTACAAGAAAGAGCTGGCAACTGTAGCGGAGGGACATGCTTGGGTATTTCTACGGGAGAAAGTGGACAATACTTATATCATGCGGGGTTCTCTGACAATCGTGCATACGGATATGGATGTCTGCAGCGCAGAATAGGTCCCTGTGGCGCGGCCCGGTGGCCAAACACCACCCCATCTGTCTATACAATACCCCACCATAGATAATATAATATATAACACATGCAATAGATATATAATATAGATATATAAGAGAATAAGAGCAACAGGTACTGTCTCCTCGTGTAAATGTGCAGTACCTTGGGGATCTTGTGGGTCTTGCTTGCGCTTCCTCTTCTTGCCGCGAGTGGCGTTGGCGCGCGATGACCAGTCGGGGTAGAGCTGCATGTGCAGCTGACGCTCTCGCCTAGCCAGCTCGTAATACTTGGCCTGCTCCTCGCGACCCAGCGCGTGCCACTAAACAAAACCCAACAATCAAAAGAGGAGAAAGGCACCACTCTGCTCCGGCAGGCACCAAGAGAAGCCACCCGATCCAGCGATTTTACACAGGACAGTCCAGATACACCCTTAATGTCTTTACAAATGTCTCATGTAGATAGAAGAATGTAGCGATATTCGTGGTAGCAATGTTTAACTTATACTTTGTACGGTAAGAGATATTTACAACAGTTGGACATAAAAATCAAGATCTGCTTTGGTTTTCAAAAAAAAAAAACCAATATTTCTATTTGTACAGTGGAGACTAACCAAATTAAAACTGGTTAATGTAGGTGATACAGAAACCTAATACTTCTAAATAAATTTTATTGCAAAAATAAAGATAAGCAGGGGAAATAAATAAAAAATTCAAATTTTACTGAATAGACCTGATTTATAATATACAAAACATAGGTATATACAAGGTTGATTATTAGAAATACCTGACTTCATGATTTAATATTTTCTAAGAAATCTTCATTATCAGTACAAAATCTCATCATATTCCAAGGATGGTTAAGCTTTAGGGTTTCTTTTATAAAATACTGCTGCAGATCTTACAAATCTTAGAATATAAAACAACAGGAAGGAACATTTTCATATCTGTACTATTAAAGGACGTGCAGCGAGTCGGCCATCTTGAACCTCCTATTTGATGAACACTTTTGGTGCCAGTCAGGAATATCTTATATTTGCATTTGTTGGGAAATTAGTGTGAAATATGCTATTATTATGATTTGTCTTGTATGTATAATAGGTAATTATTTTGTTAATTTCATTTTCAATGCTCATTCCTGTTGTTTTATATTCTATGTTACAAACTATATAAAAATAATCATTTACTATGTAGTTTCTCTGTAAACTAAATTGTTTTTTTTTCAAATCTAATGTCAATTTTTTGTCTCAGTCAGTCAAACAATCCTCAAAAATAGATTGAATAAATAATTGATGTTTGTAATAATGTTCCAGATCTATCAAATGAAATTTGACAAGAGAGGATTTTTTAGATAACTTTTGAGGTTAGGTATATAATTTATCTTAAATAATTTATTTTGCTTTATTGTTTCTGATCACAAATACTTTCCATGAATTTGTATGAAAATACTTCAACTTTACTGCAAATATCAGTTTCGATTAGACCAGTTGTTATTAATGACACTTACATCAAAGGAGATTTAAGATTACTAAACAAAAACTGGTACAACAGTGGCTTACAGGGCGAAATTCTCATTTCTGAGGGTTACAAAGTTACAAATGTTAAATGAGGAATAAGCAGCAACAGATGTTGCAATCTATAAGATTAGTTTGATGAAAACCCAGTTTGTTGTTTAAAGAGGCTTCATAAAAGAATATTGCATCTTTAATACTTTCTGTGCCAGAGTTTAAGTTTAAATTCAAATTGACAATCTTCAAACTTCCCTTTCCGCCTCGGATACTTGGAATGTTTACCAGGGTGGGTAAACAAAAAATATGAATATATCAAGAAATGGTTATTAAAAGTTGATGTAAAATATGTGTTCTGTTAAATTTTTTTTTAAATAGGACACATTTTAAGTTTCAAATAATTGACATAAAAGACAATATGAAGTTTTAAACTTTTCAGTTCCTAAAAGGTGTACTAAAACCAGAGTGAAATAATTGAACAGTACAGTTGAACTATCAATTATTATAACATATCTCTCAGTAAGTGATAAGGTATATATGTCAGGGTAACTGTCTGCTTGTCAGTGATAAACTACACTTGGCAACTGTGTATTTTATTAAGAGTTTATTTAAATTTATACTCAAAGTTAGCCATGAAAGGCAAAATATATTTCCCTTATTACATGATATGGTTAATTTTAAAGATCCTTTATTCGCTTTCTTTGAGAACTGTCACATGTGAACTTTATTTACTTCTCAGAAATTAATATAATGCGAGCAATACAACCTAAATAATTTAACAATCTATTGCCTTTTTCTATATCTTACACGCTTTGAAATTATATTCTAAATATGTCGAAAGCAGGAAGGTTTATTGTTATTAGTTTTTCAGCTATTGGTATCCACAGCCTTCTACAAGTAATTAATGGGATAGCTCTCATTAGCAAAGATATATTAAGATATCAAAAATTAACTTGATCAAACAAAATCATGGATATTAAAATAACAAATAACTACGTTAGCCACTCTAAAGACGTCGCCCTGTCACCACAACCATGATTCTCTGTTCCCAGGAGCTCTCTCCTTTTAATTGTAGCTTCCACGTTTTATAAATTAAGATAGGCCATGTCAGGTTTTCCAGAAATTTTCCTCTTGGTCTACCTCTTCTCTCCCTTCCCAATTATTTTTTCTTAAAATAATGTCAGAAACTTATTATGTTTCACAATATGCCCTATAAAATTTGCCTGCCTCCTCGCAATTGTTTTCAGCAATCATCGCCTTTCACCTCTTCTAGCATCTTCTATTGGTATACCTTGTATTTGTCATTATTTGGCTGTCCACATTTCTAAAGTCTCTATTCACTTTGTCATGCGTAATAAAAGTTCAGCTTTCTATCCCATACATTATAACACTTTGTATGTATGACTTGATGGACCTGTTCCTCAGGTCTACTTAAAATGTTTATTAGTGAGAAGAGCATTTTGTCTCATTTATCTTTACGATCCTCTCCAGTTCTTTGCTACATCTACCCGCATCTGTGATGATACTCCCATGGTATATGAAAATTTCTACTTGTGTAAGTTGTTGGCTTTTTAGCTCTGTATCCATTTTGCAGTTCTATCCTTACTTGTCTTCATTACATCTAGTATACTGAGTAATCCTTTGCACATCTTTTCCGCAGTGCTATGTTATCAGTGTACCTGATGCAATGGAACCGTTGTCTATTTATTTTAGTTTATGTAGTCTTTGTATCAATCTCTTTTATCTACCTTCCTTTCTGTCCCTTCTAAAGATAAACTGAACAAATATGGCAGTAATGAGCATCCTTGCCATAGACCTTTTCTTATTTTAGCTCCTGTGTTATATACTAAGTGAAGATTGGAACCTGTGATGAGCACTGATAAGCACACTTGGAGCACCCAAATCACCACAACACATTTAAAAAAACCTGACGATCGTTTCGCTAACCAAGTTAGCGTCATCAGATTCTGAGAATTATTCATCCTTGTAAATTCTCATAATTAGTGAAACGATCGTCAGGTCTTTTAAGATGTGTTGTGGTGATTTGGGTTCTCCAAGTGTGTTTATACTGTTTTATATCCCTTAATATCTATTAAGGTATTTTAATTTTTGTGTACATTGGGAGATATTATTTTTTATTTTTTTATTTGCTAAACTAATTATGCCCTGTATCATATAAATAAGTTGGGTATTTGTGCTTGTATATAACACAATTTGATTGTTTTTGGCCAAACGATGGAAATCCAAATTCTGACATTGACGTTTATGAATCTTATTGTTTCAAAATCTTCCACTTCAGACTAATTTTAGCAAAGCTATTACAGCAATGTCTCAACGTTGTATTGCTTGTCTATTAATTATATGTCCTTTCTTCGCTTCACTCTTCTATATTCAATATAATATTGCTACTCTTTCACTACATCAAATTTTTCAGGCCAATCCAATCCAGCTCTCTTCATTACATAATAAGAACAATCATAATATTTATTTACAAATAAAATGGTACATACATAAACACTAATAAAAATAACACAGTGCATATGCATCTATTACAATTAAATTAATACTTGTTTATAGTAAAACCAATAACTTGAATTGAAAATGTTACAATCCACATGCTTTTTTCAAGTCTATATAAGCTATAAACGTATCTGTGTTTCTTAAGTCCCCTTTCTCCAATTGTTTAAATTGCCAGCACTGCTTCACTAGTTCCTCGGCTGGGTGTTAGTGCAATGTGATCTTGATTCAGGCAACTTTTAATTTTGCTTCTTATTCTACTTTTCACTATGATTAACAAAATCTTATCTAATCCAAAGTGATCTTGATTCAGGCAACTTTCAATCTTGCTTCTTATTCTGTTTTGCATTATGATTAACAGAATATTCCTCTAATCCAAAGTGATCTTGATTCAATTTTGCTTCTTATTCTATTTTTTTGCTGCGATTAACAGAATGTTCCTCCAATCTGAAGTGATCTTGATTCAGGCAATTTTCAATTTTGCTTCTTATTTTATTTTTCACTATGATTAACAGAATCTTTCTCTAATCTGAAGTGATCTTGATTCAGGCAATTTTCAAATTTGCTTCTTATCCTACTTTTCACTATGATTAACAAATCTTATCTAATCCAAAGTGATCTAGATTCAGGCAACTTTCATCAATCTTGCTTCTTATTCTATTTTGCATTATAATTAACAGAATCTTCCTCTAATCCAAAGTGTTCTTGATTCAATTTTGCTTCTTATTCTATTTTTTTACTGCGATTAACGATTCAGGTCACTTTGAATTTTGATACCTGTTCTATTTATTTTATTACGGCTACATGTGTTTGTTTACACACAGCTGGCTATAAACAGAAAACAAGAATAATAATAGCATTGGAAAGAGATAGCAATATTCACTGTAGCTCTAACTATCTTTTAAAAAAAGTTAAGCAGTTAGCCAAACTATTCATAACCATGAACGCCGAAATGTCAATAGTTAGGAACAGCTAACTCTAGTTAGAGCGCGGAAAATCAGCTTAAATGAGTTTTTCCATTCCACATTATTTAATGTTTTTTGAAGAGTCTATTTTTTTTTCAAGCATTTTTTCTCTAGTCCTTTTAAATGCACTGGTTCACTAGTTCCTCGGTTTGGTTTAAATCTGGATTAATTTTCATCCGGACAGCTTTTAATTTTGATATTTTTCTCTCACAATACACTTATTATCCCTTGCTGGTTTTACTTATGCTCATTCACTGTTTTTGGAATAGTATTATTTTTGCTCTTTATAAACCCACTGGGAAGTTTTTTATATTAATAACATTTCATTGCTTGAAAAAGTTCACCAATCTTTTCACTAGAATTTCTTCAAAGTTTCGCTGTTAGTTCGTCTATAACATGATTTTTTCTTGTCTGCGTTTTTTGGCGGCTTTCTCAAATTGTTTTCTTGAAACTGGCGGACACATATCGTATGGGTTTGTCTTCCCTATCTTCACAATTAATTTCCACTCCAAGATAAAACTCTTCCTTTTCTAGTAGTAAATTTCCATCATGGTTTTTACAACAAAACAGAAAATTTACATGACTCATGTGTATTTTTGAACTGCTCTATCAGTTAATGGAGTATGGAAACAAAGTTAGCGTTTATGGCTGGACAGTTTTTAAAAACCATCCCCAGACAAATTTTGACAGTATTATTCAAAAAGGATGATGCTTAAAAGTAATAAAGTGACATTTTCCATATGCTCAAATCTGAGCAAGATAATTTTTGATAGCCCTGTTCCCTTTGGAGTGAATACAAAAAATAAAGTAAATGTGATATTTATAACAATCATGTCTGCAATATTATATGTCAAGAAAATGACAAAAGGATACAGTCAAAACTTGAGGTAAAATAAATAAAATGTTTTAAATCAAGGAGCTTCTCCTCCAAAAACAATGTCAAAATTCACGATAAAATATATAACTAAAAAGTTTCCAATTAAGAACATCCTCTTTTTTTTAAATGTTTGAAAATTATATAACCTCTAGTGTAAAGTCTGAAGTATCTATTACAAAGTATCTGTCATTATGTCAATGTCAAATAACGTTAGTTCAAAATTTAAAAAAATGCCCTTGAAGTCTCTATCAATTATTACCAATGTCAATCGGTTAGTGACAATTACATATATAAAGCAAATATACAAATTTATTAATATTCATGTTAGCTAGTGAATTAAATTAATTTTAATCTTTAAACATGCACTTCCTGATTGTCAAAAGCAGGCAATAATATTAGAAAATAACACATTTATGCATCGTAATACATGTTTTGAGTTAATATGCGGAATCATGCTACTTTCTTCTATCTAGCAATTTTTTTAGATTTCGGACCCATTCTGCGCGTGCGCGTCGTACCGTCATCACGTATGCACGTGTGCAGAGTGTAGGAGTGGTTGTGTTGTGGGGGTTAGTTAGTATGTGGACACACACAATGACAATAATAATAATAATGATAGTAAATGATATGCAAGATGGTAAGTTAGAACACCCACAATACAACACAACTAACTGCCACTGCAGCAGATGAGCAATGAGAGCAAATAGATAGATCTCGTATCTCGTACCTCCCGATTCAACCGGGGTGCGTTCTTTCTTTCGCTTCTTCTTCTTGGTGCCGTAACCGTAATTGTCCCGTGCGCTCCAGCCTGGATACAGCTGCATGTGCAGATGGCGCTCCTGGCGCGCCTTCTCATAATACTTGGCCTGCTCGTCGCGGCTCAGCGAGTGCCACTGCACAATCACAACACACTCGTTTAAAGTCTGACTTACAACACTCAATTCTTTCATTCAATACATACAAACTCATTAGACATAGATAATTCTAGATGATTTTGGTTTTTTTTTTGGTGTATAAAATATGAAAACACTTATAAGCAAGTAATACCCAAGAATGCTTTAAACTAGATTTGATATTTACAATAAATTGATTAGGTAAAACAACAAAGACTTGTTTGTAAGTTATCAAAAGCAATGCTTTTAATTTTTGAGATATTAGCAACAATAGTTTTCAAAAACTGTCAACAAAGAGTTTCGTTTCACTTTCCTTTAATATAATATAAAAGACATAGGTAATATTTATACATCTCGGTGGTGTAGTGGAACGAGTGTTTGGCTGCTACACGAGGTGCCCGGGTTCGATTCCCGGTGATGGCAGTTTCTGTCGCTGTGTGTGTGTCCGTTGTCTTTTCTATGTAATCTCCCACGGCACAAGCTTTTGGACGGCAGGGTGTCATTTATACAAGTAACGATTTTTTCAAAAATTTAAGTCCTACAAAATGTGGTCTTTTTTCATGAAAGGCAAAGCCTAGGTATCTCCAAGACATCATGAACTCGACTGTTGTGCCAGAAGATGCGTGTTTACTTTTCTGATGAGCAATGTCAATCGAGAGAAGAGGCAGAGATATGCAAACTTTCTCCTGTGATCTACAATCTACAGAAGTAAAATTAAGTGTAGTAGATGTATTCCCTATAGGGCGAACAATTCGTTTCTGCATATAATCTAAGAGTGCCAAGGTTATCTTTGCGGCAGGACCACAGAGATGAGAACAATATTCCAACTGGTCTTCAGACGGGAAGGCAGGAGTTTCGACCCTAAAATCGTAAACTGTGGATCTATCTGTACTTTATACAGTATCAGAAGCCGCTGTGTCGAAAACAAACTTTAAGCCGAAATAGAAAATCAAAGCTTCTTTACTACTGATTTTGAAACATTGTTAACACATAAATAGCAGCACAGATCCTACACAACAGTTATACCTAATGTAGAGAAGCAGTATTTCGTCAAGTCATCTGAATGTCTGGGACATCTATGTCAATCTTCCTCGAGAACAGGCAAGCAATTTTGTGTTATTCGGGCATTAAACATAACCAGATTTGAAAAGCCCCAGCTGAGAATCTTAGACAGGTCATCATTTGGGGAGTTGGTTACGTAGAATCTCATTGATAAGAAACTAGAAGCAGATATAAGTTGATGATAACGAGCTGTGAAGAGCATCATCATCAGCATGGATCGGTTCCATGCTCAGGGACAAAGCGGTGTTCACCTCGCTCGCGAGGGGAACTCTGCTGGTCGCAGCGGGAGTGCCTGCAGGGAAGCGTCTTGTCTCCCCTGCTCTGGTGCCTAGTCGTGGACAGCCTGCTGCGGAGGCTTTCGGAAGGGGGGTAACAGGTAGAAGGCTATGTGGACGATATTGTCATCAGAGTCAGGGGAAAGGTTACACATTCAGTCTGGGAGCATATGCAGACAGCACTGAAAGTGCTGGAAAGGTGGACGGTTAGCCAAGGGCTCCGGGTGTGCCCTAAAAAAGCCACTGTCATACCATTTACGAGGAGGAAGTGGGAGGTTCACAGAACTCTGACTCTATATGATAGAAACATTCCTATGCCCAGGGAGGTAAAATATCTTGGGGTCGTACTGGACTCCAAGTTAACCTGGAACGGCTACTTTGAAAAAATACTGCACAAGGCAGTCATGACCCTAGCCGTCACTAGGCAGGTATATGGCAAAACGTGGGGACCGAGACCTAGTATGACCCACTGGCTGTACACAAGGGTGGTTAGACCATCGTTAACATACGCGGCACTGGTATGGTGTCCTAAGGTGACACAATCCAGTGCCATACAAAAAGGCTCTCGGGAGGGGGGTATGAGGCTATGCGGACGACATTGTCATCATAGTCCGAGAAAAGGTCACACAGGCAGTGTGGGAGCGCATGCAGACTGCACTGAAAGTGGTGGAAGGGTCGATGGTTGATCAAGGGCTCGGGGTGAGCCCCGAGAAAGCAACCGTCATGCCGTTTACAAGGAGGAGGAAGTGCGACAGCCACATAACTCTCACTCTATACGGTAGGAGCGTTCCAATGGCCAGGGAGGTAAAATATCTTGGGGTCGTATTGGACTCTAAGCTAACCTGGAATGGTCACATTGGAAAAATACTGCGTAAGGCAGTCATGACCCTAGCCGTCACTAGGCAGGTATATGGAAAAACGTGGGGACCGAGACCTAGAATGACCCACTGGCTGTACACAAGGGTGGTTAGACCATCGTTAACATACGCGGCACTGGTATGGTGTCCTAAGTTGACACAATCCAGGGCCGTACAAAAACTGGGCAAGATTCAAAGGATGGCTTGCCTAGGCATCACAAGGGCCATGATCTCAACCCCAACAGCCGCCATAGAGGTGTTGCTGGATCATGATATGGGTGGAGTAGAAAAGGCATAGGGCTTGCACAATATGCCAAAGGCTGCGGTACTATCGGGGCGGAAATCGTGGACGGGCCCTAAGGAAGAAAAAAAGAACCATCATCAGCAAAGCTGTGGATTGAATTAATGGAGCTCATTAATATGGAAAAGAAAAGTGTATGAGCCAAAACAGAAACCTGTGGAACACTTGTATAATTTTTTTAAATTCATCCGATGAAACACCACCAAGAGAAACACGCAAGGAGCGCTCCTTCAAAAATCTAGTATAGTTTAAAAGGCAATTGGCATGATGTAAGCTTATTGAGGAGAGCTACATGCCAAAAACGACCAAACGCTTTAGAAATATCCAATGAAGTCAAATTAATTGAATTAAAATTTTTCGAGAGCAGAACTCCAAAGATGAGTGACATATGTGAGAATATCACCACTAGATCGGTGTTGAAGGAAGCCGCATTGGCGATCACTTAGGATATACTTCTCGAGGTACCTACGTCATAAGCTCTATATTGATAACTTTTCCATAACTTTAGACAAAACTGAGAGAATGGAAATTGAACGATTTGTTCACGGTAATTAACATGGCTTGCAATTCATGAGTTTTTTGCCATTTTAACTAAATAAAAGACCTATCTAAGGTGCTGTTTAGACAGAATCATCCCAAGTGACCTTCCTGACCTGCCCTGACATTAGTTTGCATAATTAAAAGCTAAAAGGGGAAGGAAAAATCAACCGTGCCATATATCAAGGTTATGTGAGCATAATGTATAGTTTTCCTTCCCCTTTTTCTTTCCTTTAGCTTTTGATTATGCAAACTGATGTCAAGGCAGGTCATGACGGCTGTTGGGAGGATTGTGTGTAAACAGCACCTCAGGGAGGCTTTTTATTTCATGAAAATGGCAAAAAACTCATAAGTTGTGAGCCATGTTAATTATCCTGGTAACACTGCGCATGCAAAAGCCAAAGTAGAATTGGTACGGCTAGATGCTAGTTAACAAAATATATAACACGGGGGATTTCCCTGCCAAGTGGATTACATCACATTTTATCACCCTGCCAAAAAAGAATAACGCAACGAAGTGCGAGCACCATAGGCTGATCAGTCTAATAAGCCACACGTTAAAGATATTCCTCAAGATTATTCACTACAGAATTTCCATAAAATGCGAAAGAGGGGTAGGGTCCACACAATTTGAATTTAGAAGGGGACTAGGTACGAGAGAGGCTATAGTTGCAACTCAAGTATTGATCCAGAACTGCAACGACCAGAGGAAGGATGTGATGCTATGCTTCATCGACTACGAGAACGCGTTTGACAGGGTCCAACACCACAAACTCATTCAAATTTTGAGGAGGATGGATATAGACCAGAAGGATATCTGCTGCATAGAAAGCCTTTATTGGAACCAAACAGCCGTAGTCAAGGTTGGCAATGAACACACAGAACCGACAAAGATCCTTAGAGGGGTCAGACAGGGATGCTTTCTCTCTCCACTTCTCTTCAACCTGTATTCTGAAAGCATCTTTCAGGAGGCGCACGAAGAACGCGACCTAGGTTTTAAGGTGAATGGGGTGTGGATCAACAACATACGGTACGCAGACGACACAGTCCTAATTGCAGACAACATGAAAGACTTGCAGGATATTCTTAATGCTATAGGCGACAGTAGCAAAAACTTGGGCCTTAACATCAACACCAAGTAGACAAAATTTATGATAGTTTCTCGCAAGCCGGAAGAACATCAAAATGGAAGCCTAACACACAACAGATGTCCAGTAGAACAGGTATATAAATTTAAATATTTAGGCACGTGGCTGTGTGAAAACTGGACGTCTGAAACAGAGATGAGATGCCGAATTGAAATGGCCCGACACACATTTATGAAATTCAGGAAAGTTCTTACCAACACTGATTTTGACCTCAACCTAAGAATTAGATTTGTAAACTGTTATGTGTGGTCAGTGTTACTATATGGTGTGGAGGGCTTGATGCTGAGGGTGAATGCCATGAATAGACTTGAAGCCTTAGAAATGTGGACATACAGACGTATACTAAAAGTCCCATGGACGACCAGAAAGACAAACGAGGGGATCCTAAGAACGATTAAAAGAGAGTGTGAACTGTTGAACACCATCAATCACAGAAAAACAGCATATCTGGGCCACGTAATACGGAATGAAAGATACCAATTTCTACAATTAGTAATCGAAGGAAAGATCGAGGGGAAGAGAGGAGTCGGCAGGAAGAAGATGTCATGGCTCAGAAACGGGAGACAATGGACGGGACTAAAAACTGTAGGAGACCTATTCAGGGCCATCAGAAATAGGGAAGAATGGGCACATGTGATCGCGAATATCCATTAATGGATAAGCAATAGAAGAAGAAGAAAATGCTAGTTTAATTTATGGGAAGAAGGTGTTTGTTCCAACCAAATATCATATATGGCCAATGGATATAAATATTGGAATATCCAAATTTTGAAGTAAATAATGCCACTGTAGAGACGATTTAAAGATGGCTCAATTTCGGATTATAATCAAACAAACATTGCATAGATTACAGTCACAAGTAAATAACTTCTTGTAAGATGCCATTTTCTTTTAGAAACTCTTTGTAATAATAAAACCGTAAAATTGCATTTAAAGACAATAAAAGAGGGAAATTTATAATCTTTCCTGCAACCAAGACGGTATTCGGCCAAATGATTTCTGAACATGTACCAGGTGCGTGCCAAAATTTCCCGGCCAGATAGATCCAAGGATTCAAGTCTTATTAGCCTTGGAAAAAATAAAAATTGATTTTTTTTTGGTCAATTATCTTTCTTATAATTCATCATGATGTCACGAAAATTGAGTACAGAGAGAGCTGTTATTAAATTCCTCACTCGAGAAGGTCTTCCACCTCAAAACATCAAAGATCGGCTGGATGGGGATAAATTTGTCTTATTCTGTAGAAAAATATTGGCCAAAACGGTTTCAAAGGGGGCAGGAATATTTGGAAGATGACACAACAACAGGAAGGACGGTAGAACTGGTGATGGACAACAAGATTGTCCTTGCTGAGGATCTCGTATGAGGAGATCGACGCATGAAAGTGAAACAATTATCAAAAATGTCAGTGTTTTCAGATAAAAGCGTTCGCCGAATCCTCCACGAACATTTAGGCATGAATAAAGTTAGGACAAGAGGTCCCGTAACATCTTTTAACACGTCAGCGCCAGCGTCGTTTTGAATGTGCTCGATCCTTGGACCTTTGTGGTGGCAACCCTGTGTACGTGCTGAAGAAAATTTTCACAGAGGATGAAACTATGGTTTGATGGAATGGAGGCGTAAAGGAGAAGCACCACCAAGAAAGTTCAACGTCTCTCAGTCGATAAAAGTGATGGCTACGATTTTTTGAGATTTAAATGGTATTCTTCTCATACACTCTAAAGAACGCAACAACACAGTCAACGGGGCATACTATGCAACACGCCTGCACAAATTACGACAAAATATTCTGGATAAAATATGTGCGTTTGCTGCATGACAATAGACCAGTGCATATTGCTGGAATTGCACAAGCCGCAATTTGTGACTGTTGTTTCGAACAAACTGATACCTATTTGGAAATTTGAAAAAGGACCTTCACGGGCGCCATCTAGTGACGGCGCAGAGGTGAAAGCTGCAGTTTCAGAGGAGAAACCGAAAGAATATTTTTGAAGGGTATTGAATTATTGCTGAAACGATGTAATAAGTGCATTGATGTGAGGAGGGACTCTATTGAAAAATCAAATTTAACTGTGAGTCTACGCCATTTCTATCATAGTCAGGCCGCGAAATTTCGCCGGTTACGTCGTACAATGCTTCTCCAAAATTTGACCAATCTAGTGGATTTTATTCATGCAGGTTAAAAAATTTGTCATCCTTATATGAAAACACCTCAAAAATTAAAGACATTATGTGCTGGTTTTCTTAAACAAATCATCAAATTGACTCTTGAATCTGATCAGTATTATTTTGAAAAACTAATTAATATTTGTATACGTTTGAATACATGACAGCCATTATATTACCTGGTTTTGGTTACCTACAATTTTTTCCCCGGATTTCTTATGTATTCTAAGCTGATATAAAACTGCAAAATCAAAGAATTATTTAAAACATACTCATTCGATAAAGGACTGTTTTAAAATCATCTAAAATTCTATATGCCTAAAATACAATAAAGTGTTGATCAAACAAAAAAATAATGGTAAAAAATAATGTATTCGACTCAACACCACTCTCACTGTAAGTTTAGATTGAAAAAAAAAAGATGGCTGTATGATTTTGTACTAAATCTCATTTAAAGGAACTACATTTTCTGGAAACCTCGATAGTAGTAATGTAATAGAAACACTGTTTGAACAATGTTTTCTTTAGAGGCCCACCAAATGTTGTTAGTTAAATGAACATCTTATTTGGCTATGATGTGCGATTTTATTAACACTCTGAAAAGAAAGTATTTGTTTTTGGCAGTTTGATTGTTCCATGCCATTTTTGCATTCCACAGTTAGACAAGTGGAAAATTTAGAAAAACCCAGCTTATCAAAATTCAGTTCTACACCTGGTGATTTTGTTGTCAAAAAAAACTGGTCAATAGCTTTTGCAATGTTTTGCTGTTGTCGAACTCACTTGGTGGGCTGATAGTCGTTTCACTGACTTTTTCAGTAGCGGGACTGAAACTGTTTCTCAAGAAACCAGGAGCGAAGCAATCTACCAAGTGAGCTGACCCACCGCAGAAGAGCCCTACAGCTATATATTTAGCACTCCAAGCATACCATTGATGTCTAAAAGCACCAAAACTGACCAATTTTGTTAGCAATAAAATCTGTAAAATCATGTAACTGTGAAATTGATTTTATGTTCTTACAAAACGTAATTATTACTGCTCATCACAGGTTCTCAATCTCACACTGATAACATCTGCACCTAAGAGTTTTCAGTACTTTATTTTGAATTGAGGTTTGCTTCAGTTTACTTAACAAAAATGAGCTACTTAAATAAATGGACTGGAGAAAAACATAAATGTTTGGCATTCCTTTAAAAACTGAAGAGACCGATGGAGCTGCTCTCTGAAAGACAGCTGAAATATAATCTTTCCTTCTCGGGGTTGTAGTATCAACTTAGAACAAAGTATGTCAGGTTATGTAACCAAAAGTGTGGTTAAAGTCGTGACAGGTCAAAATTTTTGTTTAACTCGAGAGTGGCAAAACTGGGTTAGAGTGATGAGTCAAGACAATTATCTGTAATTTCCAAAGAAAATGAACAAATTCATTGAAATCGAGAACATTGTCCAAAGTAAGCTCGGCCCATACAAAATTTATCTCGTGTAAAAATAATGGAGAATGATTTTGACAGATGAACGTAATTCCATGACCAAATTTGAGCAATAAATCATCTATGATCTTTCCTTCTCGGGGATTGTAGTATCAACTTAGAACAAAGTATGTCAGGCTATGTAACCAAAAGTGTGGTTAAGTCGTGACAGGTAATTTTTTTTGTTTAACTCGAGAGTGGGAAAACTGAGCTAGAGTGCTGAGTCAAGAAAATTAACTGTAATTTCAAAATAAAATGAACAAATTCATTGAAATCGAAAAGAGTGTCCAAAGTAAGCTCGGCTCATGTAAAATTCATCTGGTGTAAAAATAATGGAGAATGATTTTGACAGATGAACGTAATTCCACGAACAAATTTTAGCAATAAATCCTCTAATCCAAATTTTATCATAACATTGTATTTTCTGATGAAGGGTCATTTTATTTGAATAGCAGTGCCAACAGACAACATTGAAGATACTGGGCTAAAGAGAATTATCACTGAATGCAGGAGGTACACACCCAGTGTCCTTAGAAAATTACTGTATTGACTGGAATTGTAGGAAACCTAATTGTGATACCATACTTTTTTGCAGAGACCATTAACGGAAAACGATATTTATATTTTGACAACATAAACTGTTGCTGGCTCTTGCAAATTTATTTCCAGGCCAAAACAATCCACATCTAGTGATTAATATGATTTGGCTGCAACAAGATGATGCACCTCCACACGCAAATTTTCCCAACAGATGGATTGGGAGAAAAGGAGAGATAAAGTGGTCACCTAGATCGGCAGATGTAACTCTCCCGGATTTATTCGTGTGGGGTCACTTGAAATCCAAAGTTTATTTGTCTAGACCAAACAATCTGGAGAAATTACAACACCTGTTAAAAATAGGGTTAATTTGCTACAGGGTGTTCAAGAGGGAATAATTCTGCGGTTTCTGTAATGTCTAGAAGAAAATGGCAGACAATTGAAACATTTCTTGTAACTGTTCGATATTCGGTTAATGATTGGGTTCATTTATTCAACGCATTTTTTCCAATGGGAGAATTCTTGACCTGTAATTTAGGTGATTTCGAGTTTGACATTGTCGCTAAAATGGGGAAGTGATAATCATAGTTGACCTGTTGGAGCGTTTTTTTTTAAACATGTCCCTCGATTTTAGTGAACTTGTCTCCTTTACCATCAAAGAACTGTATAAAATTCACCGTTTTTGTTTTGTTTTCTTTTTACAAAATTATAGTGTTTTAAAGAAGGTTTCCACACAATTATGTAAAATTATATCAATATTCCACTGACCAGATATATAGGTATACTACAATTGCTCAACATTCAACAGAAATGATTATTTTGCACCATAGCTTTTTTGTAATTAAAAGTGTTTATATCTTTTTTTCCCAAAACGAAAACTTTATTGGACTCAAAACTTCTAATCTTTATCTAATTCTCATAAAGAAATTCATGAAAAATTTAGCTTTTTGAACTGGTGATACTAAAATACAAACGAATGAGAGTGGGTTGGCCAGACTTTCAGACATACACACACACATAACACACCCACTGAAAATTTTATGCACAGATGGCAGCACTAGTGATCACTGGGCTGGAGTACCTCAAGGTACACAATACACATCTAGACATGTTTTGGTATAGATCTCTTACCCTCCTGCCCAGAATCTGGTTAATGGCGGCGCTCTCTTTCAGAGTGCATTCAGCGACCACTTTGGCGCGCATCTCTTTCATGTACAGCATAAACGCGTTCAGGGGTTTCTTGATGTGGGGCTTCTTCTTTTCGCCATTGTTGCTATCGTGCGAGCCCTTGCTGTCCACGTTGTTTTTCTGATCCTGAGATCTGGAAACACACCACAAACTTCACATCAACATGAGATAAATTCATTACGGAACATTTATAACAGTAAAATAAATTTAAAAAGTGAGGACGCATTTAGTGCGTTATGGTAGCCAATTTTCTTACAAATCTTTCAAATACCAATAACATAATTTCCCATTAAATTATTTAATTTTGTCCAATAACTTCACTTGCCCTTGCTTGGTGAAACTATTCAATACTAAATAGAGCTGAAGATCCTTCTTCTGTGATTTCAGATGTGATTGTCTTCTTCGATGCAACCGGTTTCGCCTTTTACGGAATCGTCAGGCAAGAGGCGGGAAAAAAGCGAACCCGGTTGCAGAGATGAAAGCAATACCTTCTGAAACCAGTAAAAAAACTCCCCAAATCCGGATCTAGTATTCAATTTTGGCATATAGAAAAGACCCAGTAACAGCAACATGTGAACTAATTTTCATCAAAATAACTTAATTATTTTAGGAAATATACTTTTCTTTTTGAAAAAAAAATCCTTAAATCTGTATTTAGTATTCAATTTTGGCATATGGTGAAGCCTATGTAAAGGCAGCATGTGAATTAAATTTCATGAAAACAACTCAATTCAATTATTTTAAGAAACATATTTTTTCTTTTAAAAATACTTAAAAAAAACTATTTAAGCGATTATCAAAATACATGCGAAGTTTTATCAAACTCGAATAATACTAAGTGAGTGGTGGACGTGCCGCCACCTAGTTGCGGAACCAAGTAGTATGCTCTCACGCCAGCTCCAAATAACACAAAGTGTTAAAAAAATAGAGACTGGATACAGCTAACTAACAATTTAGAAAATTGTCAGCCCTGGCCCATTTCTACCCCAATATAGGGACAAAGTATGTAAGACTAGATGCATTCTCGCAACAATTAAAACCGTAGACCGGTTTCGCTCTTATTAGAGCTCTTCAGTACGGCATACTAATTGTAGCAAAAATGCACCAAAAGTAACACGGCTATACTATAGCCAGCCTTAAAATACTAAGTGAGTGGTGGACGTGCCGCCACCTAGTTGCGGAACCAAGTAGTATGCTGTCACGCCAGCTCCAAATAACACAAAGTGTTAAAAAATGGAGACTGTATACAGCTAACTAACAATTTAGAAAATTGTCAGCCCGGCCCATTTCTACCCCAATATAGGGACAAAGTATGTAAGTCTTGATGCATTTTCGCAACAATTAGAACCGTAGACCGGTTTCGCTCTCATTAGAGCTCTCCAGTACGGCTAGTCTAATGAGAGCGAAACCGGTCTACGGTTCTAATTGTTGCGAGAATGCATCTAGTCTTACAAACTCGAATAAATTAAGTGACAAAATTTATATAAATATATTAAAAAATATATGGGTTATATGGGCTCTAAATCGTTCTCATAAAAAAGGATAGATAGTCGTGATCTCTTTTTTAGCAAATCTTTCAATGGAAGTTCTCTACAAATACTAGATGACACTCTAACCATTCTTAATTAGGAGTGACGCGTGTTTTCTATTTGCTTCACATTCCCTTTTAAATCTGCATTTAATGGCGCTATAAGCAGCATTTCCATTTGAACAATCTGAGCCACAAGTGAAAATCGGTGGCTAAAAAACAAATTAAGAGCATCCATCAAGCCGATAAAGATCGCGAGTCTCATTTAACTGTTCGAGAAAAACAGAAAACCAGAAGAATATATTTTCTATATTAGATAATCGAGGAGTAAATTCTAGGTAGGGTACTATGACCCAAGATAAAATGACACAAGATAAAAATAATCATAATTTCAAACTTAATAACGAAATGATGCATGATTTAACGTTTAAGTCGAAATTGTACTAATTTCCATTTAAATAAATTATAATTTTGTGTTTAAATTAAAAGTTTGCAGCCTTTTGGTTTAGTGGTAAAAACCGTGTGCCTTGAAGCCGTGCGTTGAAATACTAGTAGGTGCTTAGACTACCTAGTATGGCTCACTGGCTGTACACAAGTGTGGTCAGACCATCGCTAATATACGCGCCACTGATCTGGTTGCCTACGATGACACTATTCAGTGCCAAACAAAAACTGGGCAAGATCCAAAGGATGGCTTGTCTCAGCATCACAGGGGTCATAACTTCAACCCCAACAGTCGCCATGGAGGTGTTGCTGGATCTGTCCCCCACCCCCCACCCCTGCACTTAGTTATCATGGGGGGGGGGGGAGGCTAGCACTATACAGACTAGCCTGTAATGATAGACTGAAGATCAACCCAGGCTCCAGGGGCCACTGCAAAATTCAGGGGATCGTGAAGGAACTTCGAAGGGCCCGCGACTCTGCAGGGAAGACAAGTTTACAGTGGTAACCCCGACCGCGAGGCATGGCGGGCAGAGACGCCACCCCTACTACGGGACGCGCTCATCTGGTTCACCGACGTTTCCGGCGGGGAGCGTGGGACGGGAGCAGGCGTTTATTCAGAAGGACCGAGGGCAAGTCACAGTATTTTCCTCGGAGCTCATGCAACGGTCTTTCAGGCCGAAATGTACGCCATCTTGCACTGTGCGCGAGAGAACAAGAGGAGGAATCAACACAAGGTGTACTGGGCAGACTGTCCAATGGGCACTGTCCAGGGCTCAGACATGGAAAGTCAATAATTGACGAACCCAGTTCAAAGAGAGCTGTGGAGCTGCTAAATCTTAGCAGAGGGCAGCTCAGCAACATAATAGGACTCTTGGCGGGACACATGGCTGTCAAAAAACACCTGCATAAAATGGTTCGGTTCGAGGGGGACCTGGCATGCAGACTCTGCGGCGAGGGGGAGAAATCAGCCCAGCACATCTTGTGATCTACGGACAGCCTAGACCCGAGACAGAGCAATATAAAACTTCACCCTACCAATTTCTGTGTAGACTAGTTCAAGACACAGTGATTTTGGAATGGGTGGAGTAGAAAAGACAAAGGGCATGCACAATAAGCCAAAGGCTGCAGTGCTATCGGGGCGACAAAGACGCGGACGAGAGGGAGAAAAAAATGTGCTTAGGCCCATTTCGTTTCTCAGTACACATTGTAACATTAATATCTGCCGATGTTGTGGCCTTGTGTTTGAGCAGTTGAATATCTGCACGTTCCGCCATTCGGAGGGGGCGGTAAGCCGTGTACCATGAGGCACATTAAAGATCCCTACCATCCATACGGAAAAGAATGTGTTTGGCAAAATTTCCAAATTGGCGATATAAAACAGCTTTTTGGCATCAGTAATTAGCCATAGCGACAAAAATAGGCTGATGTAAAACAAAATACATATTAATACATACTAAGCATAATGTTGATTTTACATGAACTGTAAATTATGTCTAATTTCGTATCTAAACACAAAATTATGTACGAGGATAGTCTTTTATATTTCGGGATTGGGCACAGCCAGTGCTGCAATCTACCAAGTGCCGTCGTTATTGTAAAGATTGACATTTTTGGCTCAAGGACTAATTTCGTGAAAGTCTTCCAAAACCAGTTGTTGTTCAGAGAAACATTGACGCGGTGCGTGAACTTATCGTGAGATTGGGGTATCCTTGGACATTAGTTGGACCAGCACACATTCAATATTTCACGAACATTTGGCCGCAAAAAACTTGTTAGCGTTGGGTCCCACATAATTTAACAATCGCTCAAAAACAAGCTCGTGTCAATTGGTCGCAAGAAATGACTCATAAAATTCGATCCCGGTGTTTGAAAACACGTGCATGACATCGTGACAGGTAACTAATCGTGAATCTATGCGTATGAGACCGAAAGTAAGCAGCAGTTGACTGTATGGGTCTTCCAAGGCGAGCCAAATCCAACAAAAGTCGTTCGTGCTCAAAGCATTCCGAAGCAAATGGTCGCCTCTTTTTTCGAACAAACAGAACCTGTCGCAACCGTACGATTGCTGCAACCTACAGCGGTTAATTCTGAAAGGTAGACGATTATTTGGTTACCACAAGTCTGCAGGGGAATAAGAAAAACCGCTGGATCATTCTCTACCACAATAATGCGAGCTCTCATACATCGGCTCGAACTAGTGACTTTTTGTGCACTCAAAACGGCGATTTGATGAGTCATCCGCCGTATAGTCCTGACTTGGCACCCAAATGACTTCTTTTTATTCCCGAACATCAAAAATAATTTGCGACGTCAACGTTTTTAGACACCCGAAGAAGCGGTTGATGGGTTCAAAATGCAAGTTCTGGAGACACCTCAATCGGAATGGAAAAAGAGAGCTTCATGGAGAATCTTTTGAAAATTAGTAAAGCCATTTTCGATGATAAATATTTGCTTCTGTTCTCTAACCGTAGAATATAAAAAGCAACCCTCGTATAATCTCTCTTAGGTCTACGGTTAAACATACTAAGACCACGCAGATGATGTCAAGTGAGATCTGCGGAGTAGGCAGATTGAGCCTTCGGTACCGAGCTACAAAAAACTAACCTCTTCTCATTTTCCTATTTTCCATATTTATTTTTACATCAATAGCCTTAGCAACCTATCCGTTTTCACATATTTCCTTCGTTTCTCATACATCTCATGAAAATGGCTCCAAAACAGGAGCCGAAACTGAACTAAATCTCGGTCGAGATGACTACTTTTTCATTGCTTATCATTGATATCTCGCTTAGTATAAGCGACTTGGTTAAATTACAGAAAAAGTGCACAACTTATAGCCGATATCAGAACTGCCGTCACATTTGTCATTATCCGAAAGGTTCCGGAGATAGGTAATAGAAGAAAATAGAATTTTGATAAAATATTTTCCTTCAGTTATTTACGTCATTTCTCATCAATTGGCAATTGAACAATCTAAGCACAGTTCCAACTGTAATATTTTCGACAGGGCTAATACGAAAAGGGCTGCACTACAACTGAAAAACTCTAGAACTACGCATAAATGTATACGTTAAATTACAGAAAGCTGTTATACTAAAAACATGTTGGATTGTCAGGAACTTTTTACAATATAAATAAATAATTCCTTGGTCTAAGACCCGCAAATACATACCAGTAATGTACAAGAAGAAAATAATCATAATAATCACTGATTCATTGCTTTAGGTATTACCGACATCAAGAACTCTAAAACCAAGGACATCGTTTCTTGAGGTACCACGTATAATATATCTTTAACAATTTTAAAACCTGTAATTATTTTTAACAACACATCTCAAGAGTTTTAAAGCGTTCTGAAAGGATGAACATAACTCACCCTAATTCTTTGGATTCTTTGACAGTAGTCTCGCTGGTCTCGTTTTTGATCAAATCATCAAAAGAACTTGGCAGATTCGTGGTGACGTACGGCGGTTTTTCTAACAGGTTGTTAAGAATACGATTGTTTCCACCAACCTGAGGCTGTTGCTGTTGTTGTTGGCTGAGCAATGTATTGAGATACCACGCTGTCAATAGCTTATTATCTGTCAGATTATTAAAACCCTGAATTCCGTCAGTGTTGATTGCCATGTTTTTACCCATCAGTCTTTCATAGACATCACTTAATTTATGAATATGATAAATATATGATCTCAGATCATGTTCCTGCTCGTTTATTGTATTTTTATTGAATCTCGTACGTTTCGGAAAGTCTTCTCTAGCGGTGTTGTAATTGTCTTCTAAATCTTTATCGGAGATGTTGTTTAAATTGGAAGATGTAATGTTATTGTTGTTTGTTGTTTTTATTGCGTTATTACTGTTTGTATTGCTTCTATTGCTGAGATCTAAACACTGGTCGTAATCCGATTTAACGGAGAGATCTTCCGGGAGTTCGAATTCACTCGCGTCCGTGGATGTTTTTTCCGGATCGGAGTCGGGCTCGTCGCCGTTGTTTATGTTTACGTTGCGACTGGCGTCGACGATGGAAAACGGTGCCACGATCGCGATAGGCATTTTCTTGACGGTCAGATTGAGCGGCTCGTCGTACGATTGGATTTCCCTTTCCATAATTAAACCGGTAGGATTTTCAGCGTTTAGATCATGCTTTTGGGGTTTGGAATATGTGACAACACCACACATAAAGAGTCCCGGATGCACTGTAGTCTCTTCACAATGACTGGGTGATCGCGATACGGCGGCGGCGGGAGTCAGATTCAACAAGTTTTTTATTCGCAGTTTATCATGGAAAATCAATATGAATAGCTGTAGCCGTCCTTTGTTTGCCTTGAAGGAAAACAGACAGAAGACACGTGGTCGGTGCGCACGGAGCTACATTCGGAGATATGCACATAATCACGCATTCGACATCCCTCTTCCTCTTTAAATATAGCTTTCACGACACAACATGCCATCATCATTTTGTCCTGTCTCGTAGATCCATCCCGTCCCGTCCCGCCGCATTATGATATATCCCACTCCGGGAGCCTGGGTTACTGTTGCCCCAGTTATTATTGAGCAGTTTTCACTGCGATAACATATTCATTATTTTTATAGCATCCAAATCTGGCTATATTTATTTCGCAGTATGACCAAGTCCACAGCGAAAACTCAAGAAATTGCGATCATATATGTATTTAAATGACTTTAAAATGCTTTAAAATATGAAAATGGCGTTGCATTTCTTTTTCATCGAAATATGATACCTCATGCAGTCTGGTTACAACAAATAAAAGTACTCCCAAAGTACGGAATAAATAAAATTAAAGGGAAATAATTTTTTGTTGAAAAGATCCTCAAACACGTCGATTATATTTAATAAAAATACATATTTTTGCATAAAAGCTGTTTTTCACCATTATGTTTTAGAATAATGACTTAATCAACTGTTTTTTAAATGGCAACCACTTATTTTTTCTTGAGTTTGAAAGATATTATCATTGCCGACCGAAAGTACAAAAATTTTGACATTTTAAATAAGAAAACTTTCGAGTAAATGACAATTAAAAGACTGAGGTTGTTGTGTGTATTTTTGTTTTGTTTAAATGACGGTTGAATGTGAGAAATCGTATATTACATTGTTAACAAAAAAATAACAAAAACTCAGCAAAGCAAATACTATTGATAAATTAAATGCTGGAATTGCCATCCACCGACTTTTTAGCAATACGCTAGTCTATGTAGAACTGCTAGTAGATTTTTAATTATTTTGGGCCTAATTGAGCGCATATTGATCTATAATGCTATTTTGCACTTCTGATAAATTTTGCGGTCGGTTGACGTAGACCTTGGATTTTAAATAACTCCATAAAAATAAGCCAGTGGTGTAAGATCTGCGGATCTCGCGAGCCATTCTATCGGTCCTCGCCTACCAATCCACCTCCTAGGACTAGGAAAGCACCTGTCTAGAAGCGCTGGAACAAGTTCATTTTGTAAAACTCTAATTATCTTTCTTCAGTGAAGATTCCTTCAAACAAGAAAGGCGCTATTATTCTTCTATCAGCTATAATAGCCCACACATTTAAAACTTGCGGGTGTGGGGATGTGGGTCCACGATCTTTGGATGATCTACTCAACTCCAATGCTTGCAATTTTGACGGTTAACTGCTCTCGTTCGAAGAAGGTATTTGACGGTGCAAACGTGGATTTGTTTGGCACAAATGGATTACAGTTTCATAAAACTGTAATTGAATTTCTGTACGAATTAAATTTTGTAGGGATGATATTAGTGAATTTTCTTAAACCAAATTCACTAATGAGGAGATCCCGAATTTTGAATTTTGAAAAAATTTCTCCAAATGAGCGCTAATTAGGCCTCCCAGAACACATATCCGGGATCATCATGTATCACACAGATAACTAAAAAAATAATGAGCCGATTTTGATTAAATATAGTGAATACCTTCCTTTTGCAAGTGGCTTGGATAAGTTCGTTAGCCAGAAAAATCGGCCCAGGTTTTCGCGGAAAATTTTGTGTTGCCTTACGAAAAAAAAATTATTTCTCCGGAAATAACAAAGGGCAACCAAATTTGGTGCGTGGGTTTATATCATTATAAGTAAAGTACGTACCAAAGCTTAGCTCTGTAGGTTAAAAGACAAGAAAGTTATAGGCATCTAAAGAACAATAAATTTGGGTTTTCCTCAAAACGTCAAAGTCGCGATTTAAAACGTCAAAATTGGCAATATTTAGGCAAATAACCTGAATCTAATACGGACTATGGAAAGAAAATGCCTTAAGAAGAATGTGTTACAAACACTGAAAAATATTTCTAGAAAATTCATTTCAAATAGACCCCTTCTCTAATGCTTTGGCAGTAGTCTTCGCTATAGAGTTTATCGTTTAATGGTATATAATTGTTGTCGAATTTTCGTAAAAAAATCAATAAGGCGCAATATATCCGTTAATATACAAGATATGAAAAAAAATTGTATAGCCTTAAAAAATGTATCTACAATCACAGTTTGGCCCATAAATAGTCGGTGATACAATTTTTTTTTTTTTTAGTCGAACACGCCTTATGTTATTGCATTTTCACCGAAATATAATGTATGTTTGTAATAAAAGAAATTCTGGACACAGCAAGTGCGTTATGGTAGCAAATTTTGATTAAATGCTTCATATTTGAATAGCTCAATTTGCTACTAGCCTATAATATTGACCAAGAAACGAGTTTTTTTCGGGAAATTTTTGTACATTTTCAAACAATAAAGTTATTTTGATGAAACATGGCACATTGTTTTTACTATATAGGTTATACTAGTAACAAAATTTGATGCCTGCTTTCTAAAAAAAAACACACATATTTGCTATTTTTTTTAATGAAAATTAACTACCATAACGCACTTGCTACGTCCAGACTTTTTCTTATTCTTTATGACACGTAGCACTGTTGTCTGACTAACTTCATTTTCCAATGCAACCAATCGAGACCTATTATGGGGATTTCCCTTCCATATTTAACAAAACGTTCACCAGCTTTGTGGACGTCAGAGTTTTGGAATATCTTGAACATCACCAGTTTCTCTAAATTTACACTCAACATTACTGATTGGCATGTCTAATAGGACTATATGGATATTTTGATATACAAACTTGTTTCTACAAATATTCACTAAAATTTCCTGGATAATTAGATAAATATTTTTTACCAAGATTACATACAAAAATTAAGTGAAAATTCACAGAAAAAGAGTTTATAAAAAAATTCGAAAAAAATGTGCGTATAAGTAAATTAAAAATGATATAGCACCCTCGGTGGTCCAGTGGTAAAAACGTGTGCTTCTGAACCCAAGGGTCTACTTTTCAGTACATACTGTCACCGAGGTTCCGTCGTTCGGCAAGTCCGTAAAGCCACCAGTCCAGTGTACGATGCAATGTTGGGTACGTTAAAGATCCCTACCTTTCTTACAGAAAGGAAGGTGTTGGGCAAAATTTCCCGGATAGTGGAATGAAACTGCTCCCTTTTGTCGGTGATCGGTCACAGTCGCGGAAATAGACCGACGTTAAAGAAATTATGTAATTTGATTTGTTATTAAAATTCATTAAAAACTCTTAATGAAACCAACAGTGTAGGTAACAAGAAGTTGTTCTTTAAAGTAATTAAAGCTCTCAAACAAGGTAAAAATAACCCCACAAGATAAATAAAACAGCTCCTTGGGTGGATATGTCCTATTTCTTCCATACATAATTCTGATGAACCATCTCTGAAGCAGCAATTAACTCCTGTCACGCGACTCCCACCCTAATTATCCCGTAGTTAAACTGTGACTCAACAAGGGCATAATATACTTTTTTTCATGTCACTTATTTCCAACAGGTTTCTAAGGTACCTCATCTTGTAGAGCAGTGGTCTCAGTGTCTTCAGCACATATTGGCTCTGCTCATCCCGTCGCATATAAATGTCGATGTATATGCCTAAATATTTGACTCTATTCGTTCCCACAATTGGAACATCAAGAGTCAACGGTGAGCGGTCACATATTGCAAGTTGTTCGCATATGATGTGAAAGGCAGATACAATGTTTTTTCCTGATTTACTGTTAGCAAATTAGCATCTAGTCAATGGCATATGGACCCAAAGTAGGCTAAGGCGTTTGTTTTAGTCCTTGCCAGGTTTTCGCCCTATAAATCACAACCATATCGTCAGCATAGGTTATTTTTTCTCCCCTTGATGATATAAGTAGTAATTCATTTACATACAAAGAAAACAAGACAGGACCAAGAACGGTGCCTTGAGGAACACCACATGTAATGTTACTCGTTACGACCACGTTTAAATTCGTTGAACCAATACCTCACGATTGTCATAGATGGTGAAGGGTCCCCACAGACAGCATCCAGCTTCGCTTTTATTTCTTCGCATGCTTTTCCATCCAAAAATAAAAACGAACTGCCGATGGACTTCTTCCATTTTATCGAGAAACACGAAACACGTACAACTGGGTGCCAAATAAAAACTAACCAATGAATTAGTCTCAAATTTAGTATGGTGTCGCTTGACAGATGACAGTACACGACGGTAATGCCAACTTCCCTTAGCAACGTCACTTGGCTCTTAAGACGGGTACTTATTGGTCGACCTTCGTATATCAACATTTTTGTACACGTTTTTTAAGAAGGGAATCAAGGAATCAGACAATCCGCATGTTGCATTTTAAAATTTTATGTATAAAAGACAACATAACCTGAAAGTCTGAAAAAGGTTTAAGAGAAATGACAATATAAATAAACCGAATAGAGACAATGAAAACATAAATAATTCAGTAAAGACTTAACGTCGACGACGGGTATAATGGGCAATGGCAGCAGTAGTAGCATTGATAGTCCTGCTAGGGACATTCTAGATAATATAATACAAATGTATGTCATTAGTGAAGCCTGTGTGCTTCAGCTTGTCAGCCCTGCTTTCATCAAAAGGAATTATTGATTAGGTTTACAAAAGAACGATGCTCTGCCAGACGCCGCTAGCTACGCTAGGCTCTCATCGTCGTGTCCTGCTTGCTTCCCTTTCTCACAAGCCTTGTCCTGGCTAGCTCTCAGTGTTGCTAACACGACAACAAAATAAATCCCCAGATGCAAATTCCCCAAGACTTAAGTTCAGGAAAGTAAATAAATCTGTGAGTAGGATTCTGTAGGATTGTACCCACACAATACTTGTGAGAAAATTCAAATGTTAGATCAAAGTTTCAATGCAGAGTTTTTGACGTTACTTATAGGATTTCAGTGTTTGTGCTTTAGGTTTTCGGTATCTGTGGCTTAATCCATTACATTACAATATTATAAATTTGCTTACAGTAAATTTTTTAGGGAAAATGTTTAAAAACACCAAACGTTCACATATCGTTTATTTCTCACGGGTCATACAATAAGTGGAATATATTAAGTAGAAACGAAAACATTTCTTTTGGAAAAGATGCTCGAGCACGTCGATTGTATTTGGTAAAAATACATGAAATGCATGAAAGTCGATTTTCCACCATTATATAATTACGTCAACATTTTTTAAAAATGACAACCAGCTGTTTCTTTTCTTGGTTTTGAGAGATATTTTCATTGTCGAACAGACTCTATTGCTAACGTTATCATACTTAGAGTTTGAAGTGCGTGATCGTGACAAGTGCTTGAGTTCGTTACAAAAAATTCAGCATTTGTAATAAACAAAGGAACAAATATAACAACAACACAATGCGAGAAAACAACTAATATGTATACAGAACTACTTAAAACTTAATACATTGTCCCTATTTTAGGGAAGAAATGGGCCAGGGCTAATAATTTACAAAATAGTTAGTTGGTTGTACACCTTATCTATTTTATAACACTTTGTGTTATTTGGAGCAGTCGTGACAACAAACTAGCAGGTTCGGCACAGAGATGGCGACCCTGTCGTACATCTCATAATGTTCTGGGAGGCTGGCTACCATAGCCGTATTACTTTATAGGTGTGTTCTCGCTGTAATTAGTATACCCTACTGATGAGCTCTAATTAGAGGGAAACCGGTCTGCGGTTCTAGTTATGGTGAGAATACAACTCGCCTTACATTCAAAATGAACAAGAAGACTTTCTACACAGACTTGCGTATTGTCAATAAGTCGGTGGATGGCGGTTCGAAGACTTAATTTAACAATAATTGTTATATTAAGTATTTGCGTGGCTAGAGAGTTTTTGTATATTTTTTTGGAAACAAAAATATATATAATTTCTCACATTCAATTGTGATTTTTTCGAGGCTTTACTGTATTTTAATAAGAGCATTTATATTATGGGGTACACATCGGATCAGGCACGTTACGTTTCGGACTGGGATTGTTGGAAAAAATAATGAGCCTGATACGATAACTAAAAAAACAAGTATGTTAGCATATTTACACCACAATCTCTCAGAATGGTGTGAGACTTATCCCATTTAGGAATATCAAGTTTTAAATAAAGTGCAATCTCAGTATTCATGTTAGTCTTATTGTTACTGTCAATTGCATTCTTCGAGGCCATGCAACTCTCAAAACAATCCCATAGTGAAGAGGGATATAATAATATACTTATTCGCACCATCAATACATAAAAAATGTGTAGAACACGTCAACATTTAAAAAAACCCATAAAAACACAGGAATTACAATTCAAAAAACTATACATTCACGATATTGATTACCAACAGCTACAACTTGTCAGCTAAAAAATCCTCAATATTATAATAGGCCTTTGCCGCCAGAATATTATTCAGTGTTTTTCTCATCTTTGCAGGTGGAAGCTCCTTTATCTGCACCGTCAGTTTGTTGTACCCCTTTAGGGACTGCACCACAGTACTATTGTAAACAATACTTTTTGTAGTTTGTGGCGCAATTAACTGATCCTTTAAACGTGCTCTAGTGTTGTATTGATGCTGTTGTTCACAATCTGATAACAAACTCCGGTTTTCCCTAACAAAACACGCACACTTCAATATATACAAACTTGGCAAGGTAAGTATTCTGTGGTCGAGGAATGTTTTCCTACACGAACCCCTATAATTCAGATTAAATATGGTGCGGATACATGCCTTTTGGAGCCTAAAGATTCTACCGGCTTCTATGGAATTCCCCTAGAACATTAGTCCATATCGAAGCCTTGAGTTCACATATGCATAGTACGCCTCGAGGCTAGCACTAATACTACTAGAATCGGACAGAACACGCAGAGCATAACTAAAAGCTGACAGTTTACCTGCCAGATAGCCAACATGAGCCTCCAGTTCAACTAAGAATCAAGCTTCAAGTCCAAAAACTTGTGATGCCTCATAAATTAGATCACTTTCTGAAGGAGTTCGCAAAACCAAAGATGTATCGTCAGCAAACAGGGTTGTCTTATGAGGCAATACAGTTCGTTAATATAAAGTAAGAACAAGACTGGCCAAGGATTGAGCCCTGAGGCACACCTCGTTCTATAATCTTACACTCAGATGCCAGAAATACCCCTGTCATATAATCATTAAAAGCCACACATTGTTTCCTGCCTAATAGGTATGACTTCATTAAATTCAGCGAGACTCCCCTGAAACCTAGCAATTCCAACTTAACTAACAGTGTGTTGTGGGACACGCTATCAAAAGCTTTAGATAAATCCAGCATCATACACATTGTGCTTTCACGCTTATTCAGTCCCTCTGTAATTTCCTTGATAACTTGAAATATTGCCCTGTTAGTTGACCTTTTCTTAATATAGCCATTTTGATTCTCACTAAATATTTTGTGTTTCTCTAAAAAAGCCACTATTCGCTTACATAGAATTTTTTCTATTATTTTTGCTATATTCGAAATTAGTGAGATAGGTCTATAATTGGTAAGTAGAGATATGTCCCCACTCTTATGTATCAGAATCACTAGTGAGTTTTTCAGGTCATCCGGAAACAATCCCTGGGCCAGGCATAAGTTAATGATATGCGCTAATGGCTTGACTAAAACATCAGCACACTCTTTCAGCAGCCTTACTGGAATCTCGTCAAAACCTACTGAATTGGTGTTTCTAAGTTCAAAAATTGTATTGTACACTTCACTTTTATGGGAGGGGAAAAAATATTGTGTCATTGCATAGATGTGATGATGTTGCTTTGGTTTTGGGTTTGATTAAATTATTTTGATGCATTTCCTCGTCTTCATCACTTGATGATGTTATTTCTGTTTCAAGTAAATTACTATATCTGTGCTGGTGGAATGACCAACCTGTAACTGATGTGAAGGTGAAACGTCTGTCTGGGATTGAGAAAAATCTGCATCTATCTTCTGTATGAAGAGCTTTCAAATGATCAATTACAATAGTTTTCAATTCCATATCCTCTGAAACTTCGAAAACGGGGATCTAGAAAAGTTGCCACTGCAAAGTTTTGTTTAGTGGAGTGTCTTTAAAACGCATTAAACAATTTAGCTATTAGATATATTTTTAAGTGTAGTTCATTTATGACAGATACTGCGAGAAAGTTTTCTAAAACTACCAACGAAGGAACTCATATTTATAAAAAATAATTGACGGCTTTTAGCACCCAGTTCCGGTATCCAGCTGAGAGTGTTGGGTTCGGTTGCGGTAGCCGGCATTTCTAAAAACGGATAACCGCTACAACACTAGTTCTTATTGAAAATAAATGTTTACTTCAACAGCTACGAATTTTTTTTCAAATTGACAACGTCGCATCTATCCCAGTTTTGCTGCAGCTGCCGACTAGTCCGACGGTTCGATAGCTTTTAGCTTGGCGCAGGAGTGCAGGAGAACCTCACAGTTCAATAATGCACCCTGGTTCTCTTTATGGCCGTTGCAGTTTTCTTGTTGCTGTTTCGCTTCTGACAGTTTTATCGCCCTCTGCAATGTTTATTTCGCTTTACATTATATCACATACAGATGGAGCCACAAAGATATAATGAGAGAATAAAGTTACTATCATACTAATATTTTTAATGTTTGAACATGACAAATTAATAACTAATTATACGGTTTGTTTAATAAGTTTTTTCGCATGTTTTTTTTAAGACAAGCTCTTTTCATTTCATTGTAGCTCACACACTTCATTGATTGTGTCAGGTTTCCCAGAAGTTTTCCTCTTGGTTTACGTCTTTCTTTTTTTCCAATTATGTATTCTTAAATAAGATCATAAAGTTTTTGTCTCAGAATATGTCAAATAAATTTTGCACCGCTCTCAATTTATTCAGCAAGCATCCTTTTTCTCTCACCTCTTCTAGCACAGTTTTATTAACCTGTCTCTCGGTGCACCGTGCCTCTCTTTTTCTCCATGTCCGCATTTTAAAAGCTTCTATTCTCTTCATGTTCTGCTTATTCAAAGCGCTGCTTTCCACCCATATACCTATGACCTTACGATTCTTTGCTACATTTACAATTAGCGACAAGACTCCCAAGGTATGTGAATGATTTTCCGTTTCTAGTATCAGCCGTGTGCCATTTTGCGTATACTATGCAATGAAACTGCTGCCTTTCGTTCGCCTATTTATGGTGTCTGCGGTGAATAAATGAAACAAATAACGCAATATCATCTAGTTTCTATTATGGTACTTCGATTTTGTTTTATATTTCAACAACACACCACGAGGGCTTACAGGCTAAATACTATCGTACCGTGGGTGTCGACAAGGAGGAAAGAAGCAGCTTGTTAATTCTGGACTTGAAGGTTTAAAGGTTCGGAGGAGAAGGAAAAACATGTGCTGGCAAAGAATTCCACAACTTGGAAGTCATCGGGACAAAAGAGCGGGCATATCAAGATGTTCTATGTCTGGTGACCTGGACAGTAAAAGGGTGCATTCGCTCTGTTCCCCTGGTGGATCTGTTGGGGGCAGAAGGTGGAGGAACTATGGAAGAAAGCTCCTCTGAGCAGTGCCCATGCAGATATCTATAAAAGAGAGAGAGGTCACCAACGGCACGTCGGTGGGCAAGGGATGGCAGCCTTTGGGTGAGGGTAGGGTCACCGATGAGACGTATAGCTTTCATCTGAATGGAGTCCAGGATAGCGGCAGCGGCACCCCAGATGTGGGAGCTGTATTCGAGGTTTGGCCTTATTTGTGAAGTATATAAGGTATAGAGATTAGCTGGTGAAAAGTATTTGCGAGCCCGGAAGAGGAAACCTAATTTCTTAGCAGCCGCTTTTGGAAATGATGTGACATGTTGGTGCCAATTGAGATTTCGATCCACAGAAATGCCAACAAGTGGAAAGGACTCATTAGTTTGAATAACTTGGTTGTTCATTGTGATGGGTCTAAGGGTGGTGTATATCTTATGAGAAAGAAAGCAAGACTGAGATTTGGTGTGGTTGAGTTGCACAAGATTTCTACTTCCCCAGTCTAATATTTTTTGGAGATCCACGGAGACAGAACCCTCCATGAGTCTGCGATCCTCATCTAATTGGGCTAAAGAGACAGGTTTAGAATATTGTATATTTGAGTGGAGGGTGCTGTCGTCCGCGTAACTATGAATTGGGTTGGATGTGCTAGAGAGGAGGTCATTTATGTGGAGAAGAAACAAAGTAGGGGTTAAAGCCGAACCTTGAGGAACTCCTGCATTAATTTGATACAGTTTAGAGGAATGGCCATCCACAACAACAGAAATGCTCCGGTTGGAGAGGAAATTTGCTGTCCAGGTACAGAGTTTTGGTGGTAGGCCGGAAGCTTATTAATATGTCTAGAGCGACAATCTGGGATTCACCGTGTAGTTCCATAGACTTGTTCCAAGAATGGGTGACAAAGGAAAGGAGGTCGGCAGTTGATCTGCGCTGACGGAATCCATACTGTCTGTCGTGGATGAGACAGTGTTTTTCAAGAAATTTTAGTTATTCGGTCTTTATATACTTTTCCATCACTTTAGAGACGACTGAAAGGAAAAAAAATAGGCCTGTAGTTGCTAGGAAGCGCTTTGGATCATTTCTTGGGGACGGGTTGCACTCGAGCAGTTTTCCAGTTACTAGGGGATATGCCTCTATTGCAAGATGTCTGAAACAGGAGCAAGTTCTGGTGCGCATTTTTTGAGAACAATTGCTGCGATCTCGTCAAGGCCAGAGGCTTTCCTGGTATTAAGAGAAGGGAGCATCTTCGTACCTTTTTAGTTTTGAAAATGATATCCGTCAATTTCAAGATTGACAATAATGCGCTTATCTCTCCAATCCAATCAAATCCAGCTTACTTCATTATGTTAAATAATATTTTTCAATCCACCTTATCGAATGCCTTTTCCAGGTCTACAAAAGCCATTAACGTATTCCTATTTTTCTCAAGCCGCGTTCTCCTATTGTTTTCAGTATAAGGCCTGTTTTTCCAGTTCCTTGGCCGGGTTTAAATCCAAACTGATCTTCATCCAGCTAACTCTCATTTTTGCCTTCTAGCAAACGTTCATTATAAAATTTCGCTTATATAAAGTATAAAGATAACATTTTTCAAAATTTTGAAAAGGTTAGACACATATTATATCCTTAGGCATCTCCAACGGCGAACTCTTGTACACTTGTTAAATTAAAAAGACTACTACGAACAAAAATTACCTGTGATTGAGATCTGGTAATTCTTGCTTTGGTCCTGGGGTGACAATGGCCGGATGTGAGCCGAGATGAGGTGGTGGATGAGGACTCAATCCTGGGTGAGGAGGTATCAGGCTGGTGGGACTGAACCTGTAGAAATCTCCGGGCAGACTCGCCGTCGATATGGGCAAAGCACTAGGGTAAGGGCTGCGGAAACCGCCCCCCGCCGACAATGGGTACATCGATGGGGTGTGCCTGTAAGTAAGAAAATATTAGTTCTAAAATCATAACTAGACTATGTGATGTAACTTACCATGTTGCCGCGACTTGTGACATTTCCGGACTAAGCATTGGATATGGGTACTGTCCAGTGGTGAAGGGGTACATGGGGGGTCGGGTGAGACCTGTTAAAAATAAATAATTAGTAAAATAAATTAAAAAAAAATCCTAGAATCATAATCTGCCTTAAAAAAAAACTTTTCACTTCATCTTTTGAATCCACTTAAAATAAGTCTAGACGCAGCAAGTGCGTTATAGTAGCGAATTTTCATAAAGATTTTTCAAATAAGAAAAATGCTCGAAGAGTTCTTAATTCCGAAAACAATAAATTTGGTTTGATGAAATTCCGCTCACATGTTGCCTTTATAAAGTTTTTGAAAACCTTGTCCGATTTTCCTGGCTAACGAACTAATCCAAGCTATTAATAAAAGAAAGATCCTTGCGGAGTTTCATGAAAATCGGTCAATAAGTTTTTGAGCTATCGTGTGGATATATATATATATATATATATATATATATATATATATATATATATATATATATATATATATATATATATACATACATACATATATAAATGAAACTGACCCCGAGTATCGGTTCTAGGGGTCCTAGTACGCGCTCATTTGAAATTTTTTTTGCAAAGTCTCACCATCGATACCTCTCTATTAGTGAATCTTTTTTAATAAAAATTCACTAATAAAGCGTTTTCGAAAATATTTTTGTATATTTTTTGGGGTAAAAATGTCCGTTATAGCTGATATGCGACTCGACCGCGGTCTTAATACAATAAAGCTAAGTGCCAAGTTTCGTTCAAGTTAGTCGAGTATTTTTTTGAGTTATCGCTCGGATACATACATATATACATACATACATACATACATACATACATACATATATATATATATATATATATATATATATATATATATATATATATATATATATATATATATATATATATAGTGTGAAACACATTTATGGAATAAAATTCATTATTCAGCAAAAAATAGTTTTTGTGGAAAACGCTGAGACACGTGAAGTTTAATTTGTCGAACATTATCTTATAATCATAGTTAAAAAAAACTCCCACCATTCTACCCCCACCACTTTATCCTTTTTTTTTTAAATAGCAACCCTACATTTTTCACCACAATTCGATGGATCAAATTTTTCTTCTGAATGCGGAGATACCCCATATGTATGTATGGTCTAATATTAATATTACTTTCAATACAGGGTGGAAATTTAATATCGGAATATTAAAACTAAAAAGTTTACCCTGAAATTCAAATTTCAAAATTGAACTTAATAAAAACGTCCCTTTCTTATAACAAATGTTCAAAATGCTCTCCATTCACTTGCACACATCAAAATAAACTGCTATGCAATTCTTCACTGACTCTTATCCTAAATTTCTTATGTTGTATTTTATCTAAAACGTACTTGGTATCATTAACAGTTTCTTATTAACTATCAATTTTTACAGTGTACCAGGTGAAATTTAACAGTTCTTTTTATTTTGTGATGTATTGTGTTGAATGCACGGTCTCCTAATAAATTAGTCGTAATTTTGTTCCGATAATTTCCATTAATTTTTGGTCTAATAATGTGTTACTTAACTGAAACTCTGCGAACAGAAATATTAATGATGATTGTGTATGGTGATATGTGTAGAACACACGCACACGTTGTTAACCCATTTAATGAAAAACATCCAGATTTGCCCCCACTAACCCGGGGAACTGTGTCTAAGATATATTCACAGTTTCGCGAGTATGGACACGTAAAACCACTAGCTAGGAGACCCAAGTTTGTTGAAGATGTAAAACTCAATATTTTATTGGCTCTTCAAGAAGAACTAACAACTTCTACCCGTCAAGCTGCACGTGAAAATGATGTTAGTCAATCAACAGTTTTAAGGTGTCTCAAAAACGAAAAAATGCATCCCTATAAACTACAACACGTTCAAGAGTTGATTGACGGTGATTCTGATAGAAAACTGCAATTTTGTGAACAACTGCTGGACATGTTACATAGAAATGTTATTTCTTCTGCTGACGTTCTGTTTTCCGATGAACCAACATTTCTTTTGAATGGCGATGTAAACAGGCAAAATTGCAGATACTGGTCTGCCGACAACCCCTACTGGATGCGACAAACACACACTCAGCGTCCTCAGAAGTTGAACGTTTGGGCTGGTATCATTGGTGATCTTGTAGTTGGACCTGTTTTTATAGAAAATCTAAACGGTCCAAGATATTTAGAAATGCTAAGAGAACAGGTTGTCCCAATGTTAGCAAAATTTTATCCAAATAAAATGGAACCTAATATTGTCCATGAAAGGATATGGTTTCAACAAGACGGTGCACCGCCCTACTTTGCTCTTCAAGTACGGAAGTATTTACACGAAGTCTTTCCACAAAGATGGATTGGACGAAGAGGTTTCACCAGATCTTACACCTCTTGATTTCTTTTTATGGGGATACCTTAAAAAAAGAGTGTATAAAACGCAACCTGCTGATTTAGATGATTTGAAAATGAAAATAACAACAGAAATTAGGAACGTAACTCCTAACGTGTTGAACAGAGTTATGGAAAAATTCCAGAGCAGATTATTTCGTTGTGTGCAAGTGAATGGAGAACATTTTGAACATTTATTATAAGAAAGAGAGGATTTTTATTAAGTTTAGTTTTGAAATTTGAATTTCAGGGTAAACTGTTTAGTTTTAATATTCCGGTATTAAATTCCACATGTATTGAAAACTGTAATATTAGACCATACATATGGGGTATCTCCGCATTCAGAAAAATGTGATCCATCGAATTGTGATGAAAAAATGTACGGTTGCTATTAAAAAAAATTGTAAAGTGGTGGGGGTAAAATGGGAGTTTAATTTTTCTAACTATGATTATAAGATAATGTTCGACAAATTAAACTTCAAGTGTCTCCGCGTTTTCCACAAAAACTATATTTTGCTGAATAATGAATTTTATTCCATAAGTGTGTTTTAACGGACCTTGTTTTGGGGTCCTAAGGACCCAAATTCGCGCTAATCTGGGGAAATGTTTTCAAAAGCTGTTAATCGTGATCTCTATTAGCGAATTTTTCTTAACGAAAAATCGCTAAAAACAAAAAAAAACTGTCACAACTGTATTATCTTCCGTCATAGAATATTTACTTCAAATTTGGCATTTGAATGGCGTAGAAGACACCATACTGAAATGCATCTTAATTTTTATTTAATTATCAACAGATGCTAACGTAAAGGGAGGTAGGAACTTAAGTGCTACATTTGTATACTCAATGTAAATTTCAGCGTTCCCAGTATAACAATTATTTCTACTAGAACCGAACCTTACACTTTTCTTGTCAGGCGGTAATAAGAAGTAATTATTTGCTGTTTCCAATTATTATTCTGCCAAGGGAAAAATTACAGGTAGAATTACTTCATTTTCTCAGATGCAACAATATCGTGAATGACTATTTATTGCTTAATTTTATTCTTTTGTATAATACCAATGCTAATTACAGTCACTGAACCCACAGGCTCAGTTTTATTTATCGCATTATCATAATCTTGTTTAATAAGGTAATTTCTAACGGCACCCTCTTCTTAATAACCCACTATTATACACTGTTCCTTTCACACTCACTGACTCTCAATGCGGCTAGAATAGGTAATTGTTGTGCTTTTTCTATTACCTTAACAAGAGTCACTAACATATTATTAGATGGATTCCTTACATTAGTATATTTATGAAATTAAAAAGAAACAATTGTAATTTCCGTTTAAAAAGTCACGCACCATCCCGCTTCTTTAAAACTTTTTCTGAAAACGATTTCATCTTCTAAAACATGACATACTTTTGACACTGGATAAAATGTGAAATTATCAATATACGGTGTGTCCCAAACTGGATGGGAATGTATTGCTATCTCCGTTATTATTAGAGCTTGGGGGACGGTTAAATTAACAATGTATCGTAGAATTTCATGCTCGTTCCAAATATGACTTGTATTTTGCCCTGCCTCTTTTTATCTTCGAGTTATTTTGAAAAAAACAAAATTTGTCGATTTCTTTTTTCTTCAATATCTAAGTAGGCGTTGATCTGACATGTCTAAGACTTGCACATTATTAGGACACTTTTTACAGAGTAATCTTTTTGTGCTATTCTCAACTTTGGATTGTCACTTGTTTTTGAGCTACAGGTATAAACGTTTGTTTTTATTATGGCAGCCATATTGGATTTTTTGCTCATGTGATAGCCTGTGAAAAGAGCTTTCCAATGATGTACAACATGCTTGAAAAATCTTGTAATTGCAATGAAAATTTTGAGAAAAACCGTTTTGAGGATAGTAGGCTATGAAATCCAATACCAGAAAACAAATGACAAAAAAAAAGTGTTCAAAAAGCAGTAGGCCATTGAGTCTAACAATAGAATTTTCCGTAATGATTCACGATAAAAAATAATTGTCTTAGACATGTCAGATCAACGCCTACTTAGATATTGAAGAAAAAAGAAATCGAAAAGAGGCAGGTCAAAATACAAGTCATATTTGGAACGAACATGAAATTCTACAAAACATTGCTGATTTAACCGTCGTCCTATCTCTAATAATAACAGAGATAGCAATACATTCCTATCCAGTTTGGGACACCATTTATACCCGAAACGAAACAGAATAAATAAGTCGGGGTGAACTGGCTCCAAAAAAATATTACTCGGGGATATTGCGCGTCATTTTGAACGAAATTACTGGCAGCATAAGAGAAACATAACTTAAAAGGACTGGAAAATGCGATTTTTAGCACGATAATTTGCTAGACTCTTCAAGCAGCGTTGCACAAGATAAATTGAACGAATTAAGGTCTGGACATCCACCCTATTCCACCTGATCTCGCTCCATCATTTGTTACTAAAAACTGATACCTTTTCTTGATGGACAGAAACTTGGGTCCAATAAAGACGTCACAAAAAGCCTGCCAGGCGCCCTTATGTAGAAAAATAAAATATTGCTTTTTAGTGACTTTTCTATAAAAAAAAATCACCAATGAGAAGATCACGACTTTTGAATCTTGAAAGAATTTCTTCAAATGAGGGCTATAATTAGCCCCACTAGAACACATACCCGGGGTCAGTTTCAATTTTTATATGTTTATATATATATATATATATATATATATATATATATATATATATATATATATATATATATATATATATATATATATATATATATATATATCACACCGATAACTCAAATAATAATGGGCCAAATTTGATTAAATTTGGTGAATACCTTCCTTTTGCAAGTGGCTTGGACAAGTTCATTAGCCAGGAAAAGCGACCCAGATTTTCCTGGAAATGTTGTTTTCTTTCGCAAAAAATTATATCTCCGGAAATAACAAAGTAAGGGCAACCAAATTTGGTACGCGGGTTTATATGATTATAGGTAAATTAAGTACCAAAATTTAGCTCTGTAGCTTAAGAGACAAAAAAGTTATACGCATTTAAAGAAAAATAAATTGGGGTTTTTCTCAAAACGTCAAAGTTACGATTTAAAACGTCACAATTGGCAATATTTAGGCAAAGAAGCTGAAACTAATACGGGCTATGGAAAGAAAACTGTTTCAAGAAGAATGTTTTACAAACCCTGAAGTCATAGCTTCAACCGTCATTGTCCTTCATTTCACTAAAATATGTCCAGAAAATTCATTTCAAATAGACCCTTTCTCTGAGGTTTTGGCAGTAGTCTTAGCTATAGAGTTTATCGTTTAATGGTATATAATTTTTGTCGAATTTTCGTAAAAAATCAATAAAGCTCAATATATCCGTTATTATACATGATATGAAAAAAAAAATTAATAGATTAATTATAGGGTGCCTTGAGCTATATCTTAAAAATATTTCCACAATCACAGGTGGCCCATTAGTCGTTGGTGATACAAACAGCCCTAGACCCATCACAATGAACAACCAAGTTATTAAAGGAATGAGTCCTTTTCACTTGTTGGCATTTCTGTGGATCGAAATCTCAATTGGCACCAACATGTCACATCAATTGCAGAAGCGGCTGCTAACAAATTAGGTTTCCTCTTCCGGGCTCGCAAATACTACTACCACCAGCTAATCTCTATACCTTATATACTTCACAAATCAGACCAAACCTCGAATACTGCTCCCACATCTGGGGTGCTGCTGCCGCTTCTACACTCGCTATCCTGGACTCCATTCAGAAGAGAGCTATACGTCTCATCGGTGACCCTACCCTCACCCAAAGGCTGCCATCCCTTGCCCACCGACGTGCGCCGTTGGTGACCCCCCCCCCTCTCTCTCATAGATATCTGCACGGGCACTGCTCAGCGGAGCTATCTTCCATAATTATTCCACCTGCTGCCCCCAACAGATCTATGAGGGGAACAGAGCGAATGCACCCTTTTACTGTCCAGGTCACCAGACATAGAACATCTTGTTATGCCCGCTCTTTTGTCGCGAGGACTTCCAAGTTGTGGAATTCCTTGCCGGCACATGTTTTTCCTTCTCCCCCGAACCTCCAAACCTTCAAGTCCAGAATTAACAAGTTGCCTCTTTCCTCCTTGTCGACACCCACGGTACAATAGTATTTAGGCTGTAAGCCCTCGTGGTGTGTTGTTGAAATAAAAAATAAAAAAATTTATTTTTTTTTAGTCGCCTTATGTTATTGCATTTTTGCATTTACCATCGAAATATAATGTATGTTTGTAAGAAAATAAATTCGGGACGCAGCAAGTGCGTTATGGTAGCGAATTTTGATAAAATGCTTCAAATTTGAATAGCTTAATTAGCTATTAACCTATAAGGTTGACCAAGAAAGGAGTTTTTTCGGGAACACTTCCGAAATTTTTGTACATTTTCAAACAATCAAGTTATTTGATGAAACATGTCACATTGTTTTTATTATATAGGTTATACTTGTAACCAATTTGATGCCTGCTTTCTTAAAAGAAAGCACACATATTTGCTATTAAAAACATTTTTATGAAAATTCACTAGCATAACGCACTTGCTGCGTCCAGACTTTTTCTCTATATCTTTCTTTCAGGTTAGGTAACTGTCATTTTAATTCTCACTCGTATATACGAGTAGAAGCGTTAGGTAATTCTGGTACAAAACTCATAAATAAACATTTTAAACTTCAATTAACATAATTTTTAATAATATAATAAATGGAAATAACGCACTTTGCAATAAACTGGTCTAAAGCTCCAAACTGGAACGCCAGTAGTTGAAAGTTGGAGCATAAACTCTTCAAAGGGCCAAACAGTAAAATTAACTAACTCATAGCCTAGCCAGGGCGTTCAGAACTACTAAATATCGGGAAATTGGTGTGCTTGCTGCTGCTGAATTATATTTGGTCGAGTTATTTGTCAAGTGCAGATAGGGCTATAGTCTTGATATATGTACACACATACATACCCAGTTATTTAATCATTAAAACCGCATAAGTGTTGTTCCCTTGCGTGTTTACCCTCGGCGAGGTTCAGGGAGGATGCACTGTACAATACAAAACGAAATCAACCCTCCTGTTTCTAAAACTATTGTGTTAACTCACGTTTGCATCTAAGTGATACACATTTCAACACGGATTTCGCTGTCAAACTTTAAATGATTGCTTACATGAATAAAATAATAGCACCAGATTATTATATGCATTTTATGAGAATAATAAATTTGTATGCAAGTGCATTAAGTAGCTTTAAACGAACTTACCCCACACTGCTGTAAAAAAACTTGTTTAAGGATGGTTGGTGGACATTCTACGGCGCTCGAACACATACGCAGAATATTCCATTAGTTCTATAGGAGAATTAGGCCTGGACTTTCCGCTGGACACTTAATATTGTAGGTATATACGAATACAAAAGTCACCTGGATCAAATACAATCGCCAAGAAACAGATGCAATATAGCCTTGCCAAAGACATAGCGAAATTATCGAGAAAAATAATTGAGACGAAACTGCCAATCAGTGAAGAACAAGGCTTCACAATTAAGATACGGTATTATATATTAATCTTCGCTAAAAAGAGGTAGACAAAGACAAAATCTTCTGGAAGACCTGCCCCGATTAATAAAGTGCAAAAGCTACAATAAAATGACCAAAAATGGAGACATAAGGTCATAATTGAGACAACAGGCGACATCGCCTTGAGACCGATCATAATGATGATGATGCGGTGAGATAACAATACAGAATCGCACTTTGTGTGGCCCTGTATATATTAATATATCGCTGTTTAGCCTGCTCGAAATATACATTATATGACCATGTGAAAACTGGAACCTGTGATGAGCACTAATAAGTACACTTTGAGAAAACCCAAATCACCACAACACTTATTTCAAAGACCTTACGATCGTTTCGTTGACAAAGTCAACATCTTCAGAGGAAGATAAATTCTAAGAATTGTTGTCAACATCTTCAGAGGAAGATAAATTCTAAGAATTTATCTTCCTCTGAAGATGATGACTTTGTCAACGAAATCACCACAACACTTATTTCAAAGTCCTTACGATCGTTTCGTTGACAAAGTCAAAGACAAAATCTAAGAATTTATCTTCCTCTGAAGATGTTGACTTTGTCAACGAAACGATCGTAAGGTCTTTGAAATAAGTGTTGTGGTGATTTGGGTTTTCTCAAAGTGTATTTATACATTATATGCTTAATACGTTGTTGGGCCCAGCAACGTTGCCTATGTGACTGCGTTCTATTAATAGCTTAACAGTTGTTTTCATACTTTGCGTGTACTAAACCCGATCGTGATTGCCGTAGTCGTCACTTGTATTCTGAATGTATCTTCTGTATTATAAAATTGTGTTTAGTGATTGAAGGGCGATGACGTCAGACGTCTAAAATATAAAGGAATTGCTATTTATAAATGAATAAAAATGTTAGTGTATTGACACCTTATTTATATTTTAGACGTCTGACGTCATTCTCACTAAACACAATTTCCGAATACGGAAGACACATTCAAAATTAAATTGTTAATGGCGATTGGGTTATTAACAATTTAATGTTTAAAACAGTCGAAATTGTACTGTAATAACGTATGATCTTTCATGTTGTATTTGGTAATTTAAAACATTTTTGCTGTTGACAGCAACAGAGATTATTTTTTTCTAGTAAAAAGTTACGGGTACGAATATTTAGTAGGTAATTACTTATGAATTTATTACTTCCACATCGTCTTAAACGTGTGAAAGTATATGAGACAGCTCGGGTTCGTGTTAACTTTTATTGAATAAATTAATAAAATTGAAATTAATGCCTGAGCTAAAATTTACAAAAAATTTCAGGTGATATTTAGAACCGTCACACTTCCCCTTCTCTTGGATAGAGGAAAAGCTTCAAAGATTTACCGATGAATCAAGTAAATCAGGATAGACAACCTGAACGGCAATCCATCAACGGCGGGGTATCAGTCAGGAGACCCAGCCTCCTGGAGAAGAACCAGGTATCGTAGTCACTAGTCCGTACCGGAGGGATACTAGTAAGTTAAAAGATTGGAGGCTTGATGGACTATCAACCCGTGTTAGAGTAAGTCAAAAGGTTTGTTAGTCTGAAGGACTACCAACCCGTTGTCGAAGCAAGTTAAAAGGTTCATAGTTTGAGGAACTACCAACCCGTTGTCAAAGCAAGTTGAATGGTTGATAGTTTGAGGAATAACCAATCCGTTGTCAAAGCAAGTTAAAAGGTTTGGTAGTCTGAGGGACTACCAACCCGTTGTCCGAAGGAATACCAACTGAGGTTTCTTTTCATCGACAGCCGACTATCTGCCCCATGTGAAATTTAAATCCCGAAAACATCGGCGTGCGGACTTTAAAACAATCACACTTCTCCAAAAGCCCACACATTCGTTAAGGAGTGCCTCTAAATCGCACAACCAGCTGCAGGAAATCTTCAATCACAATCTAATCGAGTACAACTCATCGCCAAGAAAGTATCCAAAGCGTTTCCTAGCAACTACAGGCCTATTTCTCTCCTTTCAGTCGTCTCTAAATTGATGGAAAAGTATATAAACACTGAATTACTAAAATTTCTTGAAAAACACAGTCTAATCCACGACGGGCAGTATGGATTCCGTCAGCGCCGATCAACTGCCGACCTCATTTCCTTTGTAACCCATTCTTAGAACAAGGCTATGGAACTACACGGTGAATCCCAGATTGTCGCTCTAGAAATATCCAAAGCATTCGACCAGGTCTGGCACGCAGCGCTGCTTAATAAACTTCCGGCCTATGGCCTACCACCAAAACTCTGTACCTGGACAGCAAATTTCCTCTCCAACCGGAGCATTTCTGTTGTCGTGGATGGCCATTCCTCTAAAATGTATCCAATTAATGCAGGAGTCCCTCAAGGTTCAGCTTTAGCCCCTACTTTGTTTCTTCTCCACATCAATGACCTCCTCTCTAACACATCCAAGCCAGTTCACAGTTACGCGGACGACTCAAATATACAATATTCTAAGCCTGTCTCTTTAGGCCAATTAGATTAGGATCGCAGACTCATGGAGGTTTCTGTCTCTGTGAATCTCCAAAAAATATTAGACTGGGGAAGTAGAAATCTTGTACAACTCAACTCCACCAAATCTCAGTCTTGCTTTTTATCTCATAAGAGATACACCAGCCCTAGACTAATCACAATGAACAACCAAGTTATTCAAAGTAATGAGTCCTTTTTACTTGTTGGCATTTCTATGGATCCAAATCTCAATTGGCATGTCACATCAATTGCAGAAGCGGCTGCTAAGAAATTAGGTTTCCTGTTCCGGGCTCGCAAATACTTTTCACCAGCTAATCTCTATACCTTATATACTTCACAAATAAGGCTAAACCTCGAATACTGCTCCCACATCTGGGGTGCCGCTGCTTCTACACTCGCTATCCGGGACTCCATTCAGAAGAGAGCTATACGTCTCATCAGTGACCCTACCCTCACCCAAAGGCTGCCATCCCTTGCCCACCGACGTGCCGTTGGTTGGCTTTATTCCATAGTTCCTCCACCTGCCGCCCCAACAGATCTGTCAGGGACACAGAGCGAATGCACCCTTTTACTGCCCAGGTCACCAGACATAGAACATCTTGTTATGCCCGCTCTTTTGTCCTTGCTGGCACATGTTTTTCCTTCTCCTTCGAACCTCCAACCCTTCAAGTCCAGAATTAACAAGTTGCCTCTTACCTCCTTGTCGTCACCCACGGTACGATAGTATTAAGCTGTAAGCGCTGGTGGTGTGTTGTTGAAATAAAAAATAAAAAACAAAGATCCCTCCTACGAAGCACTGCCTTAACTTTCACCAGACAGACTTCAGAGTCCAAAACAAAAAGAATCCAAGTTATAAACAGACAAAGAGCGCAAAAGAGAGAAAAAGAAAAAAATCGTGGGCAAATTGAAAAAAAAAGGTTTGGCAGTCTGAGGGACTACCAAACTATGTTAGAGCAAGTTAAAAGGTTGACAGTTCGAGGAACTATCAACCTGTACTCCGGCCTTGATCTCTATTCACGAATTAACAGCTCATAACTAAGCGCATCACCAAGGAAACTGTTTGCTTCAATGATAAATTGAAAATAGTAAACCAATCAACCGGATACAAAATCTTATGAAAATTCTCCATCGAGAAAAACAAATTGAAAATTCTCTATCGAGATTTTTTTAATATAATATCTACACATATGTGCAAATGTGTATAAGGATAAGGCAAAGTCAGGGAGAAAGAGACACAAATACTCGAAAGTAAGCAGCAATCTCCCCCCTTCTCCTAACAAACTAATAACTGGAAAAACAAACATAAACACTTATAGGTTGTATATAAACACACACAAACATATATAATGGTATTATGTATTTACTATAAAATTGCCATCTTTATCACAGATTTAAATGCGATGGATAAAACTTATTGCAAATTCTATAGACAAGATTAAACTTGACTTATTAAAAAAGAGAATTAAACCACGTTGAGGCGCCAGTGAGACAGGTCGGGTTCGTGTTAACTTTTATTTCATAAATTAATAAAACTGAAATTAATGTCTGAGATAAAATTTACAAAAATTTGCAGGTGATATTTAGAACAGTCACCTATAGTAACAGGAATGGGAGAGTATTTTCAAAACATGTAAAAAAATAACTTATTTTCAAAAGGAAAAAAAATGTGTCGCTCCGTCGGTCTGTAGGTTGGTTTGCCAATTCCCGCGTAACTTAAAAAAATTTTGAAAGCACATTCCTGTTTTTTTTTCAGATAAATTGGTTTAGATGCAGTGAGATAACAACCAGGTATCCTGCATAGCTAGTCAACGTTTGACTATGTGAAAACTGGAACCGTGATGAGCACTGATAAGTACATTTGGAGAACCCAAATCGCCACAACACATGGTTCAAAGACTTACCATCGTTTCGCTGTCAATGTCAACGTCATCATAGGATAAAAATTCTAAAATTAAACTCAACAGCTACAGTGTATTTATATCGCGTCTAGGTAAACAAACTAGTCCGAAGTAAAATTGTCGTCGACGACCCATCGTTTGTCTATTGTGTAGTGAACCTACGAGGTCGAAGACCTGCTTTAATCTTCTGGTTGACAAATTTCTGAGCTTTTATCTAATGTAATGATAATGGGCTTAAAAAGAAAGGTACCGAGTTATTTAAGGAAGCTACACGTTCCTTTTGATCTAGAAATTTACTATGTGAATATTGGAGCACGCCGACAGGCATATCTGGCGAAACAGACACCATAACAGCTGCTCATCTTTTTTATAAAAAACAAACCGAGTGTTTGGCTCACGATGTTAACTGTAACAAAGGATAAATAGTTCAACTAAAATTCTACATAAAAACAATATTTGTATTGATTTTTTATTCTACGTAAAAACAAGTATTTATATTAACTTCTTAGATACAAAGAAAACGAAAGGGGCCTTTAAGTCGAGACAAACGCAGAGATTAGTATATGTATACACCGGCCGAGTTATTGACAATAATTTATTATTCTGCCAGACAAATTAGGAGTGTTTAAGTGGTCAAATGCAAAGTGAAAGTAGAAGGCTTGAAATTAAAGGTGCCGCACGATTCAATGAAGTTTGATGTCTAACATTTTTGACAAGTTTCAAATTTTCTTTGTCTATATGGTGATTATTATCCCATATATGTTGTGCCACACACGATTTGTCCACCGTACCATATCGTAAACGTGCAAGATGTTCACGAAATCTGGTGGCTATGTTTCTCCTGGTTTGACCCACGTATTTAAGATAGCAATCTCATTATGAGATAAGTTGCAAAGATTGATATCTTAAATACGTGGGTCAAACCAGGAGAAACATAGCTACCAGATTTCGTGAACATTTACGATATGGTACGGTGGACAAATCGTGTGTGGCACAACATATATCGGATTATGGGATAATAATCACCATATTGACAAAGAAAATTTGAAACTTGTCAAAAATTTTATACATCAAACTATGCTTGATTCCTTAGAAAGTATTTACATATCAAGGTCGATTAAGAACAAAACTTCATTGAATCGTGCGGCACCTTTAATTTCAAGTCCTTTATTTTTACTTTGCATTTGACGACTTAAACACATCTAGTTTGTCTGGCAGAATAATAAATTATTGTCAATAACTCGGCTGGTCTATGCATATACTAATCTCTACGTTTGTCTCGACTTAAAGACCCCCTTTCGTTTTCTTTGTATCTACGAAGTCAATATAAATACTTGTTTTTACGTAGAATAAAAAATCAATATAAATATTGTTTTTATGTAGAATTTTAGTTGAATTATTTATCCTTTGTTACAGTTAACATTGTGAGCCAAATACTCGGTTTGTTTTTTATAAAAAAGATGTGCGGCTGTTATGGTGTCTGTTTCGCCAGATGTGCCTGTCGGCTTGCTCCAATATTCACATAGTAAATTTCTATTTTTTTTTTATTTTTTTTTTTTTTTATGTCAACAACACACCACGAGGGCTTACAGCCTAAATACTATCGTACCGTGGGTGTTGACAAGGAGGAAAGAGGCAACTTGTTAATTCTGGACTTGAAGGTTTGGAGGTTCGGAGGAGAAGGAAAAACATATATCAAAAGGAACGTGTAGCTTCCTTAAATATCTCTTTCTTTTTAAGCCCATTATCCTTACATTAGATAAAAGCTCATAAATTTGTCAACCAGGAGATTAAAGCAGGTCTTCGACCTCGTAGGTTCACTACACAATAGACAAACGATGGGTCGTCGACGACAATTTTACTTCGGACTAGTTCGTTTACGTAGACGCGATATAAATACACTGTAGCTGTTGAGTTTAATTTTAGAATTTTTCATCCTCTGATGACGTTGACATTGTCAACGAAACGATCGTAAGGTCTTTGAAATATGTGTTGTGATGATTTGGGTTCTTCACGTGTACTTAACGTTTTACTAATATAATTATTTGATGTTATTGTTAAATTACCTTTTATCTGAAAATTGAAGGGGTTCGATAATTAATTTGCGAGTAATGCACACTATAACTAGTGTAAACATTTTGTTGCCGATACAGAAAGGCGTAAAGGTTTACAAAACAACGAGCTCCGTATCCTCTGAACAGTGAGGCTGGCACAAAGTGCCGGAGACACAGAGGACAGAGGCATAGGAAGAGCGGCAGGTATTGAAGTGGCTGCCATTATCCTAATTATCCTGGTCGTTTGCATATCGCGCTCCTGCCACTCGCCGCTCTGTCGGCCTACAACGGCTCAAAGGACTCTAGGTGTTTTCATAATTCGCGAAAGGAGCCGTCTCGCAGCCCACCGCCGCCGCCTTCAAAATTTCTATCTAATTTTCTTCCATCGTCGGAGACGGACGGAGAGAGGTTGAAGTTATCTCCCTCCTACCACTCCTTTTACACCTCTCCTCTTGTTCGCATTACCTACTTTACTCCTTTTTGCTTTGCTCCTTACCCTCTGTCTTCCCCCTTCTTACTACTTGTACTCTTTAACGTCACGCCATGCTGATCCGAACTTTCCCCACAACTTTTTACTTTCTCTCGCAGGATTCCCCCCAAGGCTTTTCAGCATTTTTGTCTTCTTTAAAGACTAATTACCTACTTTCTTCAGATTAAATTTACACTTCCTTTGTGTCTTAAAGCTTTAATTTTTAGGTATAATGTTTAAGGTAAAGTGATTTGTTTAAATTCGTTTAGTTAATTTTACCACAAAACGTTTTTTTATAACAGTTGTAATATTTAATTAATAAATTAACGTATTTAGACCATTTGTTAAAAATAAACAATATAGATGAAGAGGCTTGCAAAGAATATATACATTTAACAAATTTTTGCATGAATCGGAATATTTTTTTATTTAATAATGAATTTTTTGAACAAACCCTTAGCACAGCAATGGACAACCCCCTTTCCCCATTCATTGCAAACCTTTTCGTGAGTAGATCTGAAACAGACCTAGCAAATGAAAATGACTATTTTCCTAGAGTATGCTTTCGTTATGTGGACCATGTTTTGTAGTATTTACTACAAATGTATGCAAAGTAGATCACTTTATTGCCAAATTAAATAGTAAATTTGACTTCATTAAATTCACCCATTAAATAGAAATGAAAACAAATTACCTTTTTTGATGTATTAGTCATTAAAAATAGACACCCACTTTAAAATTTGACATTCACAGAAAGGAAACCACTACTCTGAGTTACATTTCGAATGACTCACACCATAGTTTTTCACAAAAAACAGCTAGTTTGAATTTTCTGGGTCATAGATTAATACAATTTCCCTTAAATAAAAAAAGATAGAACAGAGAACTTGGATATATTAAAAATGTGGCTAAGTATAATGGTTTCTCGGTCTGCTTAGCAGAAAAATTAGTCAGTTAACGTAAAACAAAGTAAATGTTAGCGGAATATACGACTTTCAGAAAAGATAAACCAGACAAAACCGTTGGCTGTTTATCTTTGAACCATGAATTAATAGAGGTTTACTAGCATTTTTAAGAAAGCCAATTTACATCTAACATTTTCTACGAAAAATACATTAAAAAATTAGCTAGGTAACCCAAAGGAAAAAGTCTGGACGCAGCAAGTGAGTTATGGTAGTGAATTTTCATAAACATGTTTTTAATAGCAAATATGTTTTTTTAAGAAAGCAGGCATCAAATTTGGTTACCAGTATAATCTATATAGTAGAAACAATGTGCCATGTTTCATCAAAAGAACTTTATTTTTTGAAAATGTACAAAAATTTCCGAAAGTAAACTTAAATTGTTCCCGAAAAAAAACACTGGTTTCTTGGTCAACCTTATAGGTTAATAGCAAATTGAGCTATTCAAATTTAAAGCATTTAATGAAAATTTAAAAATTTAAAGAACATTTGAATCACCAACGAGTTATGGGCCACATTTATTTTTGGCCATCACAATTTTACTCATAGAGTTGGATACAATTTTAGTGACTTTAAAATACTCAGTAAGTGATGGACGTGCCGCCACCTAGTTGCGGAACCAAGTAGTATGCTGTCACGCCAGCTCCAAATAACACAAAGTGTAAAAAAAGTAGAGACTGGATACAGCTAACTAACAATTTAGAAAATTGGCAGCCCTGTCCCATTTCTACCCCAATATAGGGACAAAGTATGTAAGACTCGATGCATTTTCGCAACAATTAGAACCGTAGACCGGTTTCGCTCTCATTAGAGCTCTTCAGTACGGCATACTAATTGTAGCAAACATGCACCAAAAGTAATACGGCTATCGTATAGCCAGCCTTAAAATACTCAGTAAGTGGTGGACGTGCCGCCACCTAGTTGCGGAACCAAGTAGTATGCTGTCACGCCAGCTCCAAATAACACAGTGTTAAAAAAGTAGAGACTGGATACAGCTAACTAACAATTTAAAAAATTGTCAGCCCTGGCCCATTTCTACCCCAATATAGGGACAAAGTATGTAAGACTCGATGGTTCCGCAACTAGGTGGCGGCACGTCCACCACTTACTGAGTATTTTAAGACTGGCTATACGATAGGCGTATTACTTTTGGTGCATTTTTGCTACAATTAGTATGCCGTACTGAAGAACTCTAATGAAAGCGAAACCGGTCTATGGTTCTAATTGTTGCGAAAATGCATCGAGTCTTACATACTTTGTCCCTATATTGGGGTAGAAATGGGACAGGGCTGACAATTTTCTAAATTGTTAGTTAGCTGTATCCAGTATCTAGTTTTCTAACACTTTGTGTTATTTGGAGCTGGCGTGACAGCATACTACTTGGTTCCGCAACTAGGTGGCGGCACGTCCACCACTTACTGAGTATTTTAAGACTGGCTATACGATAGCCGTATTACTTTTGGTGCATTTTTGCTACAATTAGTATGCCGTACTGAAGAGCTCTAATGAGAGCGAAACCGGTCTACGGTTCTAATTGTTGCGAAAATGCATCGAGTCTTACATTTAGTGACTTTTGAATTTTGACAAGATTTCTTTAAATGAGCGCGAAGTAGGCCCCATAGAATCCATATCCGGGTTAGTTTCAGTTTTTATCTGTTTCCATACAGGGTGACGCATTTCTAGGGTAACGCTCAAAATATCTCCTATTATACAAGATATGATAAAAAAAATGTATATGTTAATTATACGATGTCTGGAGCTGCATCTTATAAAATTATTTTTACAATCACAGGTGGCCCATAAGTCGCTGCTGATGCAATTTTTTTCCCAATCGAACACGCCTTATAGTATTACAATTTTTGCATTTTTCATCGAAAGATAATGCATGTTTGTAAGAAAATAAAATCGGGACTCAGCAACTGCGTTATGGTAGCGACTTCTCATAAAATGTTTCTTTCGATAGCTTAATTTACTATTAACCTAAGGTTCGTTGGCTAGGAAACCAGTTTTTTGGGCACATTTTAGGTTTATTTTCGGAAGATTTTTGTATCTTGTCAAACAATAAACTTATTTTGATTAAATATGTTACATTGTTTGTCCTATATAGGTTTTACTGGTAACCAAATTTGATGCAAGCTTTCTTAAAAAATATATAATTTCATATTAAAAACATTTTTATGAAAATTCACAACCATAACGCCCTTGCTGCGTCCAGAGATTTTTTAATCTTATAATTGTTTATCAATAAATTTTACAGGCCAAACGCTTAATCCAGTACATAAACTTCTGTCTGAAATATAACCTTCTTCATTGTTGACATCCAATTATAAAACACCCTGTGGAGTTATAGAAACTATACTATTTACCGAAGTAGAAAATTTTGAGGTATTGGAAAATTCTACTATTAATATTTGATATTTTTACGAACATTGAATAACATAACGCAGTTACTGCATCAGAATCATTAATGTTAATTGTACTTCTCACTCCGCTATAGGTCTTCATTTACCTCCCAATCATACACAAACTCACATACATATCTCGTTAACTCAGCAAGAGACAAAACAATTCAGATAAGTTGTATAGCTGTAGACACGTGACTAGTGCAGATGAGTATGTCTTTGTGGCAATTAGCGCAGAGGCTAGAGGACGTACAGATTGTAGCCAAAGAGTTCTTCTGGTGAATATATGCATACAGGAGATGCAGCGAAAGCGTGCAGAATGAGGCACGTGCCGGTACGTACCAATTAGCGCGACCATCGCATGACCGCGACATAATTGGAACTCGGGGTGCTATGTGTATACTGATCTACTGCCTCTTCTGAACTCTCTGAGCATGATGCGGATAGGCTCAATCCCACAATGACATATACACTCCTACAATTGTGAATAGAATACTAGTGTATGAATTTTTATGAATAGACATGGAAAAATAATTTTGGAAGGGTTGTCGCGTTCGTTAGCGGTAGAGGGTTTGTTTTCTGGAGGGTGCAAGATATAATGTACATTGTTTCATAGCGAGTCAGTTTTCCAAAGATAGTTAAAGAAAAAACAATATATTTTCCACATTGTTTATACGTTGATGTCCTCTAAAAAAATCGCACAGGTGCTGTGTCTTCAGTGTAGGGATCGGTATATTTTTAATATTATTTGATAGTTCATCCAATTCCCATAGATACTGAAATTTAGGACAGTCACATGATAGGTGTTTTAGCGCCACTATCACATTACAATTTTCGCATTTGGGCGGAGTTTATCTTCTAAATAGATAACTATGGGTGAGTCGTGTATGACCAACTCGTAGTCTGTTCATTAGCATTTGTTGAGAGCCTGATAGAGGAAGCGGTAAAGGATCTTGAGAAGTAATTATAACTAAATTGTTCAAAGTGATCAAAAACGGTGAATATGACGAGATAAACGTAGGAGATTTTTTTTCATGTAGAATTGACCAGGCTAATCAGAAAAAGTCTGGACGCAGCAAGTGCGTTATAGAAGTGGATTTTCATAAAAGTGTTATGTCTCTCTAATGGAAGCAGGCATCAATCCAGTTACCGGTAGAGCCTATACAACTAATTAATTGCTCACTATTGGCATCTCAGTAACGGTAAGAGATACAGAGTTGGTTAAATTACCAAAAAGTTGCGTAAATTTTACCTGATCCAATATCTAAAACCAAATTTTGAAGACGTCAATTCGTTCCTGAAATATCCCGAAAAAACAGAAAAACTCAATTTTCAAAATTTTACAATAAATCCCTTATTATCAAAAATGGGCTTCTAATTTTTGCTGTGTGAGTATAATTTGATATAAACAATCAACTGAAGTCATCAGAATTGACGTATCTGCTCTAATTTTTGCGCAGCAATAGTCAACTTTTTTCTCTCTTATGGCCGCCATATTGGATTTTGAATTTTTCAGATGGCAAAAAAATTCACCTTTCGAATGGTATAACACACTTCATATTTTTCTTCATAAACATTGTACAAATAAATAAAAAACTAATTATGGTCGCAAATATCAAGTAGGTATGTGTTATTTTATTATCCACATTCGTTATGTGTCAAAATGTCAGCACAGAAGATTTTGATTAACAGAATAAAATCATATTAACCATAGATACTAACGAAATTTACAACTAGTAAATAAACAATACAAAACAAATACTTCCTACTAAATTATAAATGTGTGTAATGTTAATGAAGATATTCAAAATGTCTTCCATTGTTATTTATGCATTGACGAACCCTCTCGCGCATACCTTGTGTTGCTGGTCCTATCATATCAGGATATATGGAGCAAATTTTATCTATTATAATATTCTCTAACTCTTTTTCGTTGTCAAAATGCTCAAGGTAAACTAAATTTTTGACATATCCCCAGAAGAAATAGTCCATTGGGGTTAGATCTGGGGATGTTGTCGGCATGCGAGCGGGTCCATTATCGCCTATCCATCTATCTCCAAACGTCTGGTCAAGATAAGCTTTTACGGCTCGGAAATTGTGTGCAGATACAGTGTCTTGCTGAAGCCATATGTTGGCTCTTTGTTGCAAAGTGACGTTGAAAAAATTCCATAAGGTCATTAATTAACAGATGAAGGTATCTGTCGCCATTCAACCTATTGCTTACGAAAAATGGTCCTATAACCGGATCGTCTAAAAGGCCACACCAAACGTTTACACTCACCCTATTTTGATGTCGCGACTCAAATAAAAGATGAGGACTCTCTGTACTCCGGTAGCGACGATTCTGTCTATTAAACAAACCATTATTTGTAAATGTACTCTCATCCGGCCACAATATGTTAGCTCTGAAAGCATTGTGTATTTGCAACTTCCTAGCAAACCATTGGCAAAACTGCAACCGTCGGTAGTGATCTGGCTCATAAAGTTCTTGCATTATGGTGTATTTATAAGGATTGTATTTATGTTGTTTTCAGAATCTTTGACACTAGCTGCTGGCTTATTCCACATTCTCTCGCAATATGTGTTGTGGATAAATTGGAATTTTTACTGACTTCAGCAAGAGCATTGATTTCGTTAGCACTGGGTTCCACATTGTAGGAACACGCTTTCTCATCAAAGTACCAGTTTCCTCCATCACTCTTGCTATTCTGGCGAAGATATGCCGACTTGGCTGTACACGTTCTGGATATTTTTCTTGGTATAACTGGGAAGCACGGGTCGAATTTCTAAAACTTAGGATGTCTGCTTCATACATATCTCTTCTCTCTTCCACAGTAAAGGGAACCATTTTGTAAATACAATTTTGGAACAAATTTAACACAAGTCTTGAAATGAAATGTTTTTAATGCATAAATCAAGTAGAAGATTTCAAACTGACAGTTCAAATAAATCGTAACAAGAAATTACAAAACAATGACACACACCTACTTGATATTTGCGACCATAATTAGTTTTTTATTTATTTGTACAATGCTTATGAAGAAAATATGAAGTTTATTATACCATTCGAAAGGTGATTTTTTTTTGCTATTTAAAAAATTAAAAATCCAATATGGCGACCATAAGAGAAAAAAAGTTGACTATCGTTGCGCAAAAATGAGAGCAGATGCGTCAATTCTGATGCCGTCAGTTGATTGCCCATATCAAATTATGCTCAGATAGCAAAAATTAGGAGTCCATTTTTGATAATAAGGGATTTCTTGTAAAATTTTCAAAATTGAGTTTTTCAGTTTTTTCAGGATATTTCAGGAACGAATCGACCTATTAAAAATTTATTTTCAGATATTGGATCAGATAAAATTTGCGCAACATTTTGGTAATCTAACCAACTCTGTATCTCTTACCGTTAATGAGATGCCAATAGTTAGCAATTAATTAGTTGTAACCCTGTATAGTAAAAAGAATATACCATATTTTATCAAAATTACTTATTGTTTGAAAATGTACAAAAAATTTCCGGAAATAAACTTAAAATGTTTCCGAGAAAACTGGTTCCCTAGCAAACAAACCTTAGGTTAATAGCAAATTGACTTCTTGAAATTTGAAGGATTTAATGAAAACTCGCTACCAAAACGCACTTACTACGCCTCAATTGTTTTCTTACAAACAAGCATCATATTTTGAGAAAATGCAAAAATGCAATAATATAATAGTGTTCGAAAAACAATTGTAGGGATCATCAACGACTTATGGACCACCCTGTGATTGTCAAAATATTTTTATAAGATGCAGCAGAAGCCACCCTATAATTAACGTATACAATTTTTTCTCGTATCTTGTATAATAACAATAATTATATTGAGCTTTACCGTAGAAATGCGTCACCTTGTATATATGCAAACAGATAAAAACTAAAAGTAAACCCGGATATGGAATCCATGGGGCCTAGTTTGCGTTCATTTGAAGAAATCTTTTTAAAATTGAAAAGTCGCGGTCTCCTCATTAACGAATTTTTTCTACGAAAATTATAGACCGTTAAACCAAACTGAAGTAAACTCCAGCCAAAGCATCAGAGAAAGGGTCTATTTGAAATGAATTTTCTGTAACTATTTTAGCAAAATGAAGGACAACGGCCGTCGAAGCTGAAACTTAAGGGTTTGCAGAACACTCTTGTTGCAATATTTTCTTTACCTAGCTCGTATTTGTTTCAGGTTCTTTGCATAAATGTTGTGAATTTTGACGTTTCAAATCGCGACTTTGACGTTTCGAGGAAAACCCAATATTTTGTTTCTTTAAATGCCCATAACTTTTTGTCTTTTAACTTACAGACCTAAATTTTGACACGTGGGTCACTATTTATAGTACAAACACGCGTACCAAATTTGGTTGCCATCACTTTGTTATTTCTATTTTTTTTTAAAAGACACCAAATTTTATCAAAATCGGTCCATTATTTTTTTGAGTTACCGGTGTGATACACACACACACACACACACACACATATATATATATATATATATATATATATATATATATATATATATAACAGGGTACCCAGCAGAAATAAGAAATCAAAATCCCTAACATTTCCAGGCCCAAGTGTTTTTTTCATAATACTCGTAATGAACAACACACAGCTCTGAATGCATTTTTTTTTTTTTTAAATAATAATAAAAATTCTGATTTTTTAAATTCATTATCAAAAACATAAATATGGTTAATTCTGTTAACTAAGACAGAAACGAGCGTCTCCGTGGCCGTGCGGGAAAGTCGATTCAGACTTTCCAATACGGACTCGGGGGGTTGACGGTTCGAGACTCACCGGCGGCGGATGATTTTTCAAATCACTTTCATCGTTGAGATCGAGCTCAAGGTGGAGGGAAGGTTAGTTTAGATGAGCAAAAAGGGTCAGCAATGGCCTAATTGCCAGTAAGCATCTTACCTTTACCTTTTAAGACAGAAACGTGATAAATTTCTACCTGTCAAACTACTAAATTACTACAAGTTATTGCAGTAACTATTTAAGAAAATTATGATATGAATTATTGAAAGTTCGCGTCAGCTTATCGTTGATTCCTATATTTCCCACTTCTCATAATTTCTTTACACTATCATACATAATGCGTTGCAATGATAAATTTTTCTCTTTTGGATTACAATAAAAATGCCAAATATGTACACTCCGACTTCAACTCCATGTTACATGTTCATAAAGGTTAAAATATAATAAACACATTCACGCAACTTTACGCCGCCAATTGCTAGAACGCATTTTGCATTTTATGCATTCAAGGAAGAGCACTCCAAGTGAGATAAACGAATGAGACATGTTTGAGATAGATAAAGAAGACACTATATTATATTGCCGTATGACATGTCGCGCGTTCATTGGCAGTTTCAATTAATGTACCAAACAGCAGCCCTGGGAGAACATATTTATGAACAAAAAATTCATATAAAAACATGAAATAAAAATAAAAATAAATCTGCTAGTGACACAATTTTACAAATATATAATTTCCAGGTCTACTGAACGATTTCCATGACATTTGAGCAAAATCACGAATTTCCCTGACATTTCCTTGACATTTTAGGAGTTATTTCAAATTATCTGATTTTTCCAGATTTTTCCGGTTTTCCAGGTGGTCTACTGAAAGATTTCCATGACATTTAAGCAAAATCACGAGCTTCCCTGACATTTCCCTGACATTTTAGAAGTTATTTCAAATTCTCTGATTTTTCCAGGTTTTTCCAGGTCGCTGAGTACATATATAGGGGCCTAGTTTGTGCTCATTTGAAGAAATTTTTTCAAAATTCAAATCAGGATCTCCTAATTAGTGAATTTTTAAAAGAAAATTCACTAAAATATCCACATGGAAAAATATCAGAGGCGTACCACTTTTGTTGTTGAAAATATCATAGTGCATCTTTGCAGGGACGTCACTGGTGGAGCGATACAAAAACATTTCTAACTAAAATATGTGGTTTTATGTTGTCCTTTTAACACATACAAAACTGGAATATATTTCGGAGATATTAATAACGATTTTTACAAACAATTATCTCAGAATTTAAGCCGCTGGGAACCTATGCTCATATGATTTTTTTTTGATCGAATGACCTGAAGAATCATACCCTGATATATTAGCACGTCATTAACAACCTATACAGGCTGATTCATAAGTGGTGACCAAAAATGAAACCCCATCTTCTTTGAACAATTTTAGAGAGGGTATGTCCTATAAAATTTTTTCCTATAATGCTTCATTAAAAAGATACAGGGTGTTGAAGTTGAATTTCAAAAAATATAATTTCCCAATTTCTAAAAAAGTAGCACATATATTTTGCTGAAACTTCGCATGTGTAGGCTGTTATGGAAGGCGCGTATTCTACCATAACAATTGAATCGGCTAATTCAGCAATGGCGCGCATACCCACATGTCATTGGTTATCCCTCAAGAAAAAAAAACGGGTACGCCAATGATATTTTTTTTATTTTTAATTTTTTGAATCTTACTTTCATTCGTGAACAAAATGACTCTCTTGATAATTTTCTGTACAACGCTTATTTTACGAGTAAGCAATGAATCGGGTAAGTGTTTTAGAGCACAGTTCATGATGTTTAACCAGTCGTTGTTTGGTAGAAAATCGCAATGATACACTTTTATCAGGCTTATAGTAATTTATTTATTACAATAAATGTAAAAAAATGCCTCCATTGGCCTGAATACACCCACGACATCTTTTTAATATGGAAAATTTAATGTCTTGAGGATTCAGTATTGCTTGAATATGACGAAAAGCATTATTTATCAGTTGTTGTAGCTGCTCAGGTGTATTTATTTGTTCACTGTAGACCAGTTGCTTAAAATCACCCCAAAGATAGAAGTTAAGTGGGTTTAAGTCCAGTGATCTTGCAGGCCAATGTATTGGTCCAGTTCTGCCAATCCATCTTTCATTATAATGTTCATGTAGCCATGTAACAACGTTTCGACTATGATGCGCTGGTGCACCGTCATGCTGGTACCACATTATACCTCTTGTTGCTAGTGGAATGTCATCTAGAATGTTTTCTACACGGTTTTCTAGGGGCGCTAAGTACGAAGATCCATTTAAACGTTGTGGCAGGACTTCCATGAACAGTGAGCCGTTAAAAATACCACCCATAAATTAATGGAAAATCTATGTTGAAATGTGCGAGTCCTTGTTGCACGTGGATTTTCCAATGACCAGACATGCTCATTATGGGAATTATAAATACCATTTCTTGTAAACGTTGATTCGTCAGACCAGAAGATTAGATTCGGGAATAAGATATTTTGATTGTTCATTTCCAACATCCATTCACAAAAGACTCGTCGATGCACATTATCTCCAGGTAGAAGGCAATGAACATACTGTCGATGATATGGATGTAAGGCTTCTCGATGTAAAGTTCTCCAAACAAAGCTTTGAGAATATTGTAACTGCGTGGCAATCCTCCGAGTACTTGTAGAAGGTTGATCCATCATTGCATCCACCACTCTCTCTTCGTCTTCAAGTTGATGTTGTCTTCTACCATTAGCTCTAGCGTCAGGACGTTGTCCAATACCGCACTGCCGAAGTCTTGAAAACGATCGAGAAAAAACCCTTGGTGTAGGTTGACGGCGAGTGGGAAACCTACGTTGATATTCCCGACAAGCAGCTAGAGCATTTCCATCAGCATATCCGTAGATAAAAATTATATCTGCATACTCTTCTGAGCTGTACTCCATTATAAGAAGTGAAAGAGTAGAAAATTTTGCAATTTTATAAAGTTTACCACTTACACCTATTCAAAATAATAACTTGTTAACCTAAACGTCAAGTGACACTTAATGACAACTTTGGCAAACCAGACTACTACTTACTAAAATACAACAAAGATAATCGTCGTACAAAAAATTATCAAGACATTAAATTTTCCATATCAAAAAGATGTCGTGCGTGTATTCAGGCCAATGGAGGCATAAAAGTGTATCATTGCGATTTTCTACCAAACAACGACTGGTTAAAAATCATGAACTGTGCTCTAAAACACTTACCTGATTCATTGCTTACTCGTAAAATAAGCGTCGTACAGAAAATTATCAAGAGAGTAATTTTGTTCACGAATGAAAGTAAGATTAAAAAAATAAAAAATAAAAAAACATCATTGGCATACCCGTTTTTTTCTTGAGGGATAACCAATGACATGTGGGTACGCGCGCCACTGCTGGATTAGCCGATTCAATTGTTATGGTAGAATACGCGCCTTCCATAACAGCCTACACATGCGAATTTTCAGCAAAATATATGTACTACTTTTTAAAAAATTGGGAAATTTTATTTTTTGAAATTCAACTTCAACACCCTGTATCTTTTTAATGAAGCATTATAGGAAAACATTTTATAGGACATACCCTCTCTAAAATTGTTCAAAGAACATGGGGTTTCATTTTTGGTCACCACTTATGAATCATCCTCTATAATTAGCATTACAAAATATTTTCAAAATGATGAAAAGCTGTCAAGATTAACTTGTCCCTTGATTTCGGCTCTGGCTCTGAAACTACCTGTGATCAACAATCATCGTTCCCCCCAGATAATATGTCTCTTTATAACATATTAATACAGCAATTTATTAATGGACTTCGCAGTGATATCCTCTTCATAACCCGGTGTATAACAATACATACAATGGGGACCGAACACGGAGCCATAGGAGTCGTTTTAATCAGTTTCGGATTAAAGAAGAGACGCCATTGTCACTGTCGACATTAGCGATGCTCATTTCAAGCGACTTACCTAAGAGGATTTATCATATTGCAGCGTTTGCAGTTTCGAACAATTTGCCTTAACAACCAAAGTAAATATAATGATTTCCCCTCCATTTCACTAAGCTAGGATTGTATTTATATTTTAGTTGGAGATTGAAAAAAATCTCTGGAAATATCTACGAAAACCAACGGGAATCGATAAGATGAAGATGGCGCAAATAACTAACGGATCGCTCAGTGGCAGATACAAGGGGGGGTTCATGGGGGTCAAAGCTTGGATGATAAGAAAGTTCTACGTGACTATAAAACGATAGACGGGCGACTAGAGGCGGACCCAAACATCCATTTCCGGAGGGATGTTCTGAAAAGCCTAGACCCATGAAATGTGAAGCATAGATAAGTATAGTTGGAAAATAGGATAAAGACAGCTTATAGAGGTCCAACTAAGCTGTTTTATCGCACTTTTCGCTCACATTTTCTTTTTATCTTCTTCCTCGCCCAGCAGCCCTATCAACTCCTGCTCCCGTAACTTTCTTGGGGGCTGTTTGCAAGAAATTTTTCTTGTGGTATGTGAATCCAGAAAGGGTTCTAAGAATGTTTCTGATTTTTTTTCTAAACATCCCCCTTGTGCTAAACTGAAAATTTACCAATAATTTAATATTTATTTACAAAAGGACTGTACCTACCAAATTATAAACGTGACAGGTATTTTTCCGTATTAATCGCTTGGATGATCAGTTTTAGTCTACGTAATCGAACCAGTTTCTACAAACAAAATAACAAAAATTGTTTTTTAAAACAAATTTGTAGCTATTTTTGTGTGTGTGTGTGTTTTGTTTCTTTCACGTCGGCCTATTTCCGCGACTATGGCCAATCACCGACACCAGGGAGCAGTTTCATCTCACTATCCTGGAAATTTTGCCGAACCCCTGCCTTTCTGAAAGGAGGGCAGGGATATTTAACGTGCCCAACATCGCATGGACACGGGACCGACGGCTTTACGCCCCCTCCGAAGGGCGGAACGTGCAGACATTCAACTTGCTCAAATACAATGCCAGAACCTCGGTTGATGTTAATGTTACAGTTTGTACTGAAAAAGTGAAAGGAGTACCCTGGGATCGAATCCAGTACACTTCGGTTCAGAGGCACACGTTCTTACCCCTGAACCACCGAGGTTCTTGTAGCTATTTTAAAAAATTTAGTACCCTTTATATAGGTTTTACTTTGTATCACTGAAGATTCTAGTTTGCTGGGAGATCGAGTTATCGCCATTTGAAATATTTTTACGAAAATTCGCTACCATAACGCACTTGGTCCACCTAAACTCTTTTCAGCACATATTTAGTGTTACTGTTTAGTAATACAGTACCTACATGCATTGATTAACAACCTGAATCTGATGCAAACAACTACTTTCTTATTTGTTTGATTGGATGTTAAAATCATAATTTTATACTAGCCGACGGCCGAAGGCATTTGTTAATGTTAGGTTAAAATTAAAAGTTGGATTATTATTTAGCTATTCCTGTTTGAATTAGCCTTAGAATATAGGTGCTTATTTTATATTGTAATATTCTAAGGTATTAGTGGAGTCGATTTCGAGGTTATCTTCTTCTTCTTTGTTAATGACGTCTGTTAGTTTCGAGGTTCTGCTTAGAACGCGCACGTTTCTCTTAAGACTCCTGTCAGTTAACAAATGACAAATAGTGGTGTTGTCAGATTAAACTATCGGAGGAAGATGGATTTTAAATGCCGTGAAAATAGGAAGCTTAATATTTATACATAATAATACATAGTTCTAGATTGCTTTCAAACAAATTGAATAACTTTTATTGAAATTTTTATATATTAACATTTTTCTATCTTCAGATTCATATGAAAGTTGTCGCAAATGGCAACACTGCTGATTGTTTATTGTGACATACCTTTGTAGCCTGTCCGTTTAAAACTTAATTTGGAGATTTTGTTTGTAATGGCAGCGGAAACCAGATTTATCTGTCTGACCTTGTCTAACATTATAGGCACCCATTCAGAGGTAATTTCAAGTCATATCGTAGATTATTTATGTAGTTATAACTCAAGGTTTACTGAACCGATTGAGTTCAAATTTGGTAGATAGGACCACTTATATGACATCTGCGCGCTTGTAAAACTTTAGTTTAATACTTCTAGTAATTTAAAAGATATTGCGTTTTCAAGCAGTTTGTTTGCATTCTTTCTTTGTCTAACGAACTCATCCAAGCTATTAACAAGGTGAAGGGGATTTTCAAATTTGGATTTGATTGGTAAATTATTTTTTGAGTTATCGGTTGGATACATACATACATATATATATATATATATATATATATATATATATATATATATATATATATATATATATATATATATATATAAACCTTTTAACTGACCTTGCACTTTGGTTCTAGGGGCCCTAATTCGCGCTTATTTGAAGAAATTTTCCAAAAGTCTTACCATCGATACCTCTCTATTAGCGAATTTCCTTAATGGAAATTCACAAAAAAGTTTCTTAAACATATGAAAAGGACGGAGGGAAGTGATATAATGAGATCCGCCAACATTGGCATATTTGCGACATCTTCTAATTAACGAATTAACAACAGCGGTCAATACATGATGCCAATTCTCTATAGTTTCTAGACAAGTTTGGGGAATTCTGCCGAGAAGATGATCCTTAGCTGTAAAGAGCGTAGCACACAACTTGTCTTTCCACCAAACACCCCCCACCCCCACATCTAAAAATCTAAAGGCGTCAGATCCGACAATATTAGTGGCCAAGCTACTGAACCTCTTCCTTCCTGTGCATCCTTATTGAATTGTACATTCGTAACTATGCTTTAGAATCAGCAGTGGCAAAGTCACATGTAGCGGTTTGTAGATTTTGAAGACCTACTTTTACACTTTTGGAGAATCCAAATCACTAGAACAGATTTTTAAAAGACCTGATCTGACCAACAAGTTGTTGTTGTGAATTGGGTTCTCCAAATGTGTACTTATAAGTGCTCATAATGAGTTCCAAAATTCATTTAGTGACTCAGTTTTAAATTCAATTACTTTTGTATCTTACGTGAAAATATATTTTGTTTTCTTTCTTACCTCGTATGCGTTTCTGAAATTATGTATATCAGAGCTCATCATACGTTCCAAGCTGGTTAATCTTATTTCGGTAGTTTTGATTTATTATGGGAAGAAGTACTCTTAAAATTCTTTAAATTCTAATAAAGAATCATTCAGCAATAGCATGGTGTAGTTTCCCTCGATAATAGTCTCCCGTAGCTGTCCCTGTATATCGAGATCAACAAGTCCCATTGACAGGTAATGCACCATAGAGAGCGCCATTGTAGGGACAGAAAGTTATAGGGGCTGTGTGACCCCGGAAGTCTCCTGCCCTCTTGGGTTTGTACACAAGGCCGCAGAGCGCTGAACTGATATTAATCTCTGGAGACTGGAGGTAGTGGAGATGTATCGATAAGATATATCTCATCCTGGATCGTGCGTTTGATGCCCTTTGTACCATTTATATATACATAGATTTCTGCATAATCGATCTCATCCATTGTAGTAATTTATTTCTTTTCTGCTGTGTTTTCGTTGATATCACCATCCTCATTTGCACTACATTATTTCTAAACGACATATTTATTAATCATTTTAAGTTTTATTTAAAATTTAGCAAAATACTTTTACTTTTTTTAGGCTAAGAGAGAAAGCTTCGGTGGTCCAGGGGTAAGAACGTGTGCTTCTGAACCGTGGGGTGCTGTGTTCGATTCCCTGGGTTTACCTTTCACTTTTTCAGTACATACTGTAAAATTAACATTAACTGAGGTTGTGGCATTGTATATGAGCAAGTTAAATGTCGACATGTTCCGCCCTTCGCAGGGGGAGTAAAGTCGTCGGTCCCATGTCCATGCGATGTTGGACACGCTAAAGATCCCGACCCTCCTTAGAGAGGCAGGGGTTCTACAAAATTTCCAGAATAGTGAAGTGGAACTGCTCTCTGGCGTGGGTGATTGACCCTACTCGCGGAAATAGACCGACATTAAGGTACAAAAAAGGCCAAGCGACACCTAAGAAAATATAGCCATCTTAAATTTCAATAAGCGTATTTTCGACAGATCTTTATGTTTTTAGGCAACGTAAATTTATTATGACTATTTATCCGGGTTTATCATTATGCTCCTTCCTGACCCCTTTCTATATGCACTTTATAGTTATCATATTTACACATTTCAATACTAGATATGTACTGACTAGAGATGAGCGATATCAGTAGTATTGACATTCCTGTCTGTGTATTGGAAAGTGTTACATATACCCTGTGTCTATAAAGTAACGCATAAATTTAATTAAATTGAAAGTGACCATTATTAAGGAAAATTCAAAAACAGATTGATTTTTACTTTCAAAAACTAAATTTTTAATATAAGAATCTCATCACTCTCGTCATACATATAGCTTCAAAGGGAACCTACCCTTTAGAAATTTTGAAATTGGATTGTGGGCAGTATGATATATATTTTTTAAGCTGATTCAATTCTCTATTCAGCAACACCAATTTTTTTATTGTAGGAATAAAATAAAGTGAGTAAAAACATTTTTATTATCAGTAACACCTAACACAAGTGAAGCCTATAAAGAATTACATAGTTTAGTCGTAGCTAATCAAGTGTTCTAAATGCCCGCCTTCTTGTGCCTGAAGATATCCCAAACGGTCAACAACTTCTTGTTGGAGCCTATTTATAATCTCTGAAGAAATCTTGGTACATTCAGTTTTAATTCTGGTTTTTAATTCGTCGATAGCATCTGGTTTACTTTTGCATACCACATTCTTCAAATGACCCCACAGAAAAAATCTAAGGGAGTTAGGTCAGGTGATCTTGCTGGCCACTCGAACCACGCCTGGCAATCCATCTATTGGGAAATTGTTGATCCAGATGATGTCGAACATTAACGCCATAATGCACAGGGACACCATCTTGTTGACACTACGAGTTATGATTTAACATACCAGCATTTTGTCACACAGCAGATAATTGTTATCATCAGTTGATTGTTGCAGATACGACATAGTATACAAGAAAATCTAAAGTTCTTTTCGTACAAGACCTTATGTTTTCCAATTTTTATTTTCATTCGAAAATTAAAAAATGTGAGGTATCAACATTTTGATAGTACCATGTAGACAAATCAATGATCTATCAAAAAACTGGGAGCTGTCAATTAAAAAAATATTGATGACGTCATCTTTGACAAACAGGAGTGGGACAAACGTAAATTTTATTTCGTCAAAACACAAATCGCTCAAATTTTAATGAATTTATATTATTATAATTTTACCGGTCACTATAAAATCGTTTTGTTTTCGACATACATAGTGTTAAAAGATTAAAAAGTGACTAATTGATTTTAAAATTGCTACCCTATTCGGTAAAAATCCTGGACGCAGTGCGTTATGGTAGTGAATTTTCATAGATATGATCTGGCACAAAATATTTTATTATAACTTTTTTTTCTTGTATGATATAAATCTAAATTTTGGTGTATAGTTTACTTTTTATATCGTAAACCTACCTACCAAATTTGGTTATCATAGGTTTTGTATTTTTTGAGAAAAAATTTTTTTTCGAATGAAAATTCAAAATTTTCCCGGAAAACCTCGTTCGATTTTCCTGACTAACGAACTTATCCAAGCCATTAACAAAAGGAAGGTACATGCCAAAATTTATCAAAATTGGCCCATTACTTTTTGAGTTATCGGTGTGGTACATACATACATATACATACATACATATATATATATATATATATATATATATATATATATATATATATATATATATATATATATATATATATATATATACATACATAAAAATTGAAACTGACCCCGGGTATGGGTTCTAGTGGTGGTAGTTCGCGCTCATTTGCAAAATTTTTTTCATAATTCAAAAGTCGGGATCTCCCCATTAGTGAATTTTTTCTACGAAAGTTCACTAAAATAACTAAATAAAAATTGGTGCATAATAGCCCTCTACATGTTGCCAAATTGTGTAAAATATCATTAAGGCTCTCAACTTATCAGTCTGGGAGTCGAAAGGGTTCGCTAATGAGGAAGATCCGCGCTATATATATATATATATATATATATATATATATATATATATATATATATATATATATATATATATATATATATATATATATATATATTACAATCCAAGTTAAAAATGTTTATTAGTGAAAAGAGTTTTTTATCTATCGAATACTTGCTTGGACATTGCGCGGGTCTTCCTCTTTAGCGAACCCTTTCGACTCCCAAACTGATTACTTGAGAGCCTTAATGATATTTTACACAATTTGGCAACATGTAGAGGGCTATTATGCACCAATTTTTATTTAGTTATTTTTACCGAATTGGGAAGCAATTTTAAAATCAATTAGTCACTTTTAAATCTTTTAACACTATGTATCTCGAAAACAAAACGATTTTAGACAAAAAGCTTTTGTTACGTTTTTAATTGTAACACTGCACTTTTTGCTCAATGCCGTCATGTATATTATTCATCGAATTTTTATGAAAATTATCTACCTAGCTGCCCAGGATTCGTTGTTTCCTATAGTTCAATTCACAAATTAAATGATACATATATCATGGCAGACGCTTGTTACTTGTATCACCCTAACCAACCTGATTGCATAACAAAATAAAACTAATTAATTTACTAATGAGCAGGTTTTTTCTTATTTTCGGATCTGGTGTCACTCCTTGCGAGTAAAAACAGGTCTGTATGTACTTGGAACGCACGACAGGCAAGAAGGCTGGTTAAAGCATGGCAAGCAGAGCTTGGCACGGCACGGCGTACACGGCGGCCTATCAATTAGCCTATAATTGGGTGCAGAGAGTCTGTGTGCTGCAGGAAACGGTAATTGGGTACCACTGTATTTGTAATTTAATTGTTCATTATGCCGTATGCGACAAGCTTATAGCAGCAGCATCGCTATATACTATATAGCGAGAGCTCTACCAGTCGCTTGTACTTGCTCTGATGCTGGGAGCTTCTTTTTCTCCACCACGACGCGCCGTTACGTTTCCACTGACATTTCCTCCTGCTGTTGGCTGGCTGGTGCAGACCGCTATAGCCACACCACAGTTTACTGCTGCCTCGCTGGTTGTTCATGCTTGTGTAATTTTACTTATATTACTTCTACAAGACTGTGCGCTGCCGTCTCCAGAGCAGAGCCGTAATCGTCAAAAATTAAGCTACAAATACACTCAAAGGGTCATCCTAAATATAATGAAGTTTAGATTTGGAAATGTTCTTCTGTTGAAAATCAATAACACTGGTCAATAGTGGTTTTGTTGCTTTTGATATTTGAGTGGTTTAGAAAAATTTGATGTCAACGATCATAACAGGCCGAATAGCTCAGTTCACGAGGTGAGTAACCTCTAGACTCGGACTGGGAGGTCGCGGGTTCGAGTCCCGTATTCGGACAGTTTACGATTGTGAGGCCGAAGCACCTGCCTTCTCGTCCGAAGACTTTAGGCTATCCCCTCCCCCTCCCCCGTATTCGGACAGTCGGTCTTTTTCACTCGAATGCGGAAAGGCCAGATTCTGATGAGTTATGGGTGGTGTCCTTTGTCTATATGTGTATGTAAGCTCCCCCCACACAAGTCTAAGACTTCTAGGTGCGGAGTTTGTCTACTGTGGTGTTATTATTATTATTATTGTTATATAACGCACTTGCTGCGTCCAGATTTTTCTGTCTTAGACTGAAGCCTACTATATGCTCACAGAATTTTGCTGTGGGGTTATTGCTATTATAGAAGTAAGCGTAGTTTTTGTAAGATTGGCTCAAGTTATTTACTTTATTGACATTTTCATATATGACTCACAAAATCAATATTTAGACAGAATTTTTTAACGGAAAGTTTACCCAAAAAGACACTTTTAATAGCTTTATTTATACTTAATTGAATAAAACAAAAGTGAATTATATATATATATATATATATATATATATATATATATATATATATATATATATATATATATATATATATATATATATATATATATATGACATACTTGGTTCTAGGGTTGAACCGCGTCCAGAATTTATGAAAACTCGATGTTTCGGCTCCTGTTTTGGAGCCATTTTCAAGAGGTAAAGGAAATATATAATGACACTCTAAGGCCTCAATCTGCCTACTCCTTAGAGCGGTGGACAAGGTGGGTTGGGTTGGTTTAAAGAGGTAAAGGAAATATGTAAGGACACTCTAAGGCCTCAATCTACCTACTCCTTAGAGCGATGGACGAAGGTGGGTTGGGTTAGTTTCAAGAGGTAAAGGAGATATGTAAGGACACTCTAAGGCCTCAATCTGCCTACTCCTTAGAGCGGTGGACAAAGGTGGGTTGGGTTGTGGTAGCTCGATTACGGAGCCTCAATCTGCCTACTCCCCAAATCTCGCCGGAGATCGTCTGTGAGGTCTCAGTGTGTTCAACCCTAGGCCTCAGAGAGATCTGAAAATGGCTCCAAAACAGGAGCCGAAACGTCGAGTTTTCATAAATTCTGGGCGCAGTTCAACCCGAGAACCAAGTATGTCTCACATTAAACACCGCGGAAATCTTTCTGATCAAATTTGGTGACTACCTTCCTTTTGCAAGTGGCTTGGATAAGTTCGTTAGCCAGGAAAATCGGACCAGGTTTTCCCGGAAAAATTTGTGTTTTCTTTATTAAAAAAACTATATCTCGGGAAATAACAAACTAAGGGCAACCAAATTTGGTACGCGTTGCATTGTAAAGGGTGAACCCTGTACCAAAACTTAGGTCTCTAGGTTTAAAGACAAAAAAGTTATGGGCAGTAAAAAAAAATTGGAGTTTTCCTCAAAACGTCAAAGTCGCGATTTTGTTGGCTACGAAACCAACATTTAAGTTTATTTTCGGAAAATGTTTGTACATTTTCAAACAATAAGTAATTTTGATAAAATATAGTACATTGTTTCTACTACATAGCCTATACCGGTAATGAGATTGATGCCTGATCGCATTTGCTATTAAAAACATTTTTATGAAAATTCACTTACATAACGCACTTGCTGCGTCCAGAATGTTTTATTTTTAGTGAATTTTCTTTTAAAAATTCACTAATAAGGAGATCCCGACTTTTGAATTTTGAAAAAATTTCTTCAAATGAGCCCTGATTAGGCCCCCTAGAACACTTATCCGGGGTCAGTTTCAATTTATATATATATATATATATATATATATATATATATATATATATATATATATATATATATATATATATATATATATATATATATATATATATATATATATATATATATATATATATATATCACACCGATAACTCAAAAAATAATGGGCCGATTTTCATGCTGAATACCTTCCTTTTGCAAGTGGCTTGGTTAAGTTCGTTAGCCAGGAAAACGGGCCTAGGTTTTCTCGGAAAATTTTGTGTTTTCTTTCGAAAAAAATCTATATCTCCGGAAATAACAAAGTAAGGGCAACCATATTTGGTACGCGGGTTTATATCATTATAGGTAAATTACCTACCAAAATTTAGCTCTGTAGGTTAAAATACAATATATATATATATATATATATATATATATATATATATATATATATATATATATATATATATATATATATATATATATATATATATATATATATATATATATATATACATTCAAACGGACATTGAATATGGGTTCCAGAGGACCTAATTCGCACACATTTGAAGAAATTTGCCGCAAGTATTACCATCGATACCTTTCTATTAGTGAATTTTCTTAAAGAAAGACGTTATTAAGCCTAAAATTTCAGAATAGATACGGCCCTGGTCATATCAGACGTCTGGTCTACTATAAACTAGGAGCCTTTATTACTCCTGTCAGCCAAACATAGCAGATAGAAGTAAGTAAACCCAGTATAGACGTAAGACGTTACTGTTTCTAAAGATGAAGGTGGTGGACATATCGTTCACTTTAAATGTCCTTTAAAGATACGGTGTTGATGAGAAACGGAAGCGGTGTTCTTTTTATAAAGCCTTCTACAGAGCTCTAGCACACCTTACTGTATATTACTTCTGAAAAGGGGTAATATATGTATAATTACTTAGCAAGAAACACTGAAACGTAAATTAATGGTTTCCACGTAAGGAATCGATCAAAGTATTAGAATAATCATCAGATGTAATATGATGAAGAAGAATATTTTCTTTAAATACATAGTTGAAAAGTTTTGAAGCAGCAATATGGTAAGCAATTTTCATAATATGTATCTTGAATCTTTAAGAAAATTATGAAGACAAAGTTAAAATGAAAATATTAAGTGTGCAAATCTACCAGGAAGAAGCAACTGACGTTCTCCAATTTTGTAATTTAAATGTGTGGTTTGACTTTTAACTGTATCAAAAATAAGCTTTTTTATGTAGTCCATGAATGGCAAAGCCTATGTGAACATATCATGAACTTCATTGTTGTACCACAAGATGGGTGTCTACTCGCTTTTTGACTACATGACGCATAAATGTCTTCAGAAATATAATGAAAGACGATTCGACACAAACCCTTCCGCAAGTGGATAATTTGACACTAAACGCGTCCCCTTCTTGACTTAAACGGGTTTACCGATTAAAGGTCACAAGCAGAGATACTAAGGAAGCAATTTCCAAGGTACAATATCGATGGTAATATCGATAGAAGAGGCAGAGATCTCCAACATTTTTCCTGTGGTCTAGAGAAGTGAGATTGATTGTGACAGATGAATCTTCGATCAGGCGAACAGCTCGTTTCTGAGTCGAATCTAGAATGGAAAAGGTTGTCTTTGCGGCAGCACCCCAGACACGAGAACAATAGTTTAACAGTGGACGTATCTGTGCTTTATACAGCGTTAAAAGCTGCTGTGATGAAGGAAAAAATTTTCAACCCGAAACAGAAACTCAAGCTTCTTGCCTGCTGCTTTTGCAATATTTAAAACATGTAAATGCCAGCAAAGATCCTCCGCAACAGTTATACCCAATATAGAGAGTGGATTTTTTATGAAATATCTGCCAGTCATATCTACGTTTGGGCCCTGTAGTTCACTCTTTCTAAAGAAAAGACAATTTTACGTTTTTGAGCCAGCAAACTTAAGCAAATTTGCAGAGCCCCAACTGAGAATCTTAGACAGGTTATCATTTAGAGAGTTGGCTAATTCGACTCTCATTGATAGGAAGCTAGAAGCAGATATTGGGTGAGTCGAAGAGAACGTGCTGCAGATCGGATTGTTGGTTGTTAAGATAAGGTTACTTAAAAGCAAAGGAAAAAATGTGGGAGCCAAAACGGAACCCTTTGGAACACCCGGATAAATTTTCAATTCCTCTGATGAAACACCATCGGCAACAACATACGAGAAGCACTTCAGTAGAAAACTATATATCACAGGCATCGTTTCAAAGGTAATCCGTATGATTAAAGTTTTTTGCCAGATCCGATCGAATGATTTATAAATATTTGCGTGATCTTATCCAAATTTTACGAGAGTAGAACTCCAAAGATGAGTTACGTATGTCGGAGTATTGCCAGAGGAGTGTCGAAGGCCAGATCCGATCGAATGATTTATAAATATTTGCGTGATCTTATCCAAATTTTACGAGAGTAGAACTCCAAAGATGAGTTACGTATGTCAGAATATTGGCAGTAGATCAGTTTTGACGAAAGCCGTATTGGCAATCGCTTAGAGGTATAGTATAAGCTCTATGTTGATACATTTTTCAATAACCTTAGACAAAACTGATGAAATGGAATTTGGCCGACAGTTCCCCACATCGGATTTCAATAACTTTAGACAAAACCGGTAGAATAGAAATAGGACAATTCCCCATACGGGTATTCAATAACTTTAGATAAAATTGATACAATGGAAATTGGATGACAATTCCCCACATCGGATTTTCAATAATTTTCGATAAAACTGATAAAATGGAAACTGGACGACAGTTCCCCACGTCGGATTTCATTAACTTTAGATAAAACTGATACAATGGAAATTGAACGAAAATTCCCCACATCGGATTTTCAATAACTTTAGATAACTGGCAGAATGGAAATTGGACGACAGTTCCCCACATCGGATGTTCAATAACTTTAGATAAAACTGATAGAATGGAAATTGGATGACAGTTCCCCACATCGAATTTTCAATAAATTTAGATAAAACTAATTTCCTCACATCGGACTTTCAATAACTTTAGATAGATAAAACTGACAGATGGGAAATTGGACGACAGTTCCCCACATCGGATTTTCAATAACTTTCGATAAAACTAATTTCTCCACATCGGACTTTTGATAACTTCAGATAAAACTGATACAATGGAAATTGGATGACAATCTCCCACATCGGATTTTAATAACTTTAGATAAAACTGCTACGATGAAAATTGTACGATAATTCTCCACATCGGATTTTCAATAACTTTATATAAAACTGATAGAATGGAAATTGGACGACAGTTCACCACATCGAATTTTCAATAACTTTAGATAAAACTTATAGAATGGAAACTACACGACAGTTCTCCACATCGGATTTTTAATAACTTTAGATAAAACTGATACAATGGAAATTGGACGTCAGTTTCCCCCACATCGGAATTTCAATAACTTTAAAGCTGATAGAATGGAAACTGCACGACAGTTCCCCACATCGGATTTTCAATAACTTTAGATAAAACTGGTAGAATGGAAATTGGACGACAGTTCCCCACATCGGATTTTCAATAACTTTAGATAAAACTGATACAACGGAAATTGGACGACAATTCCCCACATCGGATTTTTAATAATTTTCGACAAAACTGATAGAATGGAAACTGGACGACAGTTCCCCACGTCGGCTTTCAATAACACTGGATAAAACTGATACAATGGAAATTGAACGACAATTCCCCACATCGGATTTTCAATAACTTTAGATAACCGGCAGAATGGAAGTTGGACGACAGTTCCCCACATCGGATTGTCAGTAACTTTAGATAAAACTTATAGAATGGAAATTAGATGACAATTCCCCACATCGGATTTTCAATAACTGTGGATAAAACTGATAGAATAGGAAGATCAAAATTGGACCACAATTGAGATGTGTGGAAGATTGAGGTACTCCCATCTTATAGAATATCGAAAGGAGACCACCTAAATTGATTAGGACCACACATTTTAATAACTAGTGCTGGGATCCCATCGGCTCCTGATGCCATCTTCCAATATGTGCTTAACTACGATGCTTGAAAATATTTCACCCATTTCTTTCACTTTACAGTTGGAATAGTTGGAGGGCTCTTTCCTTGTGGATCAAACGTGCAATTTGAAGCAAATACACGAGCGTATAGATAAGCCTTTACTTTTGACAATAAAGCGAATATTCCATCATTTAAAGCCAGGGAAGGAAAGGAGTTGGTCGGGAAATTGCTATTTATATTTTATGTCATAAACCAGAAACGTCTGGTATTGTTTGGATAAGTGATGATTTTGACCCTTATTGATTGGTGAAAGTGACTTCTGGCTTGTTTGATTATCTACTTGCACCTAAAGTTAGAATTCAATTTTGAAATATTGATCTTTTTGCTCCACAAGTTTGCTCCGTAGCTGCCAATTTGTCCAATATTTTTTCTAAACGCTGAGCTTTAATCCCCATGAATACTTTATTATCAATGTTTGTCAAATATAATGTACCAAAACGGGTTATTTTCATATGGTTACCTAAAAGTTTTCCTATAGTGGTGTCTTTAATAGCGAATTTTTACTTGCATATTCATAAAAACGCAATAGATCAAAAGAAATTCTTAAGCACAATCTTCAAATTTTCTTATTTGATAATCTGGGAATTACAAAGATAATAATCCCGCTATATGACGAATAAATAGTTGTTTTGAATTAATAAACAACAGACTATCGTGACGGATTTACTGTGAAAAATTAGTACAGTACATTAAGAGAGGTCATCACAAATTAAAAGTTCATGATTAAAGATCATTGAAGAATGTTCCGAACAAAGATTACACTTTTCCCAAGAAACAGTTAAATAAACAGATTGTGCTTATATCTTATACAGGTGAGGATTTAAACGGATATCTGAAGAACGACTTTGAGTATTGTGCAAAAAAAATTGTGAGATGATAAGTAGGTTGGGGGACACATTTTGAAATATTTTTGACATCCCCCTCCTCCTACTCATTGCGAATGGCCGGTGTCACGTTATAAATGTCAAAAGGAATGCTGTTTTTTCTTCTTCAAAAACTTGATTCTTCGTGAAGAACTGCATTTGCTCTACTCGTCACATAATCACAAATTTTCCAATAAATAAATTTTGGCCACATTTTTTCAAGGCCACCTAAATGGGGAAATGTACAATGATTAAGACACAAGTTACTTCAACTTTTGAACAACAAAAAAATCAACAAGAAGATGTGTGGTTTCAGCTCCGCCACACTTTACGCGCCAAGGCAGAGACACTCTAAATAACATGTTTGGAGAAGATGAATTGGTCGTGATGGCCCTGGCAACTGGCCCACAAGGTCTCCGGATCTCACGCCTTTAAATTTTTTCATATGGGGATCTATAAAAAAGAAAGTTATGGTCATAACACCAACCCCGCTGAAAAATATAACAGACCGGATTCGACCAGTACGTTTATTTTTCTCCCTCAGGGCTCGTCCGCGGCTTTGCCGCACCGATAGCACTGCAACCTTTGACGTATTGTGCATGAGCATGTACGTTAGTAACCAACGAAATGTTAAATACTGTGCGCTACTCTTGCCAAAAAAGGATTTTAAAATGTTTTGATGTAAATGGAGGACATTTCGCACACCTTTTAGAACACAATCGTCGTGAAACTTAAGATAGTTCATGCTATGCAACCAGTGAAGTAAATGCAAAGATTTTCTACCTACATACGCAGTTCTTCACGGAGAAACAAATTTTTGAAGGAAACAAAACACCATCTCATTTGACATTTATAACGTGACACCGGCCCTTCAAAGTGAGGAGGCGGGGTAAATGCCAAAAATATTGAAAAATGTGTCCCCCATTTTTAGTAAAATATTCCAAGGGGTGTTTCAGATATCCGACCGTAACACTTTAAAATACTCAGCCTGTATACAGGCTGTTCCACAAAAAAACCGACACAGAGCAGGTACGTGTTTACAACCCAAAAATATGATGATTTAAGGCAACTTGCTTCCTATGAGATATGGTGGTTCAAAGTTGCCACAGAAATTACAAAAAAAAACTATGATTGAAACCGTTAGATCTACAAGAATCAAAGTAAACACATAAAGTAGGCTCATTATGTGCCTTTACTGATGGCTATTTCAAATTAACCAGATTCTTGCCCTTGCAATTATGAATGAATACCGTTATCGTGACCCAACCTCTAAAATAAAAATACCTTTTTTACCTGGCGACTCTTTTTATAAAAATCTTTAGTTGTCAAGAGAAACTAGAACAACTTCTAAGGTTAAACTAAGTGACATATATTATTATCGTTTAGCTGGTCGAAATGCACTTGCAGTAAGACCTTCGTTTGGTAAAGTTAACCCGTAGTTTTCGTACTATCCTTTGAGGACTGTGAGAATCCGAATCATTTAAAAGTAGACATATTCCACAAGGAAAACTGCATGAAGCTATCATCTGCCAAAATAAATTCCACTTGTGTCCGACGCAACTTTGTTGATAAGTGCTAAAGATTCAGTATAAGGAATTTTTTAAAGAGTTTTTTGTCGAAAACGAGTCATCGCAATGTACCATTAGGAACTGTTTTAGAGATTTTTGGTTGCCTTTTATAGCGTGCTGCCAATTTTTTTTTAAATGTAGTTAAAAACTTATGAGTCATTATCTGCAGGTGAAGTGCAGTTTCGGCCCTTTGCATTTAAAGGATTCACTTAAAATTTGACGCAAAAATACAGAATTTCATTATTTATAACCGTATCAAATTTTAAAAGAATCTATTCACCAGCAAAAAATTGATTAAAGAAAATTCATTGAAAAAAATCAAGACCCTTCAACTCTGCTATTTTTGAGTTTTCTAAAAATATTGTGGCATTACTTGTTTGAGTAGAATCACCACAGTTTTTTGCTCATCATTTTCGGACAGCCTCTATATATATATATATATATATATATATATATATATATATATATATATATATATATATATATATATATATATATATATATATATATATATATATATAACATAAATCACACATCTATATACACAAATTTCATTATTAGAGGTTTTTTCTAGATTTAAGGCCTACTTATTTTTGCATGCTTTAATATCATAAAACGTGAATAAGGATATCTACAATGATTGAGTTTAGATATGGAAGAAAAATACACCAGCGTCGGTTTCTGATAGTGTCGATGATAACTTACAATACTCACCCATTGGTCCTCCACCCTTTCCGTCCAGTTGATAGGGCGGGATGCCCATGTGCGCCGGAGGGGGTTGAGATAGGGGGTCTCCGTTGTGGCAAAAGAAGGGCACTCCAGCCGTTCCTCCGAGTCCCATCTTACTTGCCTATAACAAAAGAAAAGAGTTAATAACATAACAGGACAAAGAATATTGATAAGAATGGTTTTAGCAAATTTTCACAAAGAAAAATTCGCCAATGACGACCAAAATGTAAGATCTAATTATAATTTATATATTTACATCCCTTAAAATAAGTTAAACAATACCCGAAATTTCTGGTATATGGCAATACTTATAGGCAGCAATTTTACCACCAGCTTTTTTCCTCCCCTGACTTCAATCGATAAGTATTCGCTGTACTGTCAAAAGAAAAAGGTGATTAATTTGTTCAAAAATCCCGTGACTTCATGCGGCAGAAGGTAGTAAGTGTACTCGATGAAATAAATGCCGTGTTTCTGGTTTCCAACCAGTTACACATGCCCACATATTGTCCGTTCGACGTTATTCAGTTCGTCGGCAATATTCGACAGCTGCTGTCAAAACACTACAAGTTATATCTATTTCAAATGCATTTTTTTTGTTGCAAATATTGTAACCAAATCAAGGAGAGTAGCAGTTAAAACAAATATAGGACATTGCTAAAGACGTTTCATGCAATATTTGGCACTCGTAGACTGTGTCAGTTCTCTTTGTTTAAAAATCACAAAATTTGCTGTTTTAAATCGGCGTTTGAAATGTTCGGACAAAAAACTATAAAATTTTCTGAATAATTTTTCTGGTACTTCTTGACCTTTTTGTGTCAAGAAAAGTTGATCCTTGTCTGTACTATTTAATAGATTTTGCTTACCACACAAATATTGTTGTCGTGTGCCCTTTGATAGTCAATGGCACCCAAATTTTTTTTCATTAAAAGCATTATAACTGTATTCCTTTTATTTTAGATATCTGAATTTTGGTATATATATATATATATATATATATATATATATATATATATATATATATATATATATATATATATATATATATATATAATATAAACCTGCCTACCAAATTTGGTTGACCTAGCTTTGTTATTTTTGGAGATGCAAAAATTGTCGCGGAAAAAGTGGTCCGTTTAGATAGGGAATTTTGTATATAGCCTCTGATTCCTACGTGGAATATACGGCTTCCGTGAGAGCGCTCCACCTGGTTCGGTTCTGGGCTATTAGCTTGACTTGGCTTTAGGTTCTTCCTATCCCTTTAAGTTGGTTGGTAGTGCGCCTTCAAATCTGTGCCGGTCTGCCGACTTCTAGTTCTCTTTTGATTCCATTCCAGAGCTTGTTTGTCGTTCTCATTGTCTGATTTAAACAAACTTTTGAAGTCACTTACAGAAGGAAGGTACTTACCAAATTCCTTCAAAATCGGTCCAAACTGATCGCAAATGTAGGTTCTAGGGGTCCTAATTTACGCTCGCTCATTTGAAGAAATATTCAAAAACTAGAATTTCTAATCAAAAAGCGTCATTGATATTTTCCTCAATTTATCTGTTGACGATTCGAAACGCTGCCGATGTTACCGCTTTCGAAACAATGACATTATCAACAGTTGATAAATGCGCTAACAGAAAGGTACGAGTTAAGTTAAGACCTACGAATTAAATCAGGGTGCGATAATTTCTTCATTTTCTCATTGAAGAAGCTGGTTAGTGGTAATATTTTCATCCCAAATAAGAGCAAAATATTCATAGATATCGTATTGGTGAATTTATAGTCAAAAAAAAAACATTTAAATATTTAACAGGCGATCGAAAAGCAAACATTTCGTTCGCCCATAAGAAATGCATGGTGCGGGATTCTAAAGTTTCGTGCTTTATGGACCCAGTTTAAAATTCCCGCTTCGAAAAAATCGTTAGCACTAAAGCAGTCTATTTAAAATATTAGTAGTTAATTTATGTAAAAAAAATAGTTTCAAAACTTGAAAATTCGCTACAGAAGTCACTTGATGTCTCAGATCTTTCTAATTTTAAACCACTTTATCTTTACGCTTTAATTAAACTTTGACGTAAATAGCTGCGGAAGATATGTTTAGAAGAATAGTATTATTATTATTTATTTAGGTTAATGTTTTGATATAAATGGTGGGATTATAGCTCCTGAATAGAAGCATAATTTACCACGTTAAGCTGTCTATTTTGCATGAACACAAACAAGGCGACGATTTACACGATAGGTTGGCACAGCACTTCCTGTCTCGTGTGGGTGACTTATTGGAACCAACCAGGAAAACTAGAAGGAGGAACGTGGAATAAGGATAATAAATGCAGCAGTAATAAAAGGTGATGCTCGTTAGTCCGCAATCCATGTTGATAATTTTATTAAAGCTGTATGATTATGAGTAATTATATCAGCGACAGGCAGTGATCCGCAGATATGTATTGACGGTCATTGTAAGTATTTAAATAATATCAACAAATCTGACGTTTTCAGCCAAGCCAGATGATTCAGAGGTGTAAAATCAATGACACGTTTGGTTACAGCTACAAAAAACAAACAAGCTAGATTTCAAGACAGTCACGTTTCTAAGGAATTTTATTGAGAAAAGCTCGGGACAAAGACAATCCATTAAGGCATTTACTTGTATATTTTCTTTAATTAGTAACTAAATGGAAACTAATTTATCTAACTATATAACATTTATTTTCCTTCCAGAAACAAATATACAGTACAGCGGAGACTTGCATCGACAACATAATAACAAGTGCTGATCAGAGCTTATAGGAGTTATACTATCAATCCTCGTTTGTTTGATCATCTTGCGCAAAAGATTATGACGTTGAATAAGCTACCTGTATCGAAAAGGAAACATAATCATGCAGTATTCTATAATGAGATGTAATGTGGAGAGGTTCAAGAGCAGCATAAGTGTGATGTCAATTGGACGGATGTGGTGGATGTCAATGCTGAGGTCTCGCTTGATAACTTTCACGCTGTTCTGACGCATTGTTTTAATCATCATTCCCGAGGATCATTGTGAAGGTAACAACGGGTTTCTGGAGACGTTTTTTGTCACTTGACTATTTTCAGAATTAGGGAGACAGAACAACGGAAGAATTACTAGTTGTATTCAAAAAAGATCGGGGAAGAATCCGGTAAAGCACATGGAATGCAGAATAGTGGCAACATTATCACTGCAGGAATAAGAATCTTCATGTATCTATGGGCTCAATATTAGACTTATAAGGAAGATTTTTTCCGATGATTTCTGAAGTACTGACGACCGTGTTTGTTCAATGTTTGGAACAGGGCTGCAGAAGCTGAAGAAATACAAAGTGGTTCCAGTGCACAAGAAAGATGATGTTAACAGCTGTGTCCACTATCTGTTCCTCCCATCATATCAAAAGTTCTCGACGTGGTGTTGAAGATAAGTTTGCTTGTTTTTTTTTGCCAGGGGCTCGGTTTTGGAGGGGAATCAGCACGGCTTTAGATCTAGTAGGGCTACCACAACAGCTTTGATCGAATTATTGGAGGGAATAGCCGAAGCTTCTAATGAACATAAGGAAGTCGAACTAGTATCACGTGATCCAAGCATAGCTTTCACTGAGTTGCGTGACACATACTCTTCAAGAAATAATAGTAGAGTATAGGTCAACGGGTATTACCAGTTTTAGTAATCAATAAAAGTAGGGAGAGATGCATTAGATGGAAAAAGATATGTGAAAAATTATTTTATTGGGATGTCCAAATTTTAAGCGATCGAAGTTTTGGAAGAGAGTTGTCAAACATATATTTTGGAATGATCTTATTAACGTACTATACAATTCATATATATATATATATATATATATATATATATATATATATATATATATATATATATATATATATATATATATATATATATATATATATATATATATATATAGGGTTGCCCACCACATACGCAACGGCCTCTCACGTCTATATTTATTGTTATCTCGAATTTATTTACAGTCTAAAATTATTTTCCATTCCGATAATAAAACTTGAATTTTTGAACGCCCTGTAGAGTATTGCGAAATATTAACTACACTAGTTGATGAAATCCCACATTAAAAGCTAGTGAGTTTTTTTACGATATCATCTGACAATGGAGATACGATTTTTTTCGAAAACCTCACATTTGTCGAAAAATCAAGATATCTGGGAAACCGTAATAGCTAGATATAGGGAACCTTGGAGTAAGTGAACCTTATTCTTGCCATATAATTCAAAAGCGTTGTCAAATACCGGTTGCTCCATAAGAAAAAACATAACTTTGAGGTGTCACACTTTTTTGGATCACCTGTATATATGAAAATAATTTTAGGTTGTAGTCCTAAAGTGATAAAGTACTATACAATTCGTAGAACTTTTTTGCACTGAGATATTTATAATTTTCAGCAAACAAGTAATAATAATAATAGAAATAATAATTAAATGATCTTAGAAGATCGACGAACGTGTGTTTCAGATTGTTTATCACGACTTTGGAATGAGAAAGCTTTCGGAAAAATGAGTTCCGAAATGCTTGAACGCTGGTCAGAAGCTCGTTCGGTTGATTATGATGGAGGAAATGTGGCACAGTTTTGAAGAAGATTCGTTAAACTTTTTGGGTCGCTTTGTCACTATGGATGAAACCTGGATCTGTCACTATGATCCAGAGACTGAAGAGCAATCAAAAGAGTGAAAGCATTCCGGTTCTCCACGACCTATAAAGCTCCGTGATCAAGAGTTGTCTGGCAAGGTTCTTAATTCAGTTTTCTGAACAAAAATGGGATTATTCTGGTAGATTTGAAAAGAGGTAGAACTATCACCGGAGCATGCTATAGTGAGTTTCTAACTAAATTATGCGAGAAAATTGTGGAAAACGCCGCGGGAAACCCGGCCAAAGTTGTGCTTTTTCTGCAAGAAAAAAAAACCCTGCTCACAAGTCGTTGATTCGACTGTAAACAATTGAGAAAATTGGTTTTGAACTGGTTTACCAGCCACCCTATTCTCTGGATTTAGCACCATCGAGGTTTTGTTTGTTCCCAAAGCTCAAAAAAGATTTAAAGGGTAAACAATTTTTGCCAAACAACGAACTCATATGTTGTGCTGAGAAGTGGTTTGAAGACCAATAAAGAGTTAAGGGTTTAGAATTACCTTATGAACGTTATTCTAAGTCTTAGAAATTGTGTTGAACAAATGAAATTTTGTTTTAAAAAATTATTGTTTTCTATTGTCAGTATCACCTTATATACAAATTTGCATTCCTAAAAAGATTTTATTGGTAATGAATGTCAAGATTCAATTGCATACAGCCTACAATAAAATAAATGATTTCATCAATGAATAACTTCAAAGAACTTGAAACAAGTTAAAAACAGAGCTGAACTGGAAAACATACGATCAACGAATAGAGTAGTGAAATACGTAAATGAAGAGGCATTTTATTATTTGTGGATTTACTGACTGATATATCTGCTGCTTTTCAATTCTCATAATAAAAGTTTCAAGATGGTTAGAATTAACAATTTCTAAAGAAAAAGACAACAAAAATAACTGAATAATATCTCCTGAACGACAAAAAAGTGTGTGACATGATACGCTGGTGTTTCAGATTAACAAAATTCCAGACCGAGGGTCTGTGGCTTTTTAAGTAAGTGAATCTTCTTTTGCTATAAACATTTATGATGTGGGAGAAATTAGATGCGAATAAATTCCGTTAAACAACATTCAAATTTAAAAATCGAATTTAATATACTATAAACTCTTATCTATTTTGACTAAATACTTAACAGGAGATACAAAACATATGTTTTTAACAGACTAGGGGGTCATTTGCTTAATACCTATACAGTTAGCTTTCTTCTAAAAATATCGAAGGTATAAACTACGACTTAAAGTTATACTGAAATACATGTTTTTTGCGTATTAGCGAATATTCTTAGAAAAAATTCGCTAATGAGGAAATCGAAACGTTTGAATATTGAAAAAATTTATATTTTCGATTTAATGGCCTGTCTTTGCAGACATTCTTCAAGTGACCCCAAAAAAGAAAGAATCACATGACGTCAAATCAGAAGGGCAGTACCACCACGCCCAATCTACTACTGTCCTTCAAAAAACGAAATTCAAATATTTTTCAGATGTTATGCCGGGTCCAGACCAAGCAGACAAAACAACAACAAGACAAAGACATTCATGTTTCTCGACAAAGTGGCGACAAATCTGTTACATTTTTGAAACATTTTTGTCTTATTTTTGTTTTGTTTCCAAATTCGGAGACAGTTACAAGTCCCGTCTCGAGTCGGTAAAGATCAAAGGGTCTCTGTTTTGTCTGCATATTTTACAAGTTGTCGGCGCAGTGTGGATGGTGTGCGCTGACAAAAGTAGTAAACCAATAAATCAGTGGAAAATCAAACATATTTAGTTCTGTTGTGTTGTTGTGTAGTGGAGTACTAGTGTCTTTGCGAAAAATGCCGGAAGAAAAAAGTAGAACACAGAAAATACTAGCAAATTACTAGAATTGTACAGAGAGCATTCTGTTACATTTATAGCATTTCTGTAGTTAGTATGTCTTTTGGCAACTGCAGGTCCAACAAGGCATATCAGATTCTCGAAATCTTCGGTGAACATTCTCAGAAAATTCTTAAGGCTTGAACGAATCTCACCACTTAGTCCAATATCATCCTCACGTAACTGAACTAACAGTTTATTTATGGAATAACTTTCTCGCTTTTTTAAGCTTGGTCTCATCCAAAAACGTTTGCGAGGAGAGAAATATATAACAACTGGCGGCTAGCAATAAATCTTCATTTTTTAAATTTTCTTCCTGGTGGAAACGCCACATGGTTAAACAACTGATTCGCAACAACTTAATTTTGTTGCACATTTGTCCTTGTGGTGTGGACAGTTTGTCACAATTTTGTCTTGTCTGAATACCTAAAATTTTGTCGCAATTTTGTCGTGTTTTTGTCTCAAAATCGTGTTCACTTTTTGTCTGCTTGGTCTGGACCCGGCATTAGATTTCTCGCAATGAAGAACGGTGTCTAATATACGGGCCCATACATCAGCTTTTTGTGGTCGCTGGGTTTGAAATTCCAGCAGCCAATGTCGATTTTGTTGAGAACAACAATCAACAAATCCAAGCAGTTGTAAAGTAGCTTCATCTGAGAAAATAAAGTTTCTACCAAAGTCCGGATTCTCATTAAATTTACCTATCAATATTACAAAATTCAACACGCCTCTCAAAATCGCCATCTGCAAGTTCTTGTACAAGGTGTACTTTACGAGTGAAAATTGTCTTTTTAGTGAATTTTTATTCTTAAAAAATCATAAATAGAGAGGTATCGATGGTGAGACTTTGCAAAAAAATTTTCAAATGAGCGCGAATTTGGGCCCCTAGAACCCATATCCGGGGTAAGATTTTTATATGTTTATATATATATATATATATATATATATATATATATATATATATATATATATATATATATATATATATATATATATATATATATCCAACCGATAACTCAAAATATAATTAACCGATTTTGATGAAACTCGGCAAGTGCCTTTCTTTTATTAATAGCTTGGATGAGTTCGTTAGCCAGGAAAATCGGACAAGGTTTTCCGGGAAAATTTTGAGTTTTCTTTCGAAAAAATTTTTTCTCCGAAAATTACAAAGATATTTTAATGAAATTTGGTATACATATTGCTTTGGGAAGGACCTAACTATGTGCCAAAATTCAGCTTTCTAGGTTTACAGAAAATTGAGCTATTCAAATTTGAATCGTTTATTTTTAATATAACCGTGTTTCATTGACAATGGCAAACCTGGCTTATATGAGATCTAGTATGTCGTTGCCTGGCAACGGAACATTTGATATTATTGCGCAGGTCTGTTACACGCTGTAAGTGACGTTTATCGTATGGTATTAGATTGTTTATATGTTTATCTGTTTAAGTTGGCAAATTATTTGTGTTATTTGGGAAATTTTTATATACAAGTGCAAATTACCCTTTTATTAATGTTAGTGGGTGGACTAAACAGTGTTTGTTATGTTTTATCAACACATATAAAGGATCGACGTTTTACAAAAGGGGCTGATATGCAACAGGTTAGTTATTTTCTTTCTGATGCTTTGGCGGTAGTTTTAGTTAAGTTTATGGTTAACGGTCCATAATGTTTAGCTAATTTTCGTACAAAAAATTCGTCAATGAGGAGACCGCGACTTTAGAATTTTAAAAAGATTTCTTCAAATGAGCGCAAACTAGTCCCCCTGGAATCCATATCCGGGTTTACGTTAGGTTTTGATGTGTTTACAGATATACAGAGTGACGCATTTTTACGGTAAAGCTCAATATAATTATTATTATACAAGAGACGAGACAAAATTGTATAAGTTAATTATAGGGTGTCTTGAGCTGCATCTTATAAAATTATTTTGACAATCACCGGCTGGCCCATAAGTCGTTGGTGATCCCTACAATTTTTTTCGAACAGCCTTATTTTATTGCATTTTTTATCGAAATATGTTTGTAAGAAAAAAAATCAAGACGCGGTAAGTGCGTTTTGGTAGCAAATTTTCATTAAATGCTTCAAATTTCAATAACTCAATTTGCTATTAACCTACGATTTGTTGGCTAGGAAACCAACATTTAAAGTTTATTATCGGAAAATTTTTGTACATTTTCAAAGCGATATGAGTGTTTCAGATTGTTGTCCTATTGAAACACGTATTTTCCCAGCTTCGTCGTAGGCATTTTCCTTCCCCCCTCGTGTGCATTGCATACAACCACCCTCGTTGCATAAACCACAAGAAAAACTTCTTGTTCATACCTCCCAAGGAAGTTACATGACCTGCGGCAAATAGGGATGCTGTGCGGGGTAGGCAGGGTTTAATGGGGATATGGCTTCAAATAGACAGCTTTCAAGCACTTTTCTTCGCATTTTCTGCTCATATTTCCTTTCTACTACCTACCCCGCCCAGCACCCCTATTCACTCCCAGTCCCGTAACTTCCTTGGGGGGTGTAAACAATAAATTTTTCTTGTGGTTTGTGCATCCAGGTGGGGTCCTAGTAATGTCACTGAAAACAATTTTTTGAAAAGCGTTCGGGAGCTAATCTGCAAATTTACCGAATTTTCATTATATCCTTCACATTTCAATAACTCAATTTACTATTAGCGTAAGCTTTTTTGGTTAGAAAACCAACATTTTAGTTTATTTTCGGAATTTTTTTGTATATTTTCAAACCATAAGTATTTTTGATAAAATACAGTACATTGTTTCTACTACATAGGTTATACTGGTAATCAGATTGATGCCTGCTCGCATTTGCTATTAAAAACATTTTAATGGAAATTCACTTCCATAACACACTTTCTGCATCCAGATGAAATATGGTACATTGTTTCTACTATACAGGCAACCAAGTTTGATGCCTGCTTTCATCAAAGAATGACATTTGCTATTACAAATATTTTTTTAAAAATTCGCTTCCATAACGCACTTGCTGCGTCCAGACTTTTTATGTTTTTAACTGAAATAAAAAGTTATTTTCGTGAAAACTGCTTTACTTCTGTGGTGCCAATATATTGTTTTGTTTGGATAAGTTGCTACGTACTCATGATACAAATAACGAGAGATATGATATTCAGACTACCTATTTTTAGACCTGTCATGCGCATGGTGTCAACTGGTGAGTCCAATGCAACAATAATATGCTGTCGTGCAGTGGGGTTTGACGTTTCATCACAACCTCTTAACAAATTACGTATTTTAGTAATATTTAAATGCATACAGTTGGAGGTAATAAAAATGGAAAAGATTAAATTTAGTGCTGCGATCTATATTATCTGAAAAAGACAATATAGGCGTAACTTCAACCGCATTAAACTGACGTATTGAAACTTTTTTATTGCGAACGACTTTGTTTTAAGTGTGTAGTTGGACTTCTATAACGTTACTCACCACGTGACGTCATAGGAGGGGGCGGGGCATATGCGCAATATCATATCTCTTCTAAGTCATTATATCATGCTACGTACTAACTTATTTGACACTTGAAAACAATCTCATTTCGTCTGTGACAGCAGCCTACTATTTTTGAAAGGTTTTTTATTTTCGCGGTTGCTAGTTCTATTTAAAATACTTATCTATTTGATTTATTTAGAGGAGTTGCTTTCCTTTTGTCTGATAGTGTATGTCATCATGTACAAACTATTTTCAATGTTGTACAATTTAACTACTCAAAGTAGAATTGTAACGTTACAAAAAAAATAAAAACATTAAGAGTAGTTTCAAATAAAACGATTACAATTGCACAAGAGGATGTCTTCATTTTAGTACTAAACATTAAAGCTTTCAGGCATTCGAATCACATATCCGAGATATCATCTACATGCACATAAATATTTTATACCATGTTACATTCAATAAAAGTGCAATTATTCAAGCAAAAGATGCCTTTAAAGCATAAGTACAACAAGAGATTAAAAGCAAGAACGAACCAACGAATTACTCTACGATTAGCGCCGGCCGATACACAGCACACTCGTGGCACGGGGGACCATAAGGCATTACAGAGGGATGAGGGTTCAGAAAATGCATTAGGATTTCCAATTATACAGAAAACACTGGCCTCTCATACACACGTACACACACATGCAGCAGGATATTTCAATATCAAAGGCAAGGCAGAGGGTGGGAGTCTGCAGGGACCAAGGGTAGGGGGTGATTGTATCCTGCGAGAGCCTGGGCGCGTGCGCACTGCCAAAGGGAGCTGTCGACTGGACCAATGGCTCCGGTCGATTCCGGGGCAGGAACGGGGGAGCTCCGGACTATCTCCCCGGACCCGCCCATGTGTAGATGAAGTTATCACGTCGGCCTTTTGATCTCTCCCAACGTTACGAAAACTCGATGCCCATTCTCCCTAAATAACCTGAGCTCCATGCGTTTAATACGGCACAAGGGTCACCCACTCAAACTATACCAAATTGACACAGAGCTGTATATTCCTAAATACACTCTCTTCTCTCTCATCTGGATAGTTTAATGAACTGAAGGGCTGTTTTAATAATGTCAACAATATCGTAATCCGATTGTGCAAACAACCACGAATTAATACGTAATCGAAATTAAATATTATTAGTGAAATGAATTAACAGCCAACATATTGCGCTAATATAAATATGTTATAATGGAAGTGTTTTACTAAAACTGATCACAAATCATATAGTCCCGATGACCACAAATAAATGAAGGATTTAAACATAAAATAATCGAATTTTAAATGCCCGAACAAAAATTTAATGTTTGGGGTTGTTCATATAACCCCGTTTGCTGAATTGATAATATGGGGTCAGGAAGCAAGGGGTATACTTTAAAGTCTTTTCTAATTTTAGTGAATTTTCTTTTTAAAAAATCACTAATGGTGAGGTCTCGACTTTTGAAAAAATTTCTTCAAATGAGCGCTATTTAGGACCCAAGGAACCCAAATACGAGGTCGACTTTATATGTTTATATATATATATATATATATATATATATATATATATATATATATATATATATATATATATATATATATATATATATATATATTATTTATTTATGTGACACACCTATAACTAAAAAAATAATGGAGTAGTTTTGATAAAACTTGGTGAGTACCTTCCTTTCGCAAGTGGCTTGGATAAGTTCGTTACCCAGGCAAATCCGCCAAGGTTTTCCCGGAAAATTGTGTGTTTTTTTTTTCGATAAACATCGAAAAAAAATTATATCTCCGGAATTAACAAAGTAAGGGCAACCAAATTCCATACGCGGGTTTATATCATTATAGGTAATTTAACTCTGTAAGTTTAAGGACAAAAAAGTTACAGGCATTTAAAGAATAATAAATTTGGGTTTTCCTCAAAACGTCAAAAGTCGCGATTTTAAACGTCAAAATTGGTAATATTTAGACAATGAACCTGAAACTAATATGAGCTATGGAAGGAAAATTTCTTAAGAAAAATGTTTTACAAAGCCTGAAGTCTTAGTTTCAATCGTCATTGTCTTTCATTTTACTAAAATATTCCCAGAAAATTCATTTCAAATAGACCCTTTCTCAGATGCTTTGGCAGTAGTGTTGGCTATAGAGTTTATCAGTTAATGGTATATCATTTTTGTCGAATTTTCGTAAAAAATCTTTAAAGATCAACATATCCGTCATTATGCAAGATACGAAAAAAAATGTATACATTAATTATAGGGTGTCTTGAGCTACATCTTAAAAAATATTTCTACAATTACAGGCTGGCCCATAAGTCGTTGGTGATTCAAATTTTCTTTTTTAGTGAATTTTCCTTAAAGAAATCACTAATGGGGAGATCCGTGTATATATATATATATATATATATATATATATATATATATATATATATATATATATATATATATATCGTACCGATAACTTAAAAACATAATAGACCGATCTTGATGAAATTTAGTGAGTGCCTTCCTTTTGAAAGTGGCTTGGACAAGTTTGTTAGCCAGGAAAATCTAAGCAGGTTTTCCCAGAAAATTTTGTTGTTTTCTTTCTAAAAAAATGTATATTTCCGGAAATAACAAAGTGGGGGCAACCAAATTTGGTACGTGTATTTGTATTATAAAGAGTGAACAATGTACCAAAATTTAGGTCTCTAAGGACAAAAAAGTTACGGGCAGCTAAAGCAACAAATTTTGGAGTTATCATCAAAACGTCAAACTCGCAATTTAAAACGTCAAACTCGCAATTTAAAATGTCAAAATTGGCAATGTTTAGGCAAAAAACGTGAAATAAATACGGATTGTGAAAAGAAAATGTTGCAAGAAGAGTGTTCTGCGAACGCTTAAGTTTCAGATTCAACCGTCATTGCCCTTCATTTTACTAAAATATTTACAGAAAATTCATTTCAAATAGACCCTTTCTCTGATGGTTTGGCTGTCGATTTGGTTAAGTTTATGCTTTCGCTGTATGTTTAGTGAAGTTTATGGTTTAACGGTCTATAATTTGTAGCTAATTTTCGTAGAACAAATTCATTACTGCATTTTAGCATTTTTTATCGAAATATGATGCATGTTTGTAAGAAAAAATCTGGACGCAGTAAGTGCGTTTTGGTAGCAAATTTTCATTAAATCCTCCAAATTTCAATAACTCAATTTGCTATTAACGTAAGTTTTGTTGGTTAGGAAACCAACGTTTAACTTTATTTTCGGAAAATTTTTGCATGAACGCAGCAAGGGCGTTTTGGTTGCGAATTTTTATTAAATGTTTCAAATTTCAATAACTCAATTTGCTATTAACCTAAGGTTCATTGGCTAGGAGACCAGTTTTCTCAGAAACATTTAAACTTTATTTTCGGAAAATTTTTGCACATTTTCAAATAATTATTGTGATAAAATATTGTTCCTACTATATAGGTTATACCGGTAACCAAATTGATGCCTGCTCGCATTAGAGCGATATATTTGTAATTAAAAACATTTTTATGGAAATTCACTTCCATAAAGCACTTGCTGCGCCCAGAGTTTTTAAGAAACCGAGTTAGTAGTAAAAGAAAATGGAATCTAGTTGCTTCACTAATTGGATTTTACTGTATCTATGGAAAACAAAAAAGTTGTCTTGACAACTGCTGATACAAGTGTCAAATATAATCATCGCGATTTAGAGAATTGTTCTGAAAACAAAACTGTCGTAAATATACATTGGAACCATTTAAACTTTAATAACATGGATCTACGAACAATAATTGGTTTAGCACAATGTTATTACAATTGTGGTAGAAATTACACTGCTGGAGTACAAAGATTTCGTACGAAGATGTGTTTGAGAACAGGGTCCTGTCAAATGAAAGGGTACAGTAGTTTCATTAGCAAATTTGATAGAACAGGGTCTGTAACTGACCTACCGAGATCAAGAAGACCAATGATTGTAATGTCCAAGAAGCTCTGCTGGTGAATCAAAACATAGCTAACACTAATCAGCTAGCACAGGGGCGGCTCCTCAATAAGTGCGCCCGTGCGCGCGCACTGCCGCCTGCCGGAGAAAAAATAATATTTAATAATTTTTTTACCTCCTGCATTCTACAAATACAAACAAAATTAGTATATCGAGGATAGCAGAGTAGGCAGCCATTAATACAGAATCAGAAGAAGTATAGTGTGTTAATGGTTGCCGACGTTATATACATCCATACACACTGAGTCCTGCGACGGTGTGTATTCTTCGGCGCTCTAACTAAATGGGAAACTTCAATGCGAAATGATCGACTATCTTCGTCAAAAACGACCGAATAAGCAATCTGATTGTGCGATTTAAAATTCCACACTTGCAGCACACCATAATAAGACCCAGCACTGAATCTTGTAGGGCGGCTCTTTGATGTTGTGAGAATAGAATATTTGACCTTGCCCACATCTCTCCAGCTTAACAGACCAGGGTGGGACTCGGCATACAGGTATGCTGTTCTCGAATCACAGGCGTAATCGCTCATTTTATCGCCAGGGCCGTATTATCTTTCTTAAAGCAATGTTATTATTGATTTGTATACAGCAAAATATTACGTAATTAAAACAACGATAATTAAATATAGTCTAAAATATAGAGTTAGTAGAAGGAATATAACTACGATAGATTAGATCCTCGTGAATAGCATGTCGAATGATTGACTTAATGCGCTAGCAATGTTGGCAATAAACAGGGACTTTGTACTTGAAATACCGAACTTTGATGAAAGAGTTTTAGAACAGTTTGTGGCTATCAAAAAAGACGTATGGATTTTTCGTTTAAGGAAGAATAGATATAGGTCTGTTATGTTATAACGTATAAGCTAAAGGGAATGCTGAGTGTTGACAGAATTGTGATTAGTGTTAGTAATTATCAAAGGAAAGATCTTTTTGACTACTATAACCTATAACTAACTAGAGGAAAACTTGGTAAGTAGTTAATAATTATTAAATTTAGTAAGTAGGTTTTTTTATAACACATTTTTGGAGAAAAAAGAGGCGAGCCCTTCATTTTTTTTTCTTGCGCATCCCCAATGCATTAAGGCACGAGCCGCTACTGAGCTAGCAACCAGTAGTGTGAATTCGATATTTTATTTATTTATTAAAACGATTGCAAATGCCATACACCACGGTTTGGAAAATTTTAAGCAAGATTTTAAAAATGTATCCCTATAAACTGAAGCTTCTAGGTGAATTAAAGGATACACATTATCGTATTGGGTATGATTTTTCTTTACGAATCTTGGCTCAGATAGAAATAATCCGAATGATTATTCCGTATTTTATGGACATATCAGGCCCATTTTTTGCAAATGGTGGAAGCACTACTCACAACTGTCGATTATGGTCAACAGATAATCTACATGAAATCGTTTGGGAAGATCTTCATGACAGAAAAGCCACCGTTTGTTGCGGTTTCACAGCTAGTTGTATTATTGGACCCAACTTTTTTTAGGTGACAGAGAATGGGGAGGCAGTATCTGTAACTGTTACTGGTGAACGATACCTGCAAATATTACGAGATTATGCCATTCCACGAATTCAAAACGAACCCGAAGGGACTGAAAACATGATTTTTGTATCCGGAGAACCCCCGCATATTTAACGACCAGTTACAGAATTGTTAACTGCTGTTTTTCGAGCAGATATTTTGTAAATTCATGGCCTTCACGATCCTCTGATCTTAACCCAACGGATTACTGGCTGTGGGGTTATTTCAAAACTTTTGTGTTTAGAACACGAACAACAACCATTGAATATTAAAAGGCTCTATTACGGGACAAATTGCTGCAATTCAACCAAGAATTCTGAATTATGCTATGTGCCATTTGGAGAAACGGCAGCAAAATGGACGACATATCGAACATTTGCGTTAACCACTGTTGAACATAATAAATCCCATTATTTAAGCAAGCAGATTTCGTTCACATCCTGTTCTTGAATTATTTTTTAAATACGCAATAAAGAACCTCGGTGGTTCAGGGGTAAGAACGTGTGCCTCTGAACCGAAGGGTACTGGGTTCGATCCCAGGGTACTACTTTCACTTTTTCAGTACAAACTGTAACATTAACATCAACCGAGGTTCTGGCATTGTATTTGAGCAAGTTCAATGTCTGCACTGTTGTGATAACCTTCTATATTTTAAAAGAATCATTTACAATACCAATTTTAATTATAAATCAAATTGCAAATTATGTTGATGAATGCAAAAGACCCGAACCACCAAAAAGTTAAGAGATTAGAAATTTAATTTAAAAGCTGTAATCTTAGATATGACAAAAGTGGAAAGCCTATAAAAATATTAAGTTGATTTAGATTCCGAACAGTAGAAACACAATGATGGGTCAATCGTTCAATATCCATTGTGTACATTAAACAATCAGATTATGTTTAGTTATTTAGTCTGCCTAAGTTTTCTTCAATTTATACTGGTAAAGCTGTTGTTATACAAAAAACTTTAGTACTAGCCTGCCACCAAGCTACGAGTAGCTTTGTAGTTTTGACTGATTCCCTTTCGGTGTTAAAATCTCTATCGAATCTTAAAAATGTTATATATCGGTCCAAGGTCATATGTGATATTGCTTATCACTTAAGACTCTTAGATGTCGACAAGGAGGACAGAGACAACTTGTTAATTCTGGACTTGAAGGTTTGGAGGTTCGGGGGAGAAGGAAAACATGTGCCGGCAAGGAATTCCACAACTTGGAAGTCCTCGGGACAAAAGAGCGGGCATAACAAAATGTTCTATGTCTGGTGACCTGGACAGTAAAGGAGTGCATTCGCTCTGTTCCCCTGGTAGATCTGTTGGGGGCAGCAGGTGGAGGAACTTTGGAAGAAAGCTCCTCTGAGCAGTGCCCGTGCAGATATCTATAAATGAGAGAGAGAGAGAGAGAGAGAGAGAGAGAGAGAGAGAGAGAGAGAGAGAGAGAGAGAGAGAGAGAGAGAGAGAGGTCACCAATGGCACGTTGGTGGTGGGCAATGGATGGCAGCCTTTGGGTGTGGGTAGGCTCACCGGTGAGACGTATAGCTTTCTTCTGAATGGAGTCCCGGATAGCGAGTGTAGAAGCGGCAGCGGCACCCCAGATGTGGGAGTAGTATTCGAGGTTTGGCCTTATTTGTGAAGTATATAAGGTATAGAGATTATCTGGTGAAATGTATTTGCGAGCCCGGAAGAGGAAACCTAATTTCTTAGCAGCCGTTTCTGCAATTGATGTGACATTTGAGATTTAGATCCACAGAAATGCCAACAAGTGAAAAGGACTCATTACTTCGAATAACTTGGTTGTTCATTGTGATGGGTCTAGGGCTGGTGTATCTCTTATGAGATAGAAAGCAAGACTGAGATATGGTGGAGTTGAATTGTACAAGATTTCTACTTCCCCAGTCTAATATTTTTTGGAGATCCACAGAGACAGAACCCTTCATGAGTTTGCGATCCTCATCTAATTGGGCTAAAGAGACAGGCTTAGAATATTGTATATTTGAGTGGAAGGTGCTGTCGTCCGCGTAACTGTGAACAGGGTTGGATGTGCTAGAGAAGAGGTCACTGATGTGGAGAAGAAACAAAGTAGGGGCTAAATCTGAACCTTAAGGGAATCCTGCATTAATTGAATACAGTTTAGAGGAATGGCCATACACGACAACAGAAATGCTCCGGTTGGAGAGGAAATTTGCTGTTCAGGTACAGAGTTTTGGTGGTAGGCCATAGGCCGAAATTTTATCAAGCAACGCTGCGTTGTTTTCATGTGGGTAAAGCGGCATTTAAAGCCTGAGGGTAATGAAACGGCTGATTATTTTGCTAAAAAAGCAACAAAAGGAAGTCGTAGACATGACTGACCCCGGATATGTGTTCTAGGGGGCCTAATTAGCGCTCATTTGAAAAAAATATTTTTAATTCAAAAGTCGGAATCTCATCATTAGTGAATTTTTTAAAGAAAATTCACTAAAAGATGAATAAAAATGCGCTGGAACAGGGGGCAGAAGAAAGGTGCTTGCTGAATGAATTTCAGAGGAAAAAAGCAGTATCTGTTAGTCATATTCAGAGACATAATAACTTTCTGACAAGATTATTTGCAGCACACAATTGGAAAAAAGGAGGGAGATAAACCAAGAGGAAAACTTTTTTTGGAAAACCTGGCACAATTGATGAAGTGCGGAAGTTAAAATGAAATGAAAAGCGCTACTGAAGACAGCGATTGTTGTCAGGACATATACAAAAACATATTAATTGGCCTTTTTTATCCACCTAGAGAGCAAACATTTTTCATATTCCCATAACTCAATTTTCTATTGAGCCAGAAACTTGTTATTTGGTATGTAGTAGTTTCCAGAAAGGTAATTTGTACTATGCGATGTTGACCACGTTCGTGATCCATACCTTACTTACAGAAAGGGGTCCAGCAAAATTTCTAGGTTGGTGAGGTGAAAGTACAACCTGACGTTGGTGATTGGCAATAGTCGCGGAAATAGGCTGACGTTACAGAAGAAGAAAAAAAGGTAATTTGCTTATTTAGGTAATTGCAAAAAGAGTACTCCGCTGTTTTCAGAAATACAATAATTCTCCGAATGAATTTTCACCGAAAACTGATCCGATTAGACTGGCCAACCAACTTATCCAGGCTACTATCAAAAGCAGGACACTCATAGGATATTCTCACTTTATAGAACACTTTACTACTACCGAGCAGGGATAACATTTCCTGTGTTTAACAGAAACTCAAAATTATTTAACTTGATTGATTTTCGAGGAAAAGATAAATAAATACGAACAGTTCTTGATTAAAAACAAACAAAAGCAAATAAGGGTAACATCACTTGCCTCCTAAAATCTACAAATCGGACTCTCAATTTAAAAAATTCAACACCACGCGTATGAATAAATAAACGGCAAATACTTATTAGCGAAATAATTCAAGAGTTGGCAGGCTCGTTGATTTGCAAACAAATGACTGGCGACAGAAGAGGGCAGGGAAATAACAGAAGTCAAGAGATGGATTAGGGAAACTGATGATAGAGCCGACCAGTCGACCGTGACTTCGTTGCAAATTCACTGAATTTTTAATCGTTTCCGTTGATTAGTTCCTCGTTATTCCGCGGCACCGCTAGGGTCTTTAGCGGATCTTAGCTTGTAGATTGGCAGCACTGCGCCGGCTCTAGTCCGCGCCCTGTGTGTCAGTCAGTCGAGGTCGTCATGGCAACCAGCCTCCACGAGTCCGAACACACCTTCCTTCTTCGTGTTCAGCGCATGAACTTCTCTAGTCCTGCTGTGTGCTTCTTCTAGTTCCTGCGATTGTAGAACTATTGTGCTCTCTCCTGCAACTTGACGACTTGCCTCTCTTTACTTCCTCTTTGTTTTAATGCCTTTTTACATGCTCTTGTTATAAATAAGTTTAGTAACTCAACCTCATTAACTAAACTGGTTAAAATTCTTCGATGAATTTACTTCAGATTCTTGTACGTGGTTTAAGGAAAAGTGGGTATACGGATACAAAAAATGCGCAGTTCGTCCCGATAAAGTAGTTATTGGTAATCAAATATATAATTTATTTTATTTGCCTATTCACATTTTATAAAGGTTATTTTGTAAATACAAATCAGTACATGATAATTGTTCTTGTTTTACTGATACAGTTTTGAATGTTTGCATCTAATAAATTGATTGAGAACAACTGACAAATTAATTTTGACTTGCCCAAATTATGACAGTTTAAATTACTTAAGGCAGATTTGTCCAATAAATACTGACAAAACATTTTTACATTAGCTGAGGCATACTTGAGATTTTACAATATATTACCCTGCTCTGTCGTTACGTCATAGCTCTTAAGATGTGATTTTGTGTTACATGTAAGGGACTGTGTTTTATCGTAGCAAGAGCCCATATAGAAATAAGTATGCAAGGACAGATTTAACCAGTGCAGCGTAAACCACAAACAAGTTATCGGCGTCAAATATGTACCTAATAGCATAGAACGATAAAATATGTTTTCTACATCTTTTATTAAAATAATTTTCTTTGAACCAGATCCCAATTTTCTTCCCCAAATATGGGAACCATGTTATCTACATAGGCGATTTGGGTACAGTCCTTACAGATTTCTAGCAAGATTAATGTATATCAAAAATAACAGCGGACCAATAACAGTTCCTTGTGGTACGCCATGTTTTCCTCACCCGAGCAGTTACCAATTTGATCCTCTGGTTTCTGTCTGATAATTCCAACACAAATCAAGTCCCACACCTCTGACTTCCAGATATTCCAGTTTAGCTAACAATATGGCATGAGATACTGTATCAAAAGCTTTCGAAAATCTATGAAAACAGCCAAGGTCTTAACTAATTCTTGTGAAATACTGCAGTGCATTCTCGGTAGATCTATCTTCAGTAAAGCCGAATTGATGCTCAGACAGTATAATATTTGTTCCAAATACTAAGTTAATCTCACACACACCTCTCAAAGATTTTTGCAATTGTTTACCACTACCTATTAATGCTCTTCCGCCTTGGTCTCTAGGTAGGGTAACTCGTTACATGGCAATACGGGGAGGTGCTTTATAGATTTTGTTAAAAGTGTTGGCACCTTCAGTTGTAGATTTTTGATGTCACTTTTACCCCAGTTCACAATCCTAAATAAATAACTCAGTGGAGGAAACGCATAGGTATTAAGCGCTTTAGTAAAGTTATTGCTGTTGAAATGTGCTTTTTTCCTCGCTTGCTGCATTCCCAGGTATTATCATTATTACTACTGTTGATATTACCATCATCATTATTATTATTTAACAATAGTTTTGATGTAACACGTTTTCTCCATAACAGTGTATATTTTGTTTATTTGATTTTCGTAGACAAAATTCACTGATGAGATCGCGAGTTGATATTTGAAAAAATGTCTTAAATGAGCGCAAACTAGACCCCCCCCCCCAAACCCATATCCGGTCCGCTGTCAGTTTGTGTACATATGTATATATGTAAGTGAAGATTGAAACCTGTGATGAGCACTGATAAGTACAGTTGGAGAACCCAAATCACCACAACACATTTTAAAAGACCTGACGATCGTTTCACTAACCAAGTTAGCGTCATCAGAGGATGAAAATTCTGTTTCATCCTCTGATGACGCTAACTTGGTTAGTGAAACGATCGTCAGGTCTTTTGAAATGTGTTGTGGTGATTTGGGTTCTCCAAGTGTACTTATATATATATATATATATATATATATATATATATATATATATATATATATATATATATATATATATATATGTATATATATATATATATATATATATATATATATATATATATGTATATATATATATATATATATATATATATATATATATATATATATATATCACATCGATAACTGAAAAAATGGTAAGCCAACTTTGATGAAATTTCGTGGATACTTTCCCTTCGTAAGTGGCTTGGATAAGTTCGTTGGCCAGGAAAATCGACCTTATATTTTGAGTTTCCATTAGAAAATTTTTTGTATCTCCAAAAATAAGTAAGCTATGACAGCCAAATTTGGTACGCAAGTATAAATTATAAAAAGTATACTATGTATCAAAATTTAGATCTTTAAGTTTCAAGAAAAAAAAAGTTAGAAAAGTTATAGGCTTTTAAAGAAAAATAAAATTGGGTTCCACTGATGACCAGAGAAAGGCACAAAACCAAAATATTTTGCGTGGATAACAAAATCTATTGTGTATTACAGACAAAGATTAAGTTTACTTGGCGCAACAGGTCAGGCAATACCAGAAAAATTACTTAAAATTTTTATAGTTTTTCTTCCTAAAACGTTAAATTTGCGACTTTTTAACAAATAACCTTAAACGAATACGGGGTGTGTAGAGAAAAGTCGCAATAAGTGTGTTTTACAAAATCTTAAGTTTATGCTTCAACTGTCATTGTCCTTCATTTCGCTAAGATATTTGCAGAAAATTTATTTCAAATAGACCCTTTCTCTGATGCTTTGGCAGTAGTTTTAGTTATAAAGCTTTGGCTTAATAGTCTATTTTTTTGAGCGAATTGTAGAAAAAATCGCTATAGAGGATATCGGGCCTTATGAATTTTAAAAAGAAATCTACAAATTAGCGCGAACTAGTGCCCCTAGAACCCACACCCGGGGTTAATTTTACTTTTTATCGATTTACGACTATACCTACAAGGTGACGCACTTATAAGGTAAAGTTTAATATATCCGTTATTGTACAAGATACGAGAAAATTTGTATACATTAATTATATGGTGTTATAAAATTATTTCTACAATCACAGGGTGGCCCGTAAGTCGCTGGTGACACAAATTCTCTTTTTTTTTAATCGAACACCCCTAATATATTACATTTTTACATTTTCCATCGAATTATAATGCATATTTGTAAGGATAAAAACTTTGATAGTGGTCATCGTTTTCGAGTTATTTCAATTGTTTTAATTTTTCACATTTTTGGCAAATATCAAACATTATGATACCTTGGACGTTTTTACCATAGTTAGCCTAGTCCCTCGAAAATGACTCATTCAGAGAGGTTTTCGTTTATATTGTTCGTCGAAAAATAGAAATGCCCTCTACCAGGTGCTCTCAAATAGTAACTTAATTTCAAAAATTCAAACTGCCGTAACTCAATTTTGTCATAAATGGAACAGCCTCTCTTTTGCGTTTCAGAAGTTAAGGACATGTCATCTCCTTGACCTTTTGTAGAACAGTCCCTATACCTACAGACTCTAGACTAGTTTTGGAAATATTTACATTTGAAATCGCATAACACGATTCATTTTCTAAAAAAATATTGAAATATTTAAATTAACTTTGGTACAAAAAAGGTAAGAAGTAATTAATGTGATAGGATTACCCAAGTTTACATTTTCATAACATATATGTAGTTGATAAATTGTTTTCACAAATGTCAAATGAATTTTTAAAGTGACAGATTTAAGTAAAGTTCTTATTTCTTAGAGCTTGACATAAATATATGAGTTTTGCTGCGTATATTAGCGAATTTTCATTAAACAAAATTTGCTAACAGTGAGGTCACGATGGAAAGCGAAACGTCTTTAGATGAGCGCGAATTTGGGTCCCTAGAAGCCAAAAACAAAGGTCCGTTGAAATTTGTATATGTTTATATGTTTATATATATATATATATATATATATATATATATATATATATATATATATATATATATATATATATATATATATATATACATACATACATACATACATGTATATATATATATATATATATATATAATGTGTGTGTGTGTATCCAAGCGATAACTCAAAAAATACTAAACTGATTTTAATTAAACTTGCCAAAAATCTTGTTTGGGCGAAAACCAAGGTCGAGTTCGTTAATCAGCCTTTATACTCAAGTTTTTCCGGTGGAAAATCGGGGAAAACCTTTTGAAAACGCTATATTTTTGTAAGTATCCGAGTAACTGGAATGAGACTTTACATGTGGCTAGAAATAGTGCACATAAACCTATGTTGTGAATTTTAAGTAACTTGGTACACAATAGTTTTTTCCAAATTAAAAATAAAATCCCAAAGACATGCGTTGAAACGACTTAGTGGTTAAAATGCCTGACAGACAGAGTAGTGACTTGTCACGCGTAGATTGATTCATACAACAGGTATAAACCATGCATCAACGGTAACCAAACTAAACATATACCAGGCATGAAACATAATACCCGAACCAACAATCGTGAAATCTCGGCCGCAATTATGAAAAATGACAGACGACATGAAGTTAAAAATTTGCCAAGTAATTGTTATTTAACTGGGGGATTCAATCAATTATTAAAATACACTATATTTGTAGCTTTATGAACGGCTTCAAATACAGTTTTAGCGCAGCATAGATATATTATGCTGTCGTATAAGATACTAGAAATATAAACAAAATCGAGCCAAGTCTCTATAAAAATGATTCTTTTAAATTTAAACTTAAACATAAGACGTCATATAAAAACGAAACAGTCGTGGGATGCATTTCAATAGTAATTGTACTAATTCTGTAATTAATGACGTATACTTTGGATATAATATACCGGACATGAAGCCGATCTAAGGTATTACGCAAATAAAACGTTGGTTGAAGTATACTTAAATGGCACCGGGGACTGTGTCGTTGCCCCCTAAGCAGAAGGTTACGCGATCAAATCCAGCTTGATGAATGTATATTTTTTTATGTTTTATTTTGACATTAGAAGAAACAATAGTGTACAGATTTCATACGTTTTGAACAAGATCTCATTTTTGTTTAATACGCCTGAATAAGTTTGTCACCTTTAAGTCTGAAATTTTTGTTATTGTTCATATTGAAAAAACCGGTTCGATTAGGTTGACTAAAACGAAATCATACTGGCGATTAATAAGGAAAAATACTGCTGCGTTTATAATTTGGCAGATACTTTACTTTTCTAAATATAAATTACGTTTCCTTCTGGAAATCTTTTGTATAACGTTAATGAAAGTTGTAATACAAGTTTCTTTTAAAGAGACTTGCATTATCTACAGATATAGCAACATTTAATTCTGTAGCTTCACAGAAAATTGAGTTTTGGGCATTTTTCTCAAAAGATATTAGAACGCAAGATTTTTTTGATAATAGAGAGATATCGATGGTAACACTTTCGAAAGAATTCTTAAAATGTGTGCGTACTAGGACCTCTAAAATCGATCTTCAAGGTCCATGTAAGTTTAAAGTATTCACTTTACTAATATGCCGTATAATAATAGTGTACGATTCTTATATAAATTCGCTACTATAACGCACTTGCTGCGTCCCGAAATTTTTTTCTTTACTTCCACTGGCTCAAATTTCCGTGAATAGTTAAAAAAATGTTACGTGAAAAGTATTTTTTTTTACATTTTCTTGTTTTTAATTTAAATTATAGATTAAGGTATATAATTTGGATATATTTGTTTAGCAAATTTTTGTGTAAAAAATTTTTAGTCGTTTTTTTCAGAATTTTTTTTGTTTCCGTAGAAATCATTTTTTGTAAGATTTTTTTTGTGAATTTTTGTTACTTAATAATAAATGTTTAATAATTTATTGTAAAGAAATGTTTTCGGATGTTCGTGAAAAAAATTGTTTGCAAATTCTGTACGTTTCTTCGAAAAGCTTTTTGTGAAGAACTATATCTTGGCAGGGGGTAAATAGGTTAAAGATGTTCGTTGGCCAGGAAAATCGGACCAATTTTTTCGGGAACATTTTAAGTTTATTTTTGCAAAATGTGGGTACTTTTTCCAATAAACTTTTTTGAAAATTCACTAGCCTAACGCACTTGATGCGTCCAGACTTTTGTGTTTTCTGTAGATTCAGTCTAAGTAATAGTACGGGATCCGGCTGCTAAATTAGATTAATAATCTAGATTATCAAGATTTAATTTTTAAGTATTTTTACAACTAGGAGAAGTCACTTTTCATCAGGTGCCAATTAAAAATTACCCGCCAGTATTATTAATTAAAATATAATTAATTTACTTTTAGAGAAACATTTCGTTAACATCTTACGGAAATAAAACCTACACAACTTCACAACAGTGTATTTAAAATATCTGAAACGTCATAGTTGCTGCTGATTGCTTAACCGCTACCTCTACGCAGCCAGGTGTAAACAGGTATAATTTTATTAAAACTTTTCGTTCTTAACGTACACTCATTTCATTTATACCACATTAAAGCTCATTTTTTTCTGTAGTTAATGATATAAAGGTGCCTATATAAAATAACCCGCAAATCAAAGTTTCCTACCCTAAAAGATGCTAGGTATGAAAAATAAAGTGACAGAGAATGATCGCGCGACGCTACTTGTTAGACAAGGATGCTCAATGCCAGCTGAACGTATTTTTTGAGCTATTGCGCATGCTCCGATAAATAGGGTTCTCAACCAACGATCTAAGTAGTAATAAAAAAATTCTCGACGCAGCAAGTGCGTTATGGTAGTGAATTTTCATTAAAATGTTTTTAATAACAAATATGTGTGTTTTTTTTTCAAGAAAGCAGGCATCAAATTTGGTTACCAGTATAACCTATATAGTAAAAACAATGTGCCTTGTTTCATCAAAATAACTTTATTGTGTGAAAATGTACAAAAATTTCCAAAAGTAAACTTAAAGTGTTCCCGAAAAAACACGTTTCTTGGTCAACCTTATAGGTTAATAGCAAATTGAGCTGTTCAAATATGAAACATTTGATCAAAATTCTCTACCATAACGCACTTCCTGCGTCCAGAATTTCTTTTCTTACAAACATGCATTATATTTCGATTGAAAATGCAATAACATAAGGCGTGTTTGATTTAAAAAAAAGGGAAATTTGTATCACCAACGACTTATGGGCCATCCTGTGATTGTAAAAATATTATTTTAAGATGTAGCTCAAGACACCCTATAATTAATATATACAAAATTTTTTCATATCTTATATAATAACGGATATATTGAGCTTTATTAATTTTTTACGAAAATTCGACAAAAATTATATACCATTAAACGATAAACTCTATAGCTAAGGCTACTGCCAAGCATCAGAGATAGGGTCTATTTGAAATGAATTTTCTGTGAATATTTTAGTAAAATGAAGGACAATGACGATTGAAACTAAGACTTTAGGGTTTGTAAAACATCCTTCTTGAGACATTTTATTTCTATACCCCGTATTAGATTCAAGTTCTTTGCCTAAATGTTGCCAATTTTGACATTTTAAATCGCCACTTTGACGTTTTGAGGAAAACCCCAATTTATTTTTCTTTAAATGCCTATAACTTTTTTGTCTTTTGACCTACATAGCTATATTTCGGTAGGTAACTTACCTATAAGGATATAAACCATCGTAGCCCTTACTTTGTTAATTCCGGAGATATAAATTTTTTTAGAAAGGAAACACAAAATTTTCCGGGAAAACCTGGGCAGATTTTTCTGGATAACGAACTCATCCAAGCCATTTGCAAAAGGAATTTTTTCACCAAATTTAATCAAAATCGGCTCATTCTTTTTTCAGTTATCGGTGTGATACACACACACACACACACATATATATATATATATATATATATATATATATATATATATATATATATATATATATATACAGGGTGAGCCACGGTGGATGGAGTATTAAAAGTATATAGAGAACGAATCAACCGATTGCTTTGAAATTTTGTTTACGGATGTAACGGAGTATGATCTCTCGACCTAAAATATTTTTGAAAATGCAGTGTTGCCACATATACGTAAAACTGGCAACATCTTCGTAATTTTAAATGGAACACCCTATATATTTTTGCATTTTTTGAATTGTCGTCTCTTTTTGAGTAACTTTTGTTGATATTTTCCTATACCTATCTCAAGTCGTTTTCGAGATAATAATTATTTTCTGAATTTATTACCAAAAATTTGACTTTCATTAAATCGTGTTTTCTCCTACCGACGAAGCGATTTAAAGATAATTTTTTAGCTACGGTTAGGCAAGGTCTAGGGGCATCTCCTCCATTAATCAAATCTTTAGAATATCATACAGGGTGAGTTAGAGAACGCTTTCTATAAGTGACTCGGAGAAATGCACGAAAGTCATTTTTTTAAAATAGAACGCCCTGTATATTTTCACACTTTTTGGATCGTCTTCTCTTTTTGAGTAACTTTTGTTAATATTTCCCTATACCTATCTCAAGGCGTTTTCGATTTATGGTCACTTTTCTCTAACCTATCCAAGATTATTGGTCTTTTTGTATATCATAATGGGTGGGCCATGAAATTTCTATTTTGTCACTTTGTCATGACAACAGACATGCTGTTTATCTAAATAAATTTGACTTTAGTTATATTTACATTCAATTTGAATAGCTATAGCACAAACATGACATAAAATAATTATACAAACACAGTTTTAATGGATTTGTTTTTTATTCATGAACAGCGCAATAAGATTATCAGCAGAACTTGTAGAAGATTTAATGAGAAATATCCGAATTTGCCGCAGATGAATAACAGAAAGTTTCTACGAATTCATAGGAATTTTATAAATTTTGGTTCGTCGTTATGAGAACAATAACACTATCAGTATTTGGAAAAACTAATACCTAATCAGCGATAATAGTAAAAAAGGCCAAGTAGCAATAACAAATAATACCAATGACAGTAATAAATATGTATAAAAATCTTAAAACTATAATAATTGTTCGAAATGTTGACCGTTAACTTCCAGACACTTTTGTATACGATGATGCACGGCGTTTGTTGTAGCAGCTCTTATTTCAGCGGGGTCCAAGTTTTCAATCTCTTGAATCACTCGACGTTCTAATTCTGCCCTGTTGTGGACTGGAGTTTTATAAACTCGATCTTTAAGAATACCCCAAAGATAAAAATCTAACGGGGTAAGGTCAGGGGACCTCGCAGGCCAGTTACACGGTCCCAAACGTCTGATCCAACGGTCATCGAAAAGCCGGTCCAACTCCATACTAATTTCGGATGTACAATGTGCAGGAGCCCCGTCGAGTAGATACCAACAAGTTCTATATGTTTCAATTGACAGATTATCAAGGAAGCCTTCCACAATTGTTCTAATTATATCTAAATATTTTCTGGAATTCAATTTTTCGTCATATATGTAATATTTTATTTTGTCATCCAATAACATACAAAAAACATTTAAACTAAATTTGACTTGAAAACCAGCCTCTCTAGTAACGTGGGGTTGTCTGTGGCCCAATAGTGACGATTTCGTGTGTCCCTCCCTAGAAAATTTGGATTCATCAGTCCATATCATTTTCTTTAAAAAATTGGGGTCCTCTTGCATACGCACAACTAACATTTCACACAACTCTATTCTCTGTAGATAATCCTGAGGCGTGAGAAATTGAACTCTTGTAAATTTATAATTATGCATTTTATGATTTACTAGTATTCTTCGAATGGATGAATATGGCAATCCTAAATCCTGTTCAGCACAACGTATGGAATACTGGGGATTCGCATGAAAATACGCTAGCACATTGATTTCATTTACCTCGTCAGATGTCACAGGTTTGGGTAGATTTCTTGCATCTCTTAACGACGCACCAGATTTTATAAAATTCCTATGAATTCGTAGAAACTTTATGTTATTCATCTGCGGCAAATTCGGATATTTATCATTAAATCTTCTACAAGTTCTGCTGATAATCTTATTGCACTGTCCATGAATAATAAACAAATCCATTAAAACTGTGTTTGTATAATTATTTTCTGCCATATTTGTGCTATAGCTATTCAAATTGAATGTAAATATAACTAAAGTCAAATTTATTTAGATAAACAGCATGTCTGTTGTCATGTCAAATTGACAAAATAGAAATTTCATGGCCCACCCATTATGATATACAAAAAGACCAATAATCTTGGATAGGTTAGAGAAAAGTGACCATAAATCGAAAACGCCTTGAGATAGGTATAGGGAAATATTAACAAAAGTTACTCAAAAAGAGAAGACGATCCAAAAAATTTGAAAATATACAGGGCGTTCTATTTAAAAAAAAAGACTTTCGTGCATTTCTCCGAGTCACTTATAGAAAACGTTCTCTAACTCACCCTGTATGATATTCTAAACATTTGATTATTGGAGGAGATGCCCCTAGACCTTGCCTAACCGTAGCTAAAAAATTATCTTTAAATCGCTTCGTCGGTAGGAGAAAACACGATTTAATGAAAGTCAAATTTTTGGTAATAAATTCAGAAAATAATTATTATCTCGAAAACGACTTGAGATAGGTATAGGAAAATATCAACAAAAGTTACTCAAAAAGAGACGACAATTCAAAAAAAGCAAAAATATATAGGGTGTTCCATTTAAAATTACGAAGATGTTGCCAGTTTTACGTATATGTGGCAACACTGCATTTTCAAAAATATTTTAGGTCGAGAGATCATGCGCCATTACATCCGTAACCAAAATTTCAGAGCAATCGGTTGATTCATTCTCCATATACTTTTAATACTCCATCCACCGTGGCTCACCCTGTATATATATATATATATATATATATATATATATATATATATATATATAAACATATAAAAATTGAAACTGACCCCGGATATGTTTTCTGGAGGACCTAATTAGCGCTCATTTGAAGAAATTTTTTCAAAATTCAAAAGTCGGGATCTCCTCATTAGTGAATTTTTTTAAAGAAAATTCATTAAAATGACTGGACTCAGATGCTTATCGGAGCATGCGCAATAGCTCAAAAAATACGTTCAGCTGGCATTGAGCATCCTTGTCTAACAAGTAGCGTCGCGCGATCACTCTCTGTCACTTTATTTTTCATACCTAGCATCTTTTAGGGTAGGAAACTTTGATTTGCGGGTTATTTTATATAGGCACCTTTATATCATTAACTACAGAAAAAAATGACCTTTAATGTGGTATAAATGAAATGAGTGTACGTTAAGAACGAAAAGTTTTAATAAAATTATACCTGTTTACACCTGGCTGCGTAGAGGTAGCGGTTAAGCAATCAGCAGCAACTATGACGTTTCAGATATTTTAAATACACTGTTGTGAAGTTGTGTAGGTTTTATTTCCGTAAGATGTTAACGAAATGTTTCTCTAAAAGTAAATTAATTATATTTTAATTAATAATACTGGCGGGTAATTTTTAATTGGCACCTGATGAAAAGTGACTTCTCCTAGTTGTAAAAATACTTAAAAATTAAATCTTGATAATCTAGATTATTAATGTACTAATTTAGCAGCCGGATCTTAGACTATAAATGATATGGTTATCATTTGTCATAATGATGGATTATACATTGTATGTTATTTAAAAACATTTGATTGTAGGCACTTTCATTTTATCTTTTTCCACATAAAAAGATGAATTCTATATTGTACATTGAATTCACAGTTCATCATAACAACTAATAAATCATATCAAGAATTATAGGTCTTTAAACTTAGTCTGAACACGACTGAATGCGTATATTTATTGTTGATCGTTCACTTAATATTAGCTTAATTATCTAAGTTTCTGATATGTCGTTTATATCTACTGATAAGACACTAATGAACTAAACAAGACGTGCCAGTTTCAAAAGACAGTAGGCAAGTAAGTAGTCTTTAATCAGTACTGCATTCTATAGCAATAAAATACCAAGTCGGGCCACGTCACTTGGTCATATTAATTCTGCAATTTAACTTGTTAAACCCTATTAACAAAACGACATTTCGTTCAACGTATAACACTCGCGGGCAGAGCTTCATTCTACTTGATCAAGTCGCTGTGTGCGACAATAAGTTTAGTAGGTGCAGTAACAAATTTTGTTAAAACTCCATTATCTATTGTGACTACGATCATTGTAAAGCTAGTGCAGTGATTAATGTAAACATGAACCTGCTTTTGCTGAGTTATCTCACCATTGTGGCGAAACCTAGTTACAGTTTTGAAACAAACACAATCAGTTGAACAACTTTAACCATGTGATAACGATCTCGATCAATTAAACGCCTACAAGAAGTGATGATGGTTAGTTATAAGTGTTTCTTCATTTTATGGACCTTACTTCAACTTACCGGAGCAGAATTATGTAACAAGAATTGGTGCAGGATTACCAGAATCAAAAAGATGAGGGCTGCGGATTGTTACAAAGCGGACATACATGAATTTCCTACGTGTCTTAGAAATGATATAGAAATTTTGGACCTCACCTACAACAGAATTAGGAAGTTAAGAAAACAAGACGTAAGCAATTATTCAAGTTTGAAGATGCTGTATTTACAAGATAATCTTATTTCTCATATAGATGACGATTTCTTCGATGATTTGACTGACGTCAATGCTTTAGACTTGTCAATTAATGATATACGAGACCTTCCACCAAGTATCTTTAATTTGCCTTCGTTAAGTAAGTTATATCTTAGTCAGAATGCTAATATGAACATTATAGAAGCAGTAGAACAAGCCAAACCTATTATAAGTCCAGTAGCAAAACTCGATATCAGTTTCAATGAACTGACAATACTGCCCGATTTCGGAGAGCTCGTTTATTTAGTGGAGTACAATATTTCTGGGAATGACCTTATGGAAATTGCTCCTAAGCATTTTGCAGGTCTATGCAACCTTCAATACCTTCATAACCACAACATGACAGCTTTTTTCACAGATCCATGTGATTGCGTAAGGGTAAATTCATGGTTGACGAGGAGGGAAGTACATTTTGTGCTTTTCAAATGTGATGACTCGACGCCTTCAACTTGCAGGAAAGAACTAAACGAAGAGGATCTGAAGATGTATGAAAAGTGTCTCGAAACGAATAAAAAAATTGTCACCAAATCTATGATGATTAAAGTTGTGACTCCATGTGTTGTTATCATAGTCTTAATTATCTTAGGGGTGCTATATTATTTGTATAAAAGAAAAATGAGACGTGCCAAACCTAATAATGAACAGATAAGTTATTCCAAAGAACTGAACAATCTTCTGGTGAGTGAGCGTAAAGAAAAACAAACAAATGCAGACTAGTTATTGTTGATAATTGCTTTTGAGCCATTTTGTGTTAATTCTTAATTAATAATTGCTAAATTTTGCCAATATTAGAGCTAGAAATGTGATTTTATTAAATATTTATGTTGATAATTGCAATGTTTTTACTGTTTATAATAAATTATAGAAAAATCAAATCGAATTGTATTATATAAATTATTGCTATATACAGGGTGTCAATTTTAACTGGCTCGTTATAAAATTGTCTGTTATTATCAGAGTTAGAACATGCTTAACTTAGCAGATTTACGCAGTTTTTTCAAATTCATTTTAGATCTGTAAAATTTCGAACAGTTCAGAAAAACAGAGTTTTGCGATTGCCTATATTTGCTTATAACATTCTCATTTTTTCCAGATAAAAAATTACATAAAAAGATATTTCTAAAATATTTGCAACCTTCGCACATGTGATAGTCAACTTTTTAGTGAATTTTTACCACATTTAGAACCTGAAAGAAATACCGATTATGTAAAGAAAATGTCGCAAGAAGACTCTTCTGCAAAACCTTAAGTTTCAGATTCAACCGTCATTGTCCTTCATTTCAATAAAATATTTACAGAAAATTCATTTCAAATAGACACTTTCTCTGATGCTTTGGCTGTAGGTTCAGTTAAGTTTATGATTTAATGGTGTACAATTTTTAACTAATTTTCCTAGAAAAAAATTCGTTATTCGACTTTTGAATTTTAAAAAGATTTCTTTAAATGAGCGAAAACTAGGCCCCTAGACTACATATCCGGGTTTACTTTCAGTTTTTATCTATATACATATATACAAGGTGACGCATTTCTACGGTAAAGCTCAATAAAATTCTTATATATATATATATATATATATATATATATATATATATATATATATATATATATATATATATATATATATTGTAACTTCGGAAGGAATAAAAATCGAACTACCACTTTTGTGTTTATAGTGAATTTTCTTTAAAAAATTCACTAATGAGGAGGTCCCGATTTTTTAATTTTGGAAAAATCTCTTGAAATGAACGCAAACTACTAGGCCCCCTAGAAGCCATGTCCAGGGCCAGTTTCAATTTTTATATCTTTGTCATATATATATATATATATATATATATATATATATATATATATATATATATATATATATATATATATACGGGGTGATTCGCACCGCAATGGACACAAAATTTTTCTGAAGCACATGGTTGGTGAGATATTGACCTCAGAATATTATTTAATAATTACAAGAAACAGCTGTATTGCAGCAGTGCCCTAACATAGAACAACCAAATTTGGTAGATGGATTTCTTTTATGAACATCCTTATTTAAAAAAAAATTGAAGTGGATATAAACTAAAAAGGGGGGAATTAGGGGTGGGTCACCATTTTAGTGATTTGATTTTCTTAAACCCTAACCTAATTTAAACTTAAAGCCTATCAATTTTATAGTAAAAAAATAGCTTTAGCCCCTACTTTGTTTCTTCTCCACATCAATGACCTCCTCTCTAGCACATCCAACCCAGTTCACAGTTACTCGGACGACAGCACCCTCCACTCAAATATACAATATTCTAAAACTGTCTCTTTAGCCCAATTAGATGAAAATCGCAGACTCATGGAGGGTTCTATCTCCGTGGATCTCCAAAAAATATTAGACTGGGGAAGTAGAAATCTGGTACAATTCAACCCCACCAAATCACAGTCTTGCTTTGTTTCTCATAAGAGATACACCAGCCCTAGACCCATCACAATAAACAACCAAGTTATTCAAAGTAATGAGTCGTTTTCAGTTGTTGGCATTTCTGTGGATCGAAATCTCAATTGGCACCAACATGTCACATCAATTGCAGAAGCGGCTGCTAAGAAATTAGGTTTCCTCTTCCGGGCTGGCAAATACTTTTCACCAGCTAATCTCTATTCCTTATCTACTTCACAAATAAGACCAAACCTCGAATACTGCTCCCACATCTGGGGGTGCTATTGCCGCTTCTACACTCGCTATCCTGGACTCCATTCAGAAGGGAGCTATACGTCTCATCGGTGACCCTACCCTCACCCAAAGGCTGCCATCCCTTGCCCACCGACGTGCCGTTGGTGACCGCTCTCTCTTTATTATATATATATATATATATATATATATATATATATATATATATATATATATATATATATATATATATATATATATATATATATATATATATATATATATCTGCACGGGCACTGCTCAAAGGAGCTTTCTTCCATAGTTCCTCCACCTGCTGCCCCCAACAGATCTACCAGGGGAACAGAGCGAATGCACCCTTTTATTGTCCAGGTCACCACACATAGAACATCTTGTTATGCCCGCTCTTTTGTCCCGAGGACTTCCAAGTTGTGGAATTACTTGCCGGCACACGTTTTACCTTCTCCCCCCGAACCACCAAACCTTCAAGTCCAGAATTAACACGCTGACTTTTTCCTCCTTGTCGACACCCGCGGTACGATAGTATTTAGGCTGTAAGCCCTCGTGGTGTGTTGAATATATATATATATATATATATATATATATATATATATATATATATATATATATATATATATATATATATATATATATATATATATTTATATATATACATACATACATATAAAAGTGACCTCGGGTCCTAAGGGTCCTAAAACGCAATCATTCTTTCTACGAAAATTCACTAAACGGGAAATTGACAATAGTATTGAAAAACATTGCTATCTTATTTGTTATTTTTGGAAATACATAAATCTTCCCAGATAAAACTTTTCCCGGAAAACTTGCCCGATTATTCTAAGTGATTAGCTTTTCACAGACATTAACAAAAATTCCATTTGTATTCCAACCACAAGAAAAGGAGTAATGAGTCTTTCTATAGAATTTGCTGACTAAGTCGTCGATTCTTATTGCACCAGCCAGGAATGAATGTTTTATTGTTTCTTAATGTAACATTTTTTTGTAGATAATGAAAGAACACCCAGAATTTGCTGTTATTATCGAGAATTAACTTCAATATAACTTCAAATAACTCTGTAAGTGAAATATAATTACTCAACTTTCGCAATAATTGCACTGATAACTTATCTATATAAGTACAATTAATTGAATTGTTCGGAGTGTTTTGCGACTAAAAATGATGATAACATAAGACAAACAATTTTTACACATGTCACATAGTAAATAAATCATAATATCAGATAACCTAGATTATATAAGATTTTAAATTCAAAATACTGGAAAATCCAAGTAAGAAATGACGAAAAAGCTAATACGAGGGTATTTTAATATCTAGTTAGTGTGGAAACTTTCCAGTAAGCAAAATTCAATTTAATTGCTATGGTAACCATTATGATGCCTTCTGTTAAAGTTTGACATCCAAAAGTTGAATAGTGAAAAAAGTGTGAATTTTTAAAAACGGCATGTTTAAGAACTTTGATAGAAAAGAGTTTTGATCAGTTACAAAAGTCGATCAATAATTACCCGTGACGCAAATTTTTCACAATTTTATTTTTTATTTTTAGAACCTTGGTGGTTCAGGGGTAAGAACGTGTGCCTTTGAACCGAAGGGTACTGGGTTCGATCCCAGGGTACTCCTTTCACTTTTTCAGTACAAACTGTAATATTAACACCAACCGAGGTTCTGGCATTGTATTTGAGCAAGTTGAATGTCCGCGCGTTCCGCTCTTCGGAGGGGGCGTAAAGCCGTCGGTCCCGTGTCCATACGATGTTGGGCACGTTAAAGATCCCTACCCTCCTTACAGAAAGGCAGAGGTCCGGCAAAATTTCCAGGATAGTGAGGTGAAACTGCTCCCTGACGTCGGTGATTGGCCATAGTCGCGGAAATAGGCCGACGGTAAAGAAACAAAACACACACACACACACATTTTTTATTTTTAACGTAATCTACTTTTAGGTCGATACAGTTTTTCCAACGTTTCTGCCATTTCTTTAAAACCCATCCAAAAATAAGATTTGTCAAACTGCTCAAAATACGCTGCTGTTACGGAGATAACCTCCTCAATTAAGCTGAATTTTCCCCCGAGCGAGGTTTTCATGTTGAGGAACAAAAAAAAGTCACAGTGAGCCAGGTCGGGCAAGTACGGTGGGTGCGGCAGCAATTCGTAGCGCAGTTCCATCAATTTGGTTGCGATAATTCCATATGGATTGGCTGGTGCGTTATCGTTGTGAAAAAGCACTATCTTCTTAGCGAAATAGGGCCGGTTTTTTAAAATTATTATTGAATTGGTCCAATAATTCACTGTATTACTGCGCCGTGACCATTTTTCTTTCACCAAAAAGTCCATTAGGATTATTCCTTTCGAATCCCAAAAATCGTAGCCACGAACTTTCCGGTCTTTGCTTTCTTCAGAGCAGATTCGACCGGAAAAATCCATTGTTTTGACTGTCGCTTGGTCAATCGTGTATAATAATGTATCCAGGTTTCACAAACCGTGACGACTCGACGCAAAGACTCCTGTGAATTTCGCTTAAGGAGGTCCAAACACTACTTCAACAATGACAGACGTATCCGCTTGTTGCCCACCGTGGGCACCTATCGGGCCGACATCTTTCTCATTCTTAGCTTGGCATGTAAAATATTTATTTCCGTTCCGTACGACATGCCTACGGCCTCAGCTACTTCGCGCACTTTAGTTTATCGATCAGCGAGAATTACTTTGTGGACCTCGGTTTTTAGATAACCTTGTCACTATGGTCGAAACATGGGTCATTTACTATAATCCAGAGACTAAAGAGCAATAGAAATAGTGGAAGCATTGCGGTTCTCCATGGCTCAAAATATTCCGTGACCAAAAGAGGGTTGGCAAGGTCCTTGCTTCAGTTGTCAAAGTCGGGATCATTCTGCTAGGTTTTTTAGAAGGCAGAACTGTTACCGGAGCATACTAAAGTAAGTTGCTGACTGAATTACGCAAGAAAGATGTCGAAACCGTCGCGGGAAACTCAGCAAAGGTGTAATACAACGTCTATGTTTACAGGTCGTTGATTGCACTGCAAGCAGTTGATAAAATTGATTTGGAATTGGTTGACCACCCGCCCCATTCTCTAAAATTCGCACCGTCAGAGTATTATTTATTCGCAAGTATTATTTATTCGCAGAGACAACAAGAAAATTTAAACGGTAAACAATCTTCGACAAACAACGAACATATGTGCCGTTGAGCAGTGGTTTGAAGACCAAGGTAAGAAATTTATTTTTTTACGGTTTATAATTGCTTTACAAACATTCTGCTAAATGTGTGAGTCTTGGAGGAGAATAGGCTGAAAAATAAGCTTTTATGTTTACAAATAACTGCGTTTTCTATTGTAGGCTTTTTAATACCTCTTCGTATACTGAGAAAAAACAGGATGGTCCTTGATACCATTGGGATCTCGAAAACTATATTATGATGTTTATTCTTTTTATTTGTAGAACATTTTATTGAATCGTAAGGCTTTTACTGCGCTAGGACTTGCTAATGCAATATCTTAATAGCATTTGGTAAATGTAAAACTTAAAAGCCCTCTGAGCAGAACAAAAATTGTGTAGGTATGGCACAATGGTAAACTCTAATAATCGCGAAACCGGCATGTGTCCATTATGATAGCAAAAGTGCATATGACAAACCTTTTAAAAAGTGGCGTGGATCACTTGTTTTATAATATAATAATTCTCAGTGACTAAATTCATGCATTTTTATAGAACGAGCCTAGGTAGTGCTATTCCTTCGATCTCGCGAAAACAGAACACTCCCACAGATGCATCAGAATAATTAGCTGAGCGGAATAATGTACAACATTCGACTGATGAGAATATGCCTGGCTGAGGCTTCATTACAACGGCCATTTACATTTAACGAGACCTCTTGTAAAAGAAGCCTTGTGTCTGTTTAAAATGCAAATTCGACTCGGCACTGCCTTGATGCGAACAGGGGAATTTGTCCAGATGAATTCCAGAATTAGCTATTCACAAATCCGAGTCGACTGCTTCAATTCGTTCGTCCCTTCGTTTATACTATTTCTCCAACGACAACCTTGTTGTAGAGTAAACTTCAGATGTTAAAGCATTTTTAGACCACTCTAAAAAAACAGTTGCTTAGAAATATGCGTACATGGTCCGTCATCTAAGATTTACCCTCTCCCAAAATTTTGGTATCGTTTAAAAACTGAAAAATTGTACTTTTCTCTCAGCTTTTTTAATTTGACATTTGAAGTACCACGACTCTTTCGTCTCCAGCAGCACTCTTTATTAGTGATTTTGCCTAGAAAAGATTCACTAATGACGAAATCTCGAGTTTTGAAAAGTTGTCATCAAATGAGCGCGAACTACGCCCCCTAGTACCCATTACCAGGGTTAGTTTCAGTTTATATCTGTAGATAGGGTGACGCGTTTCTACGATAAAGCTCAATATATTCGTTATTATACAAGATACGAGAAAAAATTGTATACGTTAATTATAGGGTGTCCTGAGCTGAACCGTATAAAATTAGGCCCATAATTCGTTGGTGATACAAATTTTCATTTTTGTTTAATCGAACACCTCTTATATTTTACTGCATTTACTCATTTTTCATATAATTATAATGCATGTTTGTAAGAAAACCATTTAATAGCGTTTATCCTACTTTAAAAGAAGTGTGGACAACTAACAATATCAAAATTAATAAAACGGGAGTCCCTACGTTTATAGCAAGGGATTGTGCGGCCGTGCTGAGTCACCCCTTGTGCTTGATTTTTTAACAAAATCTTGAAGACACACACCTATCCTGATGTGTGGAAAATAGCCAGAGTGGTTCCGATATTTAAGTCGGATTGTCGTTCCAAGATTGAGAATTATAGGCCCCTATCGATTTTTTCAATATTTTCAAAAGTATTGGAGTCTATGCTTTATGGGCACATATACAATAAATTAAAGAATAGGATATCAATCAAGCAGCATGGTTTTGTTGCTGGGAGCTCAACTGTGACAAACTTGTTGTTGTTCACTCAGTACATAGCCGAATCAATTGACGCAGGTAAACAGTCGGATGTTATATATCCGGATATATCCAAAGCATTTGACAGAGTTGATCATTCTGTTCTACTGTCCAAGTTGTCAGCCATCGGTTTCGCTCCGGATCTGGTTCAACTTTTCTGCTCATATTTGACCAACCGGGTACATTATGTAGAATATATGGGAATTAAATCCAAACACTATACTCCTGTGTCATGCGTACCACAAGGTTCGAACCTGGGTCCTCTACTATTTATTATTTTCATTAACCTCTGTGATCGTATATCTTCTGGGTGTTTACTGTATGCTGACGTTATAAAATTTTTCGTCGGATAGACTCACTGAGGGATTATCTTGTGTTGCCGGATGATTTGGTTGCTCTTCAGAATTGGTATCATAAGAATATGCTAGAAGTCAATAAAGTAAATGTACTGTAGTGAGGAGGGTTACCAATATCAATTTTAATTATAATTTACAGGGGAGTGTTTTGCATAGGTGTGATAGCAGGAGAGATTTGGGTGTTGTTTTTGACCGAAAACTTTGTTTTGACCTTCATATTCAGGCATCAGTATCAGAAGCTATGAGGTCTCTAGGTTTTGTCATCAGAGTCTGTAGGGATGTAATTATTTAACAAAAATAATCTTTTGATTTAGCTGGTATTTTTTCATCTCTTAGCTCTAACAACTTTGTCCATTATATTAATGAAAATTTGTTTGCTAAACAAATTATGTTGGTTAGTGCCTGCCATGGCTTCACATCAAACCGTCCCCGCCCCCCAAATCATGGTTAATGGCGAACTTGGCGAACCGAGGTCACACAGTCATCACACCCACGTATCGTTTGGCACTACAACTCCACGAACTGGGACGAAAGGCGGGATTACTTTTCCTCATTTCCATGGGGGTCTGTCTGCTTCTCTCATCCAGACCCCTTGTACAAAACGTCACCGAAATCATCCAAGCTGGCATGGAATTATTTATTCCACGTACACAGAAAACCTCTTCAGCCACTCAAAAGCCCTGGTTCTCTAAATCCTGCGACAAGGCCAGACTCGAAAAGGTCAAGGCTCACAAAACGTTTCTACACAATCCCAGTCAAGAAAACCGTCAAGAATTTAAGGACGCAAGAAACCGCTATGTCCGCATTCTTTCCGAGGCCAAAAACTCGTTTAATAACCACATCAAAAACAAAGTTCTCTCAAGCTCCAACGGCAGCAAACCCTTCTGGACTCTTGCTAAATCTATTGGGAATAATTTCTGCAAGAGCACGTTCCCGCCTCTCGTTTCAGGGGTTGAAATTATTTCTACCGCCCTGGGCAAGGCTGAACTTTTTGCCTCGTTGTTCGCCGGAAATTCTACTCTCAACCCACCTCCAAATGTTCAACCACCAACAGTCCCCAATGTCGCGCACAAAATGACGGATATGATTTTCTAAACTAAAATGGTACGAAAGATGCTCTCTTCTCTTAATACCAGGAAAGCCTCTGGCCTTGACGATATCCCAGCAATTGTTCTCAAAAAATGCGCACCGAACTTGCTCCTGTTCTGACCCGTCTGTTTCAGACATCTTACAATAGAGGCATATTCCCTAGTAAGTTGAAAACTGCTCGAGTACAACCCGTCCCCAAGAAAGGATCCAAAGCGCTTCCTAGCAACTACATGCCTATTTCTCTCCTTTTGATCGTCTCTAAAGTGATGGAAAAGTATATAAACACCGAATTACTAAGATTTCTTGAAAAATAGTCTAATTCACGACAGGCAGTATGGATTCCGTCAGCGTAGATCAACTGCCGACCTCCTTTCCTTTGTCACCCTTTTACTGTCCAGGTCACCAGCCATAGAACATCTTGTTATGCCCGCTTTTTTCTCCCGAGGACTTGCAAGTTGTGGAATTCCTTTCCGGCACATGTTTTTCCTTCTCCTCCGAACCTCCAAACCTTGAAGTCCAGAATTAACAAGTTGCCTCTTTCGTTCTTCTCGACACCCACGGTACGATAGTATTTAGGCTGTGAGTTCTCGTGGTGTGTTGTAGAAATAAAAAAAAAGAACTTCATAATTTTGTGCGAGGCAAAAAGACAATAAAAGCGCAAACATCTATGCAACCTTCGAGAATTTAACCCAAAACTAGACGAAAACTAACTGCCCTGTCTAAATAACATTCATTTTTTAGCGGCTGACTAAGCACAAACAGCCTTACAATAAGTAAAACCGAGACAACTTTTAACCGGAGAAGAAAAATGCGAATTCACGCTTGATGTTGCTGATGGTTTTGTATTGAGAAAGTAGAGGAAATCACCAAGTTACACTTTATACGAGTCAATGAAAATCCATGAAACAATCCCATCACATTTATAAAAGCGATCCCATGGAAAATGACAGGAAACTGTTAGCAAGGGGAGTCTGCGGAGGAAGGGAACCCATCAGACGAAGTGTTAGAAAAGTGAATATGCGTCAGGAGAGAGAGAGAGAGAGAGAGAGAGAGAGAGAGAGAGAGAGAGAGAGAGAGTTTTCTTTTGAAGCGAGAGAGTGGATACAGGGAAGCTGTGTACTCCACTATACGGTCTGAAATGTAACACTTTTCAAAGGTATTGTTTTATACTAACACAAAGCACGCGGCTGTCACAGAGTTGTTCCTGTTGATTACGAGTCTGCTTCCCTCTCCGCCACTCCATTTTCTCTTATTTTCCCCAAATGGGGCTAGAAGTTTCGCTTTTCACCCTTTATACACCGGCAGCAATACTGCCGACTATTTTTATTTGGGTAGTAATTATTTTTATAATTAGTATCCGTGCGCCGGGTACTGACAATTATACGCTTATCGGTGGAACAGAACCAGGACTCTTCAGGCGCACTGGTCTAATTATAGAATGTCTGTATGGACGTACGGTTACAACGGAACACAGAACAATGGTTTGGTTTTGTTTGCATCTGGGTTTGAGTTTTCAAAGATACAAGTTCACTTTGTTTAGAAAAATTCAATTTAAGGTAGAAAAAATCATTGCGTTGCTGGAAAATACCTCACAGTTTATATGAGTGTTTACAATCATTATAACGGGTGTCTCAACAAGAGCGCTTGATTTGAATTTGCCGCCATTTGTTTATGCGAGTAGTAGGGTGTTTATTTGCAAAATCTATAGTACTTTATAGATCTTGGTTTATTTGTGGACAGCTGTCATGTACAGACCACGCGATTAGCAGTTATGAAGCAGTATTCAAACATGCAACGTTTAATTATTGTGAAAACTCACTACAGGAATGGGGAAAATTTCGCGGAAACAGTTGGCAAATGACGTACAACTTTCGGTCGCAATAATGCGTCAATTCAGTCGACAGCTCCCAGTTTAATTAACAATATTTTCTTAGTTATCGGTGTGATATATATATATATATATATATATATATATATATATATATATATATATATATATATATATATATATATATATAAAGGGTGGCGCATTGAAAACGAAACAGACCGCTTTGCGTCCAGAGAATTTTTTTTAAGAAACGCTGAAACGTCAAAAATTTCTAATTAAAACTCAAAATATTGGGTCGATTTTCCTGGCCAACGAACTTATCCAAGCCACTTACGAAGGGAAGGTATCTACGAAATTTCATCAAAGTTGGCTTATTATTTTTTCAGTTATCGATGTGATATATATATATATATATATATATATATATATATATATATATATATATATATATATATATATATATATATATATATATATATATATATATATATATATATATATATATATATATATATATAGAGGGTGGCGCATTGAAAACGAAACAGACCGATTTGCGTCCACAGAATTTTTTTTCAGAAAAGCTGAAACACGTCAATTTTAATATTGAGGGGGACATGTTTTGACATAAAACTCAACTTTGTCACATCAACCCCTTAAGGGTGGTGATAACAACCCTTATATTATAAATTGGGAACATGGGTGTTACATTATTTGAAAGCTCTTTCTTTTCTGAATTCAGCACACAAATTTTTTTGGAAGTTTTATCAACTCGTTTAAAAATTATTCACAGTTGAAGATGCAAAAACGCATTTCACTCATACCGATAAGAAATGTGCTGATAGTCAATGTTTTGTTGGTGTATAAACAAAAAATTTATATATATATTCATATATATATATATATATATATATATATATATATATATATATATATATATATATATATATATATATATATATGCCACACCGATGTGTAAAGGCTTTTCCGTTAAGCAAAAGTAGATATACCAAAGACTTAAATTATATTAAGAACATGGTCGAATATAACGGATACACTGCTTGCCTGGTGGAGAAATTAATCAACAAACAGAGAACAAAGAAAATGTTAACGAATCAAATACGTTTAGAAGAGAGAAAGCCGAAAAAAGTTTATTTGCTTACCATTTGAACCTCGAATCACGAGGGGTCTAGATAGCATTTTTTTAAAAGCCAACTTGCCACTAACATTTTCGACAAAAAATGCCTTAATAAACTTGCTAAGTTAACCAAAAGACAAGAATAGCACGGCCCAAATGTCGGGAATTTATGAAATAAGTTGTAAAAATTGTGATCTTAAGTACGTTGGACAAACAAAAAGATATATTGATATTAGCTTCAAAGAACACTTAGCCCAATTACGATACGGTACTATAGATAGATCTTCCGTCGCCCGACATATTTGGTATAATAATCACCACGTTAATGAGGAGAAACTATAATTAACAAAAAAAGTCAGACAACCAGGACAGCTAAACGCCTTCGAGAAAATATATATTGCTAAATATAGTTACCACAAAAAATGTATGAACCTTGCCCCACCACCGATTAGCAGCCACCTGATAAGTTGCTTTATAAACTAAATATGGACAGTTCGACACGTCCGAGGGATAATAAAATAATACAGATATCTCCGTCAAACGAAACTATGTGATTTAGTTGTCGTTGAGCCTTCCCAAAATTACTATCCACGCCTTTCAGATAAAGTAATAACAAAAGTTCAAAAACCACGTCCAGCGATAAAAATACAATACGCTGCAGAATTTGCCTTCCCAAAATTACTACCCACGCCTTTCAGATAAAGTAATAACAAAAGTTCAAAAACCACGTTCAGCGATAAAAATACAATACGCTGCAGAATTTGCCTGCGATTTAGTCCCCCTCATGGTTCCGTTCTTTACTTAAGATCCGGTATATAAGGTGATGTTAGTCTTAAAGTAGTTACAATATTTCATCCTCCGATGACGCTAACTTTGTTAGTGAAACGATCATCAGGTCTTTTTTAAAATGTGTTGTGGTGATTTGGGCTCTCCAAGTGCTTATCTTAGTACATTGAAAGCTGAACCTCCTAGTTTTCGGGGAACTACTCAACCTACTCAACCCCTAAGAGGGTAAACGGGAGTGTCAAGAGTGTGAAGTTTATACGGGGAAATATATTTTTGATCGGATTTACTTATCACAATAAACGCATTTTCCAAAATTCAACCACCAAGGGAACTAAGCTTCAAATGGAAAAATATTTCTTTTTGTCTGTTTTGCCTGAAACTTTGCATACAAGACATATAATGACATATGTATTTCAGAAAAAATATTTTTAAATTTTTTGTTAAGAAAAATTTGGCGTCAAGATCTGATGAACGAACTCATCCAAACCATTAACGAAATTAAGGTAATTCCCAAATTTGGTCCAGGGGCCCTAATTCGTGCTCATTTGAAGAAATTTTCCGAAAGTCTCACCGTCGATACCTATCTATTAGTGAATTTTCTTAATGAAAATTTACTAAAAATAGGGTACATTTTTTCCGTGAAAAAAAGCAATGGTCCCGCGGGCGAAGTGCAATTTTATTCAATGTATTCACATTCTTTTTGCAAAATAAAATAAAAATGTTTGAATAAAAATTTGTCAGTTCATCTAGAAATCATGTTATAACAACAGAGGAACAAAACAGTAGCAGAGCCAGAGTGCAATCGGAAATGATTGGAGAAGGTAAACTCTGAGGGCTGAGGGCTGACCGCTGCGATATCCTGTATGCCCTGCTGTATCTTGCACATCCTGCAGAAATCCTGCTCAAGTGTCCGGCCCATTATCCTGATTGCTCGTCCTGTTAAGGCCTCACAAAACCCCCTAATTCACTTACCGCCAGACTTCACCGTTCTTGTAAAACCAGTGGCTGCCCCAATGGACAAATGTACGGGTTGTCTAGCCGAAGAAAAATAATTCTGGATCAATAATTGTAAACTCTGTAATTAGAAAGTTTACAAATTCATTTAATTTTGTAGTGGTACATCAAAAAGATAATCAAATATCATCTGCATAACTGCATATCTGTACCGCAAAACAATGTTATGTGAAACTTTTGATGTTAAAAATTGTTTCCAGGTTCTCCATGAATGTGTTGACTAATAAAGAACACGACGTACTACCCACAGGAATGCCTGCATTTTGCATATAAATTTTATCATTAAATATAAAATAGTTTCCTTTCAAACATTGGTTAAAAATATTCATTATTTCTTGTTTTTTATGGCATTTACCTTCTTTTCTGGTAAAAAGTTTTCTAATAAAGGTAAGTATTCTCCGGCAGCTATTTTTGAATACATGCTACAAACATCAGATGAAACTAATTTAATGTGTGCAGGAAAAATTATGTTATATAAATTTTGTTTCGGTTCATAATAATTTTCGACTAAATATTTTGGAATGTAATGGTATTGTCTAATAGGTGAAACTAATCTGCTGGCTATCTTATGGTTAGGTGTATTACCATGCCTAACTACTGGACTATCCCAGGCTGCAGGTGCCACTGCAAAATTCAGGAGATCGTGAAGGAGCCCATATTTGAAATGAGGTCAGACTTAGCGAGTCCGCGAATCTGCAGGCAAAACAATTTTACAGTGGAAATCCCAGACCGCGAGGCATTGTGGTGGGAGACGCCGGGCTTACCACGCGACGCACTCGTCTGGTTGACGGACGGATCAGGCGGGGAGCGTGGGCAGGCGTTTATTCGGAAGGTCTGAGGGTAAGTCATAGCCTCGGTCTTTCAGGTCGAAATGTACGCCACCCTGCACTGCGTGCGAGAGAACAAGAGGATGGGCTACACCAACAAGCGGATCCTCATAACCACAGACAGACTGGGAAGAATGAGGTCACCCTCATCTGGGTGCCGGGTCACTCGGGGGTCAAAGGCAATGAAGAAGCTGGCAGTTTCGCGAAGAGAGGGTCAGCAGAACCATTTATGGGACCACAACCGGTTCTGGGCGTGACAAAGAGCACTACCAGGGGAGCCCTTAAGTCCTGGGTCATAAACCAACACAAGGTGTACTGGGCTCAGACATGGGAAGTCAGTAATTGAGGAACCCAGTTCAAAGAGAGCTGTGGAGCTGCTGAATCTTAGCAGAGGGCAGCTCAGGAACAAAACAGGACTCTTGACGGGACACGTGGCCGTCAAGAAACACCTGCATAAAATGGGGAGGTTCGAGGCGGACCTGGCATGCAGACTCTGCGGCGAGGGAGAGGAATCAGCCCAGCACATCTTGGATCTCAGCTCTGGACCACAAAAGACAACTGATCTATGGTCAGCCTAGACCGGAGACAGAGCAGTATAAAACTTCACCCTACCAATTGCTGTGCAGACTAGTTCAAGGCACAGTGATTTTGGAATGGATGGAGTAGAAACTACAAAGTGCATGCACATAAGGCAAAGGCTGCGGTGCTATCGGGGCCGCAACGCGGACGCGCCTTAAGGAAAAAAAAACTACTGCACTAACAGGAACGTTTGTTTTATGAATTATTAAGTAACCCTACATATCTGCCGGTTGCGTATTTTCATGTAAAAAATAGATGTGTTCTTGCTTACTAAACAAATATGTATTTTTAAGCACATTTTCAAGTTGTCTGAAGGGAATTTTTTGGGTCTCTCCTTATTTGTAAGAAATTTTCTGCGGTGAAGCCAGAAAAGAAGTCTGCACAACTGTATTTGATATGAAACGGTTTTACCAAGTAAGGGCAATAAAAATTAGATTAAAAAACGGCTACTTCATATTTTAATTATAAAAAATCCTATTTTAAAAATATTTTGGTAAGACGATGTTTCTAACAGTAAATTCTGCCGAGATAATTAGCTTTGAAATAAATATTGTCCAAACGATTTAGCAAATATTAATAAATGACCACCCTAATAGAGACGTTACGATTTTTGAACATTTAAAAAAATTTATATCAGCGCGAATTAAAACATTATGGGTCATTTTTAGGGCCCGTAAAAATATCCGGTCGATAAGTTAAAAAATAATTAACCGATTTTATCAACCTCGGCAGTTATCTTTATTTCATAAATCTATTGAATGAATTAGTCAACTAGCCAAATCGGACCAGTTTTTCTCAAAACCTGAGATATAAAAATATTTGTATCCCCGAGAATAGTGAAGTTGTTTAGTTTAGAGACTTAATGAAATTGAAATTAGTTTTTGAAAATTCGCGGCCACGATACACTGGCTGTGTCTGGACCCCTTTGAGTTCTTATTTTTGACAAGCACTTAATGTAATTTCAAACTATCGGCGAAAAACTCTTCTCCAAAGCATTATTTCTTACAGAAAACTTATTTATCCAAAAACAAACTTTTAATGGCTTTATAGGCCAAAAGGAACAATCTAATATCACTGTTATTGAGAGTTTGTTTTGGACAATATTTTTGTGTTTTTTTCTAACTGGACCACAAGAAATTACACAAGTATGAATGTTTTTTTCCCAAATTCTCATTTGATCTTATGACCATTTCCAAAGAACGATCCGATTTAGAAAAATGTCCATTGCTTTCAGTACAGAACAGTACAGTTCTTAAAAAAATGGGTCCTTGAGATTTTTTAAAGAACCTAATGCTGTACTGAAACCACTGAAAAAATTTTCAGATGGAATCGTTCCTTAGAAATGGTCGCAAGATCAAATAGTTTGCTCTTTTTGGAAGCAACCATCTTCATAATTATGTAATTATTTGTGGTCGAGTTAAAACAAAACATTGTCCAAAACAAATAATTACATAACAGAAAAAAGCGGCAGAGGCTGTCAATAGTTAAGGACTGACCTAATAGTATAACAGGATATATTTGCAAATTACATTAAAAACTACAAACATGTAACTTTGTAAAACTTCGATCCACTGGTGAACTATATGCCATAAAAGAAGCACTTGGGCATTTTATACTATCTGATACAACAGACTGTTGTCTGCACAGACTCTTTGAGTGCATGACAAATAATTAGGGATATCATCTCTGAGTTCACATAATGGCCGCCCTTCATCATGTTTGTTAAAATCGCCGATCTTTCGCATTGATTTTTGTCGTTGAAGTCAATTTTTCTGGCATTATGCAGAGGTATTATTACACGCCCACTAGCACAATGGATGAAGTTGTGACCTGTGAAAACCTTCATGTATAGTTTCGAGTTCAATTTTTTGAGAATTGTTCAAATTTTCCCCTGAGGATGACCTCTTTGAGTGTCGAAACGCGTCGGGAGTAAGAGAAATATTAAGTAAATTTTGGTGTCTGGAGGAGAAGCCGCTACATTCAACGTTTAATTAATAATCAGGGAAATCTACCCTAAACACCATATTGCAAGGGAAATAAGAGATCAAATGACGTACATATTTGCACATAACAAGAAACTCATTTTCATGTTCACCCCCTCCCACGTAAACATCCAAGGTAACGAAATTGTGGATGCACTTGCAAAAGAAGTCGCCACTTTCTGTAACGGTCCAGTCCACCAAATCCATACGAACGAGAATATCAAGATCAATATAAAAACAGTTATCTCTAGCAAAAAATGTGGGAGACTAAACCCTCAAAACTGTTCCATATCAAACCAAGAGTAAACGATAAGCTACCACTTCCAAATGGAAGAAAAAATCAGACAGTCATATTCAGGTTGAGAATAGGCCATACTAAATTCATCCACGAATATATAATGAAGAAGCTGCCCCCATTTATTTGTTTTTGCTGTGATACACAATGCACTGTTCAACATTTCCTTGTGGAATGCCCACTATACGAAGCAAATAGGATATCCTCAAACATACCAAACAACTTGACCGATCTTTTAGGATCCAACAGAGAAAACCATACTCAGCTCCTGACATTCCTGAAGTCAAGTGCATTATTCAACCAGATCTAGTGCTAATTAACTTTTAACTGCTCCTTCTCATGATATTATTGTATTTTCTGTATGTATTTATTGTTGTCATTTAATTATTATCTAATTATATCTCACCAAGACCTGCTAATAATCTTTTAGGTTGAAGCAGGATATTTTCATAAATAAAAAAATTAAAAATTAAAAAAAAACTTCAATAATTTTAACAAATTTATTTTTTGTTAAATATATATTAAAAATTATATGTTAAAGAGCCTAATTAAGATGTTATCAAAATAGAATCAAACTGACCCCAAAAATTTCGTAAATAAATATGTAGATATACAGCGAAAACACCCATAACGAACGCCAATGATGTTTCTTTTTGTTATCTGTTGACTTCTACTTAGGTGGAGATGGTACTAGATGGAAGACCTGCCAGACTGTACTTTTCTCGTGGTGGGTGGTCATTATCTCGCAATTTTCCACGTCAGAAGTTTTCATTCCATGCCATCCTCATAGTTCTTGAGGATGTAAGTACACAGCAGGGGACTGCTTTCCTTTAGTATGGACGTAATTAATTACTTCCGGACCGAAACTTCGTCACATCTTTCATTGTATTAAAAGTGGTAATGATGTTTTACTCGATGAAAATCACCTGTTAGCGCTTCACAATATGAAATAATACAGTCTGGACGCAGCAGGTGCGTTATGGTAGCATATTTTCATCAAAATTTCTCAAAACAGGAAATAAAACAAACTTCGAAAACACGAATCGTCTTTATAGAGACAAGTACATACCAACATTTAAGTTTTCAGCCCTATGAAAATTGAATTAGAGGCATTTACTTTTTCCTTCAAGATCAAAAAAAAAATTTTTTCAATGATAAAAGATTCTACAAAAATTCGCTGAAAAAGTTATTTCCTAGAAAAGGCACAAAAACGTTATTTTCTACGAAAATATGTAAAAACAATTTCCACAAAAATTTGCTGAAACATATTACTGTAAGGGATTCTTTATTGAATTTCGTTAAAAAATTATTGTCACGAAAATTGGGTGGGACAATTTTTTCACGAAAATTATTTAAATAGTGCTGCAAATTGAATCATAACTTCCACATAGCTGTGATAATCTACTCTCCTCAGAAAGACATTTCATTACATGAATTTAGGGTCCATGACTTCACCACAAAGAAAATATTCATATTCCTGTACCCATAAACTTCTGAAACGTTATATTACTCGAGTTTTAACACACAAAAAATAATTTTCACCAAATAACCCCTCATTTATTCCATACTCCTTGAAGCGATCTTACCCAAAAACCATTCGAAGCGTTCGTTTGTCGGGTGCTAATTGGATATCAAATTTGAAGATGATATCAATTCGTCCGAAAGTTATTATGCATGGTAACAGACGGACGTACAGGCCGACAGACAAAAAACTTTTGTTCCAGAATCAAGTTTTATATATGTTTTGAGACTTTTTACGTTGTTTTAGCAACAACAAAAAAATTCGAAATTTCTATCACCGATATTCCACCGCCCACAAATTCAACCCCTATTTTTTAAAATATTTCAACAACACACCACGAGGGCTTACAGCCTAAATACTATCGTACCGTGCGTGTCGACAAGTGTGAAAGAGACAACTTGTTAATTCTGGACTTGAAGGTTTGGAGGTTCGGAGGAGAAGGAAAAACATGTGCCGGCAAGGAATTCCACAACTTAGAAGTCCTCGGCACAAAGGAGCGGGCATAACAAGATGTTCTATGTCTGGTGACCTGGACAGTAAAATTGTGCATTCGCTCTGTTCCCCTGGTAGATCTGTTGGGGGCAGCAGGTGGGGGAACTATGGAAGAAAGCTCCTCTGAGCAGTGCCCGTGCAGATATCTATAAAAAAGAGAGAGGTTACCAACGGCACGTCGGTGGGCAAGGGATGGCAGCCTTTGGGTGAGGGTAGGGTCACCGATGAGAGACGTATAGCTCTCTTCTGAATGGAGTCCAGGATATCGAGTGTAGGAGCGGCAGCGGTATATTGAGAGTATCTACTTCCCCAGTCAAATATTTTTGGAGATCCGCAGAGACAGAACCCTCCATGAGTCTGCGATCCTGATCTAATTGGGCTAAAGAGACATGCTTAGAGTATTGTATATTTGAGTGGTGCTGTCGTCCGCGTAACTGTGAACTGGTTTGGATGTGCTAGAGAGGAGGTCATTGATGTGGAGAAGAAACAAAGTAGGGGCTAAAGCTGAACCTTGGGGGACTCCTGCATTAATTGCATACAGTTTAGATGAATGGCCATCCACGACAACAGAAATGCTCCGGTTGGAGAGGCAATTTGCTGTCCAGGTACAGAGTTTTGGGGGTAGGCCATAGGGCGGAAGTTTATTAAGCAGCGCTGCGTGCCAGACCTGGTCGAATGCTTTGGATATGTTTAGAGCGACAATCTGGGATTCACCGTGTAGTTCTGTAGACTTGTTCCAAGAATGGGTGGCAAAGGAAAGGAGGTCGGCAGTTGATCTGCGCTGACGGAATCCATACGGCCTGTCGTGGATTAGACTGTGTTTGTCAAGAAATTTTAGTAATTCGGCGTTTTTATACTTTTCCATCACTTTAGAGATGACTGAAAGAAGAGAAATAGGCCTGTAGTTGCTAGGAAGCGCTTTGGATCCTTTCTTGGGGACGGGTTGTACTCGAGCAGCTTTTCAGTTACTAGGGAATATGCCTCTATTATAATATGTCTGAAACAGACGAGTCAGGACAGGGGCAAGTTCTGGTGCGCATTTTTTGAGAACAATTGCTGGGAACTCGTTAAGGCCAGAGGCTTTCCTGGTATTAAGAGAAGAGAGCATCTTTCGTACCTTTTTAATTTTGAAAATGATATCCGCCATTTTATGCGCGACATTGGGGACTATTGGTGGTTGAACATTTGGAGGTGGGTTGAGAGTATAATTGCCGGTGAACAACGAGGCAAAAAGTTCAGCCTTGCCCAGGGCGGTAGAAACAATTTCATCCCCTGAAACAAGAGGTGGGAACGTTCTCTTGCAGAAATTATTCCCAATAGATTTAGCAAGAGTCCAAAAGGATCTACTGCCGTTGGAGCTTGAGAGGACTTTACACATGACACCCTCGAAAAGTCGATTTCTTCATTTTTTGCCCTTAAGTTATGAACACTTGATAGAAGTTAGGATATTGAAATTTGAGGTTTGTGGGTTTTTTAATAATTTGTTTTAATAAAAATCAACTAAAAAGGGTAACTGAAATGTGGACACAAAGAAAGATTAGAATAACAAGGACGAGTAAAACTGTGCCAGAAGAGGCGATAGATAAAAGTCTGGACGTAGCAAGTGCGCTTTGGTAGTGAATTTTCATAGAAACATGTTTTTATTAAATACTCATCACTTTTTGTTCTTATCACATAGATATCTAAATTTTGGTATGTGGTTTACTTTTTATAATTGAAACCTACGTGTTAAATTTGGTTACCATAAGGCTAGATGCATTCTCGCAACAATTAGAACCGTAGACCGGTTTCGCTCTCATTAGAGCTCTTCAGTAGGGCATACTAATTGCAGCAAAAATGCACCAAAAGTAATACGGCCATAGTATAGCCAGCCTTTCAACACTAAGTGAGTGGTGGACGTGCCGCCACCTAGTTGCGGAACCAAGTAGTATGTTGTCACGCCAGCTCCAAATAACACAAAGTGTTAAAAAATAGAGACTGTATACAACTAACTAACAATTTAGAAAATTGTCAGCCCTGGCCCATTTCTACCCCAATATAGGGACAAAGTATGTAAGATTAGATGCATTCTCGCAACAATTATAACCGTGTAACCGTAGAATGCATGGCGGCACGTCCACCACTCACTTGGTGTTGAAAGGCTGGCTATACTATAGCCGTATTACTTTTGGTGCATTTTTGCTACAATTAGTATGCCGTACTGAAGAGCTCTAATGAGAGCGAAACCGGTCTACGGTTCTAATGGTTGCGAGAATGCATCTAGCCTTACATACTTTGTCCCTATATTAGGGTAGAAATGGGCCAGGGCTGTCAATTTTCTAAATTGTTGATTAGTTGTATACAGTCTCTATTTTTTTAACACTGTGTGTTATTTGGAGCTGGCGTGACAACATACTACTTGGTTCCGCAACTAGGTGGCGGCACGTCCACCACTCAGTATTGGTTACCATAGCTTTGTTATTTTCGGAGATACCCAAAATTTTCCCGGAAACCCTGGTCAGATTTTCCTAGCCAACGAACTTATTCAAGCCACTCACAAAAGGAAGGTAACTGCCAAATTTCATCCAAATCGGCGGATTATATATTCCCCGGGTATGGGTTCTATAGGGGGCCTAGTTCGCGCTCATTTCAAACATTATTTTCAAAATTCAAAAGTCCGGACCCCCCCATTAGTGAATTTTTTCTAAGAAAGTTCATCAAATATTGAAAATGCTTACCGAAAGACATTGGGACGAGGAAGGCAAAATTTCAATGGACATATTCTAAGATAGAATAACATTCTGACAACATTATTTGATGGACACATACATGGAGGCCAAGAGGAAGTCTTTTGAAAAACCTGACCCAATTGATGAATTGCTAAAGCTCCAATGCAAAAGAAAGGACTGTTGGAGAGACGGGGAGAGAAAGAAGGAGAGAGAGAGAGAGAGAGGAGAGGGTGAGAGAGAGACAGAGAATAACGGTTGTGACAGCAACGCGACATCGCCATTTGAATGGAGACCAAGATTATGATTATTCATATTTTTGATGGATATTATATTTTCATGATTATTCCAAGTTTATGTTTTATGTCCAGACATGTCTAATTCCTGCCAGGTTGGTGTTGATGACATTTATTGTGACATGTTTCATACTTTTCTATCGGATTTCCTAGAATTGCGGCATTTATCTTTAATTAATAGCCCCTCTACATGAATTAATTAATTATAAATGTAATTGTGTTATGACCGCTACCTGGAAATGATTCTATATACATGCGAATAATTTTCTGCCATTGTTAATATGGCCCATGATTTATAAATGAAGACGTGAATGTATATATATATATAGATATAGTCTAGTCTAGGGTATAACAGTATGTATACATTGTACTCACACCCGCGCCTCCCGCATTATCCCCTTAATATAATTCGCATTCTCCCCCACCCACTATCATCCCTTTCAGAGAGACGGCAAGAGAGTAAGAGAGAGATAGGGGGTTCCCTGGCGATTATAACGGGCTGGAATGTCTAAATGAGCATTGAGATTATGTAATGGCGCCCACCCCCGGCCAGATCTGATTTGGGGGGCGGCATCCTTTGATCTTGCCGCCCTGGCCGTTCGCTCTTCGCCATACCCGCCGTCTCCGCCGACCCCCGTGCATCGGTTCTCTCCTCTTCTAGCTATTTGCAAGTGACTCATCATCAATTGCAATGTCGCTTGGCTGATGCTCTGAGCAGCAACCGTTGCTCGCTTTCGGTTTTAATTTTGAAAGACCCCCGTTGGAGTACGCAAGCGATTTTATATATTCTCATCCTCGGATTTTCTATTTATATTATGTGTGTTGTCCTCTGGATCGAGAGAAATTTGCAGACAGGAATAATCGACAGGTGGGGGTTCCGGTTCACGTGGTGACGATCGATTTATTAGGTTATTACGAAGTCAAGTGGAGCAGTGTACACTCAGTGTGTAATTGGAAAGATAAGCACGGGAAAAAGAAATGTTTGGATTAAGTCGATTTCTTGAATGAAATTTTGTTTGAGAATGTTAACTTCCGTCGTTCTTTATTTAGCCATCATCGCAGTCAAAAGGCGATGTCGCCTTGTTGCAACCATGGCTCTGCGTCACCCGCAGGTCTTTTAATTTCATTGTAACTTCCGTACATCAATTGGATTCAGGTTTTCCTGAAGTTTTTTGCTTGGTATATTTCTTTCCCATTTTTTCAAAAATGCGTCTTTCAAATATTGTCAGTGGGTTATTACCTCTCAGAATATGTCCAAGAAATTTTACCTTCCGCCTCTCAATTTTTTTCGCCAAGCATCTTTCTCTCACTTCTTCTAGCACATTTTTATTCGTCTTTTGATTGGTGTATCTTGTCTTTGTCATTTTTCTCCACGTCCATATTTCAACACCTTCTATTCTCTACAAGTCCCGCTTTCTCGCCTCATACATTACATGACTCTATACTTGACGAACCTTCGTTCAAGTCTTATTAGCCTTGGAAAAAACAAGATTGGATTTTATGTCGATTAGTTTTCTTATAGCTGGCACTTGTTCATCCCGATGTCAGAAATCACGAAAATTGAGTATAGAACTCTTATTAAATTCCTTACTCGAGAATGTCTTCCACCTCCAAGCATCAAAGTTCGGCTGGATGGTGTATACGGAGAAATTGTCCGTCTTATTCTGTAGTAAAAGATTAGTCAAAACGGTCAATCCTTGGAGGATGATGCAAGAATATATATATACACATATAGTGTATTTTAAAAGGTAAGTGAATCCCCCAGGTAAATAACAATCACTTGGCAAATTTTCAATTTCATGTCGTTTGTCATTTGCGATATTTGTGGCCAAGATTTCACGATTGTTGGTTCGGGTGGTATATTTTATACCAGTTATTTCTTTTCTTTGGTTACCGTTGATGTATGGTTTATACCTGTTGTATGACTCAATCTACGCTTGGCAGTTAACTACTCTGTCTGTCAGGCATTGAACTCTAACCACTAAGTCGTTTTCACGCATGTCTATCAGATTTTATTTTTAATTTGGAAAAAACTCAAAATCTTGTGTACCAAATTACTTAAAATTTACAACATAGGTTTATTTTCACCATTTCTAGCCACATGTAGAGTATCATTCCAGTTACTTGGATACTTACAAAAATATAGCGTTTTCAAAAATATCTTTGTATATTTTTAGGGGGAATATGTCCGCTATAGCTGCTATACGAACTCGTCCGCGTTCTTAATACAATGGATATATGTGTCAAGTTTCATTCAAATCAGTTGAGTATTTTTTGAGTTATCGCTCGGATACATACATACATACATGTGTATATATATATATATATATATATATATATATATATATATATATATATATATATATATATATATATATATATTATATATATATATATATATATTATATATATATATATATATATTATATATATATATATATATATATATATATATATATATATATATATATATATATATATATATATATATATATATATATATATATATATATATATATAAACACTTTAACGGACCTTGGTTTTGAGTTCGAGGGACCCAAATTCATCCTGATCTGAAGAAATTTGTTCAAAAGCTTTTCATCGTGACCGCTCTATTAGCGAATTTTTCTTTGTGAAAATTTGCTAAACCAATAAAAAGGCATGGCCAGTAGACAGTAAGACGATTTTTAGTGATTTAAAAAAAAAATTAACTAATGAGGAGATTCCGATTTTTGAATTCAAAAAAAATTTCTTCAAATGAGCGCAAACTAGGACCTCTCAATCCCATACCCGGTGTCAGTTTAAATTTTTATATGTTTATATATATATATATATATATATATATATATATATATATATATATATATATATATATATATATATATATATATATATATATATATATATACATATATACAGGCTCTCCCAAGTTGAGTAGCCTATTAGATTATTTTCCAAACTATGCATATCTGAATGCTGAAAATTTGCACATGGGGGTTGCAGAAGATGCTCTATCTGAAAAAAATAATTTCCAAAATGGCGCACTTCCGGTTCTACCAGAAGTAGGTGCTAACTTTGTTATTTTAAATAGAACACCCTGTGTATTATTACATTTTTAGAATGCTTATTTGATTTTAGGTGGACTTTTATTAACAAACCTTAGTCCTATCTTCAAATGTTATCGAAATATTTCAATTTTTTCGAAAATTCGAGCCACGAGAAGGCTTTTTTGATAAGGGTATTTTAGCTTTCTGGTGGGTGTGTTAGGATATTTTTTTAAACTGTGCATTGCAGGACAACAAAGGTGTGTTGCGACATTATTGAAACAATATTTCATATACAGGTGTTTTGTGTAATGTATATGAATTCCGTAGCTTTCAAACTCAAAAAACTTGTTTATTTCAAATAGAACACCCTGTATTTTATTATTTTATCAAATGCTTCTGTAGACACTCTTTCAAACTGTATTAGCATTCCCTATACCTAAAAACGATTTTTCTCGAGTTATTGACATTTTTTAGAAAAAAGCACAGAATTCCGCAAAAAAAGTTAATTAATTAACTTATTCAATAGAACACCCTGTATTTTATTGTTTTATCAGATGCACTAGAAGTCACTATTTAAAACTGTATTAGCATTCCCTATACCTAGAAACCATTTTATATATGTATGTATGTATGTATGTATCACACCGATAATTAAAAAAATAATGGGCCGATTTTGATCAAATTTGGTGAGTGCATTTCTTTAAAGTCGCTTGAACAAGTTCGTTAGCCAGGAAAATCGGCCCAGGTTTTCGCGGAAAATGTTTTGTTTTCTTTCGGAAAAATTTATATCTCCGGACATAACAAAGTAAGGGCAAGCAAATTTGGTGCGCGTGTTTGTATTATAAATAGTGAGCCACGTGCCAAAATTTAGGTCTGTAGGTTGAAAGACAAAAAGTTATAGACATTTAAAGAAAAATAATTTGTGGTTTTCCTCAAGACGTCAAAATTCGCAACATTTACGCAAAGAACCTGAAACACATACGGACTATGTAAAGAAAATGTCGTAAGAAGAGTGTTCTGCAAACCCTTAACTTTCAGCTTCAACGATCATTGTTCATTTTACTAAAATGTTTCCAGAAAATTCATTTCAAATTGACCCTTTCTCTGATGCTTTGGCTGTAGGTTTAGTTAAGTTTATGGGTTGACGGTCAATAATTTTTAGCTAATTTTCGTAGAAAAAAATCGTTAATGAGGAGCCCGCGACTTTTCAATTTTAAAAAGGTTTCATCAAATGAGCGCAAGCTAGGCCCCCGGGTTTACTTTCAGTTTTTATCTGTTTGCATATATACAAGGTGACGCATTTCTACGGTAAAGCTCAATAATTGTTATTATACAAGATACGAGAAAAAATTGTATACGTTAATTATTATAGGGCGTCTTCAGCTGCATCTTATAGAAATATTTTGACAATCACAGGATAGTCCGTAAGTCGTTGTGGATCCCTACAATTGTTTTTTCAAACAGCCTTATATTATTGAATTTTTGCATTTTTTATCGAAATATGATGCATATTTGTAATCGAGACGCAGTGAGTGTGTTTTGGTAGCAAATTTTCATAAAATCCTGCAAATTTAAATAACTCAATTTGCTATTAACCTAAGGTTTGTTGGATAGGAAACCAGTTTTCTCGGAATCGTTTTAAGCTTATTTTCGGAAAATTATTACACATTTTCAAACAATATCTGATTTTGATGAAATATGATACATTGTTTCTACTATATAGGTTATACCGGTAACCAGATTATTGCCTGCTTGCATTGGAGTGGCATATTTGCTATTAAAAACATTTTAATAAAAATTCACTCCATAACGCACTTGCTGCGACCAGACCTATAAATTCCTGGATTACTTGTTTTATCGTTTGTGGCGGAATTTGACTTATTTCCATGGTTAACCTATTTTGCAATTATGAGGAGCCTCGGCAGGAGTCAATAGTAGGAGTTACAGTTAAAAAAAATTCATAATGACGTCATGTCGGCGAGATCGTTGACGTTACAAAAAAAGTTTGTGTCAAAACGTGCACATTCAAATCGTAGATTTGATATGTGTGATTTTTTTCTTTGTCCCCTTAAAGATTTTCCGCAATTTGTTCATTATATGCGGACTCACTGTATACTTATCTACATTTTTAAGTAATCGCTCTGTATGCTGGATAGTCTTCAATACCGAATTAATCAATTCTAATTAGTAGAGCACTATATGAGAATTAATTACAGAGCACCGACCAATTTATATAATAAAACCTGGTCCGTTTAATATTCCCCATATAGCCCACGAAATAGAGAAATAGTTCTGTCAGGCCACATAGTAGACGTGTAATTTGGTCAATTGGTTCTCTAACTGCAGCACTAGATATATAGAGAGAACAGGACCGGGAGTATTAATTATCCCCAGCACCAACGATGTGTGCTAAAAGCCCTGCAACTAGTCGCCCCCCATGGCACGGGGTCCAGGCCATTGTCTCGCACAATGGACCATGTTTTGTACAGCTCTGTTGACATAAGGTTATGTCATTGTACTCCCTTTTTAATGCTATTTGTCGGCCTCTTATCTGATCTCTGTACTGGCAGTATGTTATACAGCTCATCAATACATGTACACGAGCACATGTCGTCAAGGCTCTACTCTCTATGTACAAAGCACGGGCAATCTGTGTTACCCTCCGCGCTCTTATCATTATTATACTTATTATGAGTCCTTATCATAATACTGTATCGACTAATGGATATGGAGATTATCTTGTAACTCCCAGCAATCTACGTCATCTGTCTGGTAGTGAAGTGGGTTGTTGCAACGTTCCATAATATATTAACCCTTAACTGGTGACGTGGTTTCATTTTAACGTCACTGTGACCCCATATTGTTTATAATAATTTATACTAACTGGAAGTACTTTTAGTTCATTTGAACATTCCTAGCTCTAGCACTATCCTGGAAATTTTGCCGAACCCCTGCCTTTCTGTAAGGAGGGTAGGGATCTTTAAGGTACCCAACAATGCATGGACACGGGAACGACGACTTTACGCCCCCTCCGAAGGGCGGAAGGTGCAGACATTCAAGTTGGTCGAATACAATGCCACAATCTCAGTTGGTGTTAATGTTACAGAATATACTGAAAAAGTGAAAGGAGAACACAGGGATCGGACCCGGTACCCTTCGGTTCAGAGGCACACGTTCTTACCACTGAACCACCGAGACTCTTTCTTTGTTACTTAAAATATAGTATAATAGGCCAGAAGTGAATAAACGTTTCGTATGTAATTAGTAATAAATATTAGTTTTTAATAAATTTTCCGTTAACAAGGTTAACGGTTTCTTTAAGAAATATTGTTTTGTTAGTTGAACCAACTTGACAGAAACAGGGCATATATATATATATATATATATATATATATATATATATATATATATATATATATATATATATATATATATATATATATATATATAGGGTGGCGCATTGAAAACGAAACAGACCAATTTGTGTCCAGAGATTTTTTTCTAAAGAAACGCTAAAACACGTAAATTTTAATATTGAGGGGGATATGTTTTGACATAAAACTCAACTTTGTCACATCAATCCCTTAAGGGTGGTGATAACAACCCTTCTATTTTAAATAGGAAACATGGGTCTAGTGTTACATCATTTGAAAGCTCTTTCTTTTCTGAATTCAGCACACTAATTTTTTTGGAAGTTTTATCAACTCGTTTAAAAATTATTCACAGTTGAAGATGTAAAAACGCATTTCACTCATTCCGATAAGAAATGTGCTGATAGTCAATGTTTTGTTGGTTTGTCAACAAAAAATTGACTATCAGAACATTTCTAATCGGAATGAGAGAAATGCGGTTTGTTATTTCAGTTTATCGGTCGGTTTGATACTTGATAGTACTACCGAAAATTAATTTCATATTCTGTAGAGGAAAGAGTTGAAATAATTACTCTTTTTTTCAAAACGATGACTGTGCCAACCGTATCGCAAATTTGTTTAATGAACGACATCCGAACAGACATGTTAACAGAAAATACATTTTGGAGTTAGTTGCAAAGTTTCGACAAAGTGGTTCAGTAGCCAACAAAAAACGGGAACCTGAACGTGAATTTCCGGTTAGAAATGAGACTACTGAGATTGAAGTTTTAGGACAAATTGCTGCAGACCCAACTTTGAGCACGAGAAAATTGGCCACTGTTTTCAAACATCAAAAGAAGAACTATTCAGCAAATATTGAAGCATCATACATTTCACACGTATAAAATTCATCTTGTACAACTGAATGAAGATGATTTTGATCGGCGGCTGGAGTTTTGTGAATTTATGAATGCACGAATAGCTGATAACGGGAACTTTCTGTTCAATATCTGTTTTTTAGAGGAGTGTATGTTTTTATTAGACTCTACGGTCAATCGTCATAATTGTCGTTATTGGGCAGATAATAATCCAAGAAATTTTCACGAGGTCCACACTCAAACTCCACAGAAATTGAATGTCTGGACTGGCATTTTTGAAGGCCGTTTAATCGGACCAATTTTTATTGATAATAATTTGAGTGGCGAAACTTATTTGGAGTTACTAGAAGATATCGTTTACCCTCTACTAATTGACATTGTTGAAAATGATATCTCTATAAATAAAATCAATTACTGTTTCAACAAGATGGAGCTCCTCCGCATTTTTCACAACGCGTTATGGACTTTTTGAACAGAGAGTTTCCAGAGCAATGGATTGGGCGTAGAGGTGCTATTGAGTGGCCCCCCTAGATCACCGGATTTAACTCCTTTATACTTCTTTCTATGGGGCCATTTAAAGAGTAGAATTTTCGCAACAGAACCGGAGTCTCTGGAAGAATTACAACGACGCATTGTTAAAGAATGCCATCTAATAACTCCACAAGTCCTCCAGAATGTCACAGCTCGTTTTGAACAAAATTTGTACTTTTGTATGGAAGCTGGTGGTCAACAATTTGAACACTTACTTAACTGAATAAACAGTTTTGTACGTTTCGTTGTGTTTTTTAGTTTTTTTTTAGCGAAAAATTGGCTAATTGGTGCATTTCTTATCACAATGAATGAAATACGTTCTTGCAACTCCAACTGTGAATAATTTTTACACGAGTTGATAAAACTTCCAAAAAAATTAATGTGCTGAACTTAGAAAAGAAAGAGCTTTCAAATGATGTAACACTCGACCCATGTTCCCTATTTAAAATATAAGGGTTGTTATCACCACCCTTAATCGGTTGATGTGACAAAGTTGAGTTTTATGTCAAAACATGTCTCCCTCAATATTAAAATTGGCGTGTTTCAGCGTTTCTTAAAAAAATTCTCTGGGCGCAATTTGGTCTGTTTCGTTTTCAATGCGCCAGCCTATATATATATATATATATATATATATATATATATATATATATATATATATATATATATATATATATATATATATATATATTATAATCTTCCCCAGACTATTTAGTTTTTGTTAGTTGAGCCAACAGGGCTCATATATGTATATTTATGGTTAGGAGTTTAATTTAACATACATTTTTGTATTTCAAATATGTATATAATATTGTACAATTTTAAATATGAATGTGTATTGGTGAATTATTTATATAATAAATATAAAAAAAAAAGGTAAGATGCTTACTGGCAATTAGGCCATTGCTGGCCCTTTTTCATCTAAACTAACCTACCCTCCACCTTGAGCTCGACCTCAACGACGATAGTGATTTTGAAAAATCATCCGGCGCCGGTGAGGCTCGAACCGTCGTCCCCCGAGTCCGTATTGGAAAGTCTGAATCGACTTTCCCGCACGGCCACGGGGGCGCTATATAATAAATATAGTTTTGGTCTTAATTGTTTTTCGCGCGTTAGTTAGTGTTAGCAGGTACAAAAATGAAAGTGGTATATTATAATTTGAATGATGGTATATAACTTATTGTCATTTAGATTTCATGAACTAAATATATATTATATATTTTAGTTTTGCATGTTATATAATGTTTTATTTATTTTATTTAAATTTGACAGTGCGTTCCACAAATAAGCATAAGCTTGTACTTTCAGTTATGACAATTTCATTCCCTATTTAAAACTAAATTATCAAAATGAATAATATATATATATATATATATATATATATATATATATATATATATATATATATATATATATATATATATATATATATATATATTTGATTCTTTATGCATTGTTTGTAATTTTTTAATTTGGAATAATCATTATTGGGCGCCAAACACATGTAGTGTCAAGAAAATATAAACATTTATTGTTATTAGTGAATTTTCTTAAAAAAAATTCACTAATGAGGAGATCCCGACTTTTGAATTTTGAAAAAATTTCTTCAAATGAGCGCTAATTAGGCCCCCCAGAACACATATCCGGGGTCGGTTTAAATTTTTATATGTTTATATATATATATATATATATATATATATATATATATATATATATATATATATATATATATATATATATATATATATATATATATATATATATATATGTATGTATCACACCGATAACTCAAAAAATAATGGGCCGATTTTGATTAAATTTGGTGAATAAATTCCTTTTGCAAATGGCTTGGATAAGTTCGTTAGCCAAGAAAATCGGTCCAGGTTTTCCCGGAAAATTTTGTGTTTTCTTTCGAAAAAAATTTATATCTCCGGAATTAACACAGTAAGGGCAACCAAATTTCATATGCGGATTTATTTCATTATAGACAAGTTACCTACCAAAATTTAGCTCCGTAGGTTAAAGGATAAAAAAGTTACAGGCATTCAAAGAAAAATAAATTTGGATTTTCCTCAAAACGTCAAAATTGCGATTTTAAACATCAAAATTGGTGAGTACATTCCTTTCGCAAGTCGCTTGGATAATTTTGTTAGCCAGGAAAATCCGCCGGGGTTTTCCCGGAAAATTTTTTGTTTTCTTTCGCAAAATATTTATATCTCCAAAATTAACAAAGTAAGGGCAACCAAATTTGGTAAGCTGGTTTATATCGTTATAGGTGTGCCACCTACCAAAATTTAGCTCTGTAGGTCAAAACACAAAAAAGTTATGGGCATTTAAAGAAAAATAAATTGGGGGTTTCCTCAAAACGTCAAAGTGACAATTGAAAACGTCAAAATTCGCAACATTTAGGCAAATAACTTGAATCTAATACGATCTATGGAAAGAAAATGTCTCAAGAAGAATGTTTTACATACACCGAACTCTTAGTTTCAACCGTCATTGTCCTTCATTTTACTAAAATATTTCCAGAAAATTCATTTCTAATAGACCCTTTCTCTGATGCTTGGCAGTAGCCTTAGCTATAGAGTTTATTGTTTAATGGTATATAATTTTTGTCGAATTTTCGTAAAAAATCAATAAAGCTCAATATATTCGTTATTATACAAGATATGAAAAAATATTGTATACATTAATTATACAGTGTTTTAAGCTACATCTTAAAAAATTATTGCGACAATCACAGGGTGGCCCATAAGTCGTTGGTGATACAAATAAATTTTTTTTGTCGAAAACGCCTTATTTTTTTGCATTTTCCATCGAAATATAATGCATGTTTGTAAGTTAAGAAATTCTGGAGGCAGCAAGTGCGTTGTGGTTGCGATTTTTGATTAAATGCTTCATATTTGAAAAGCTCAATTTGCTATTAACCTATAAGGTTGACCAGGAAACGGATTTTTTCAGTAACACTTTTGGTTTACTTTTGGAAATTTCTGTACCTTTTTAAACAATCAAGTTATTTTGATGAAACATGGCACATTGTTTTTACTATATATGTTATACTGGTAATCAAATTTGATGCCTGCTTTTTCTATATAGGTTATACTGGTAACCAAAATTGATGTCGGCTTTCTTAAAAAGAAATCACACATATTTGCAATAAAAACATTTTTATGAAAATTCACTACCATAACGCACTTGCTGCGTCCCGAGATTTTTTTAAAATACATACTGGTATTGAAAATTATTTTATATAAGCATTCCCATTTAGCAAAACACGAAATTTCCAAGAGAAATCTTATCGTATAAATTTATACACCAATGTATTCGTGGTTGTATATGGCTGTGAGACCTATACTGCAATTAAAATGATTTACATCATTATAAGCAACATACTTAATATTCCAATACATAGTTTATATGTCACTTGTAATTAGATATCGATCTTTTATTCATTTATAATTTAGAGAATAATTTTTATTCAAATTTCGTTAACGATTTCTGATAATTTGATATTTCCTCCATTACTCCATATATACAGGCTGGCGCATTGAAAACGAAACAGACCGATTTGCGTCCAGAGAATTTTTTTTAAGAAACGCTGAAACACCTAAATTTTAATATTGAGGGGGACATGTTTTGACATAAAACTCAACTTTGTCACATCAACCGCTCAAGGGTGGTGATAACAACCCTTATATTTTAAATAGGGAACATTTAAAAGCTCTTTCTTTTCTGAATTCAGCACACTAATTTTTTTGGAAGTTTTATCAACTCGTTTAAAAATTATTGACAGTTGGAGTTGCAAGAACGTATTTTATTCATTGTGATTAGAAATGCACTAATTAGTCAATTTTTCGTAAAAAAAACTAAAAAACAAAATCAAACGTTCAAAAATGTGTATTCAGTTAAGTAAGTGTTCAAATTGTTGACCAGCAGCTTCCATACAAAAGTACAAATTATGTTCAAAACGAGCTCTGATATTCTGGAGCATTTGTGGAGTTATTAGACGGCATTCTCCAACAATGCGTCGTCCTAATTCTTCCAGAGACTCCGGTTCTGTTGTGCAAATTCTACTCTTTAAATGGCCCCATAGAAAGAACTCTAAAGGAGTTAAATCCGGTGATCTAGGGGGCCACTCAATAGCACCTCCACGCCCAATCCATTGCTCTAGAAACGCTCTGTTCAAAAACTCACTCACACGTTGTGAAAAATGCGAAGGAGCTCCATCTTGTTGAACCACTAATTAATTTTCTTGATAGCGATCATCATTTTCAACAATGTCAAGTAGAGGGTAAACGATATCTTCTACTAACTCCAAATACGTTTCGCCACTCAAATTGCCATCAAGAAAAATTGGTCCGATTAAACGGTCTCCAAAAATGCCAGTCCAGACATTCAATTTCTGTGGAGTTTGAGTGTGTGCAGTCATAATTTCACAAAACTCCAGCCGCTGATCAAAATCATCTTCATTCAGTTGTTGTACAAGATGAATTTTATACGGGTGAAACTTATGCTTCAATATTCGCTGAATAGTTCTTCTTTTGATGCTTGAAACAGTGGCCAATTTTCTCGTGCTCAAAGTTTGGTCTGCAGCAATTTGTCCTAAAACTTCAATCTCAGTAGTCTCATTTCTAACCGGAAATTCACGTTCAGGATCCGGTTTTTTTGTTGGCTACTGAACCACTTTGTCGAAACTTTGCAACTAACTCCAAAATGTATTTTCTGTTAACATGTCTGTTCGGATGTCGTTCATTAAACAAATTTGCAGTACGGTTGGCACAGTCATCGTTTTTGAAAAAAAGAGTAATTATTTGAACTCTTTCTTCTACAGAATACACCAATATGAAATTAATTTTCGGTAGTACTATCAAGTATTAAACCGACCGATAAACTGAAATAATAAACCGCATTTCTCTCATCCCGATAAGAAATGTTCAGATAGTCAATTTTTTGTTTACAAACCAACAAAACTTGACTATCAGCAAATTTCTTATAGGAATAAATGAAATACGTTTTTACATCTTCAACTGTGAATAATTTTAAACGAGGTGATAAAACTTCCAAAAAAAATAGTGTGTTGAACTCAGAAAATAAAGAGCCCACAAATGATGCAACACTCGACCCATGTTCCCTATTTAAAATATAAGGGTTGTTATCACCACTATTAAGGGGTTGATGTGACAAGTTGAGTTTTATGTCAAAACATGTCTTCCTCGATATTAAAATTGACGTATTTCAGCGTTTCTTAAAAAAAAAATTCTCTGGACGCAAATCGGTCTGTTTCGTTTGCTTTCAATGCGCAACCCAATATATATATATATATATATATATATATATATATATATATATATATATATATATATATATATATATATATATATATATAAAATATGATTTATTTATTTATGTAGTGAAACTGACCCCGAAAATGGATTCTGGGAGGTCCTAATTTTTTCACAATATAAAAGTTACCATTCCTCTATTTGTAAGGACAAATTTATAAAACCCTCTAGAACATAACTTCGTAAATTCATTTCTGTAAGCGTGCTTTGCTTTTTCTTAAGCGAGGACTGTGGTGATAACAATCTTTACTCAAAAAAAAAGTAAAGCCAGTTTTAAATGATTTACAAGACACAAAATTTACTAGATACATACTATATTATTTCTCCATTTACAACGTATTCTTAATTCATTTAACAAAAATAATATCATCAATTTTTTTTTCTGGCAAAAACATGTACCGCCTGATATTATTTCACTCTGTTATTCTACGTTAGTAATTGATCAGCATAAATTATTTTTACATGGTATAAGGAATCAATTATATTCATATGTAATTGATAAGATCAAAGGCACCGCCACAGATACCTTATATTATATTAACAGATAAGACACACCATGGTGCAATAATAAATAATATGAAAACAAATTTGCCAACTCAGGTTAAATCAATTAAACACGAACAATGGAAATTTTGGAATGTGCCTTTCTGCAATAGTCTTGGGCATTATTTCTATATTTACTGTCCAATTTGTGTTTGGTCCATTAAAATGTCAATCGAACTGAAAGTAGTACAGTCTATTTGTTTCGGTGGTTGCCAACTTTTTTCCCACAACCGTTGGAATTATTTCTATACTTACTCTCCAATTTGTGTTTGGTCCATTAAATTATCAACCGAACTGAAGCAGTACACATTATTTGTTTCGGTGGTAGCCAGCTTTTTCCCACAACCGTTGGAATTATTTCTATATTTACTGTCCAATTTGTGTTTGGTCCATTAAATTATCAACCGAATTGAAGCAGTACAGACTATTTGTTTCTAATACCGCACAGGTTTCTTAAATGCCCGTATTATCATCAGCTGTCATTTGCTGGAGTTAAAGGTTATGTAAAAACAATGGTGGCAACTTTTTTCCACAACCGTTTAATCCAATACCTTTTTTTAATGAACTCATGGTACTTTCACTTTTCAGTGAATTTTCTTTAAAAAAAATTCACTAATGAGGAGATCCCGACTTTCGACTTTTGAATTTGTTTTCAAATGAGTGCGAACTAGGCCACATAAAACCCATATCCAGGGTCAGTTTGCGTTCAGACCTGTATGTTTTCTTTAAAAAATTCACTAATGAGGAGATCCCCACTTAAAAAAAAGCTTAAAATGAGCACGAACTAGGCCCCCTGGAACATATAGCCAGGATCTGTTTCAATTTATATATATATATATATATATATATATATATATATATATATATATATATATATATATATATATATATATATATATATATATGTATATATATACATACATACAGGCTGGCGCATTGAAAACGAAACAGACCGAGTTGCGTCCAGATAATTTTTTTTTAAGAAGCGCTGAAACACGTCAATTTTAATATTGAGGGGAACATGTTTTGACATAAAACTCAACTTTGTCACATCAACCCCTTAAGAGTGGTGATAATAACCCTTATATTTTAAATAGGGAACATGGGTCGAGTCTTACATCGTTTGAAAGCTCTTTCTTTTCTGAATTCAGCACACAATTTTTTTTGGAAGTTTTATCAACTCGTTTAAAAATTATTCACAGTTGGAGTTGCAAGAACGTATTTCATTCATTGTGATAAGAAATGCACTAATTAGTCAATTTTTCGTTAAAAAAGACTGAAAAACAAAACCAAACATTCAAAAATGTTTATTCAGTTAAGTAAGTGTTCAAATTGTTGACCACCAGCTTCCATACAAAAGTACAAATTTTGTTCAAAACGAGCTCTGACATTCTGGAGCATTTGTTCAGTTATTAGACGGCATTCTTCAACAATGCGTCGTTGTAATTCTTCCAGAGACTCCGGTTCTGTTGCAAAAATTCTACTCTTTAAATGGCCCCATAAAAATAAGTCTAAAGGAGTTAAATCCGGTGATCTAGGGGGCCACTCAATAGAACCTCTACGCCCAATCCATTGCTCTGGAAACTCTCTGTTCAAAAACTCCCTAACACGTTGTGAAAAATTCGGAGGAGCTCCATCTTGTTGAAACATTAATTGATTTTCTTGATAGCGATCATCATTTTCAACAATGCCAATTAGTAGAGGGTAAACGATATCTTCTAGTAACTCCAAATACGTTTCGCCACTCAAATTGCCATCAAGAAAAATTGGTCCGATTAAACGGTCTCCAAAAATATCAGTCCAAACATTCAATTTCTGTGGAGTTTGAGTGTGGACTACGTGAAAATTTCTTGGATTATTATCTGCCCAATAACGACAATTATGACGATTGGCTATAGAGTTTAATAAAAACGTACAGTCGTCTGAAAAACAGATATTGAACAGAAAGTTCCAGTTATCAGCTATTCGTGCAGTCATAAATTCACAAAACTCCAGCCGCCGATCAAAATCATCTTCGTTCAGTTGTACAAGATGAATTTTATACGGGTGAAATTTATAATGCTTCAATATTCGCTGAATAGTTCTTCTTTTGATGTTTGAAACAGTGGCCAATTTGCTCGTGCTCAAAGTTGGGTCTGCAGCAATTTGTCCTAAAACTTCAATTTCACTAGTCTCATTTCTAACCGGAAATTCACGTTCAGGATTCCGTTTTTTGTTGGATACTGAACCACTTTGTCGAAACTTTGCAACTAACTCCAAAATGTATTTATTTCAACTCTTTCTTCTACAGAATACACCATTGTGATATTAATTTTAGGTAGTACTATCAAGTATCATACCGACCGATAAACTGAAATAATAAACCGCATTTCTCTCATTCCGATAAGAAATGTTCTGATAGTCAAATTTTTGTTTACAAACCAACAAAACATTGACTATCAGCACATTTCTTATCGGAATGAGTGAAATGCGTTTTTGCATCTTCAACTGTGAATAATTTTTAAACGAGTTGCTAAAACTTCCAAAAAAATTAGTGTGCTGAATTCAGAAACGAAAGAGCTTTCAAACGATGTAACACTCGACCCATGTTCCCTATTTAAAATATAAGGGTTGTTATCACCACTCTTAAGGGGCTGATGTGACAAAGTTGAGTTTTATGTCAAAACATGTCCCCCTTAATATTAAAATTGACGTGTTTCAGCGTTTCTTAAAAAAAAGATTTCTCTGGACGCAAATCGGTCTGTTTCGTTTTCAATGCGCCACCCTATTATATATATATATATATATATATATATATATATATATATATATATATATATATATATATATATATAAACATATAAAAATTTAAACTGACCCCTGATATGTGTTCTAGGGGGCCTAATCAGCGCTCATTTGAATAAATTGTTTCAAAATTCAAAAGTCGGGATCTCCTCATTAGTGAATTTTTTAAAGAGAATTCACTAAAAATAAGGCACCATTGAAAAGAGATTTACACCAGCTCTAAAATTATGTCGCTACTTGACTCCTCTTGTCATTTAATATTTTAGGGGTGGATTGCACAATCGCTGAAGGGTTGATGTTGCGATGTTGAAAATAAGCCTAAAAGTCTAAATTTACCTCTTTAAGCGATTTTTAACAAAATCACGATAAACGCGCCTGTTTTGTTTTCAAGTAGCCAGCCTGTATAAACCCACCAATTTGATAACTGCATATTCATATCCTTTTGTTCTGTAACTTTCTCATCAACAAAAGTCAGCATTACCTCACACCTAACGTATGCATGTATGATGTCAGCAGTAAATTCAAATGTTGCTCTGAATTGTATGGCTGCAAAAGAGTAAGTAGTGTGTGTGAGCACATACGTGCTAATATATACATACATGATGTTGAGTGATGTATGGATAACGCTGCACCTTCATGCATTCTGCACCTCTAATGACAACCTTCACCTATTCACGATGAAACACACACACAAACAGCAGCACACACAGCAGTACACACATGCATACGGAAATACGTACACGGTCTTAAAAGCCCGGCAACCGTACGCGAATTGTGAATGAATAATTAAAACAAGTACCTTTCTTCCTTGCTAATTTGCAGATGAAAGCAGAGGAAATGTTATGGCGCGAAAACCAGTAAAAGAGTAGGTATGCATTATTTCCTAATTAGAGTGAATTCTGACATCAAAATATAAAAAAATTGTTATTATTATTATTACGCTCTATTGAGTTAAATTATACAATATGTGTAAACCATAGTTAGGGAAATTGTGCCTGAGATGGCATACCGCACAGTGCATGTTTTTCTTATAAAAATTAACATTTACCGCTTAAAATGCAGTGTACGCGTACAGCAGTTGATAGCGAACAAGCAGTTGCATCGTGTATATATTTTACTGGCGTATTTTAGGAACGACGATTTTTTTGTGAATTAAGAGGCGAGGAAGTTTTCAACAGTAGCTTATGTTAGTTATATTCGTTAATTTATTGCTGTAGATATGACCATTATAACAAATTATTTCGTTTTATGGAACCCTAACCTATAAGTTTTCATGGCGCCGTAATCTTTCATGTGGTACAGTCAACAATAAAATTAGTTTTGTATAGAGTTGGCATACACTGTTCTAGTATGCCAACTCACCCGGAACGTCTGTCATCCGCGTACGCGTGTATAAAACGTAACAATTTATACTTATAGGTATTTGTCCTAATTTATTTATTAATGGTTCTAGTTTAATAACTATGGTAGGACACTACCAGCGAAAGAGTAACCGACACGGCTGGAGTGAGGAGTCTATGAAGGCAGCCATAAAGGCTATCGAAGATAAACAAATGGGTTGGCTGCGCGCTTCAAAAACTTTTAAAGTGCCTTTTGGAACACTAAGAAGGTGAGCTAATAAAGTGAGTGGTAACCGATTTGCCACTGGTTTTACGAAAGGTTATATGGGCGGCAAGAAAACTACTTTTTCCATCAAGCAGGAGCAAGAGTTAGCGGAGCACGTTAAAAATTTAGAAAATAGATTTTTTTGGATTAACAACAATTGAGCTTCGTAAGCTAGCTTACCAGTGGGCTGAAAAAAATAAAATTCTCCACACATTCAATAGAGAACAGGAAATAGCTGAGTAGGATTGGTTAAAGGGTTTTCTAACCCGGAATCTCACATTGTCCCTTAGAACCCCTGAGTCCACATCGGCAGCTAGCGCCCGTGCTTTTAATAAGCCTCAATTAAAAAAGTACTTCGTGTTGCTAGCTCAAGCTATGGAAGATGTGAAGTTTAACTGTACAAAAATATTTCACATGGATGAAAAGTGGTCTCTCTACTGTTCCTTCCAAAAATTCTAAGATTATAGCCTGTAAAGGTAAGAAACAAGTCGGTGTTCTAACAAGCGCCGAACGTGGGCAGCACCTTACAGTAGTTTGTAGTTTCAGCGCTGCAGGAGTCTATGTGCCACCAGCATTCATTTACCCTAGAAAAAATATGAAGAAAGAATTAATGGACAACGCTCCCGCTGGAGCAGTTGCATTTACTCAGGAGCATGGCTGGATGGACAAGAACATATTTGTCAAACCACTTTGTCAAGCACATTAAACCAACAAAATAAGATAAGGTCCTCTTAATGCTGGATGGACACATAAGCCATAAAAGCCTCGAGGCTCAAGATTTTGCTAAAGCCAATGGAATTCTTCTTTTATGTTTTCCTCCACACTGTACCCATCGGATACAGCCTTTGGACGTGTCTTTTTTTGGACATCTCACCACCTACTACAATCAAGAATTAAATTTATGGCTGAAAACCCATCCAGGAAGAATAGTAACGCACTACCAAGTGGCTGAACGGTTAAAAAATGCGTACCAGAAAGCAGCAACACTGCCTAATGCTGAAAAGGGTTTTTCCGCGACAGGAATATATCCCTTTAATCCAGGCATTTTCACAGACTGGATGTTTGTTTCAGCAGAAGCAACAGATATTGAGCAAGAAAATGTAGAAGGGCCACCTGAAAGTAATTCTGGTGTTAAAGACTCTCAGGCTTTGCTAACTAATGCTACACAAAATAATATCCTTTTGGGAGATACAGATGCTTCTATATCTTTTCAAAAGTTTTCACCCTCTAGCTGTTCTGTTGCTATAACAGATATATCTCCACTTCCAAAAGCAACATCATTAGACCGTAAAAAACGTTCTAGAAATACAGGAAAAGCTGGGGTATTTAACAGCACCCCTGAAATAGAAGCCTTAAAAAAATAGTGACACATAAAGAAGAGGTACAACGAAGCAAGTCTGCTCCCAAGACAAAGAGAGTTTTGAACGTAGACGAAGAAGAAGAGTAACCAAGATGAGGGGGAATTTGCTGTCGAAATTAATGATGGTGAAGATGACGCCGTATGTAATTATTGTAACGAGCTTTTTTCGAACTCAAAGCATAACGAATGGTGGATAAAATGTCTTGTCAAAAATGGCCCCACTGTGAATGTGCTGGACTTCCAAGGAATGCGAAAATGTTTATTTGTGTTAAATTATAAATAAATAAATTGTAATAAATACTTTCTTTCGACAAATAAATTACATAAATCTTCAATAGCACCCTGATTTTGGATACCTAATACCCCACTGCATAGATATGCAATAGTGTGCCATCTCACCCTGAATAGTCCAGGTGAGATGGCATACTATGTAATTTTCATTATATTCAAAAAATGAGACTTTTTCTGAAGAAAATAGAATTTTATAAATTACTTATTGTAAAAGTAACGTACCTGTGTCCAAATATTGAAAGCAGGCATAATAAAGATTATGTATTAAAAAAACACAAGTGTTTAAAAAAAGTATGCCATCTCAGACACAATTCGCCTACTAGATAGAGATAGTTAAGAGATATAGCGAGAGCGTCCATGTTTAGCGTAAAATGCAGTTCTAGGCAAAACTCGGCGACAAAATAGATAACTTGAACTCGTGATATCATCGTTATTAATTGAATGATTTCAAATTTTTTTTCCTAAATGAGTGCCAATTAATTGATATTGTTTACTAGTCGTTTAGCAAAACATGTGAAACGTAAATAACAAAAACCCAGTCTTCTGGTGCATTACTTTTTTCGAGCAGCGATAATTTTTTTTATATTTCAAAACATATGGTAACATATGCGACATAAAATAAAGTCGACATATGGAATAATATTGTGAAAAAAAATATCTAAAATGCTGCATTCATTTCTGTTTTAGAGCAACATTTTTTTTTAAATAATAATAAGTTTATTCGATTTATAACGACAGACACAAAACCGGTTGCAGACAAGATAACAAGTATTCTAGACGTCAGAGCAAAAGCCTCTACGTCTGTATCTAATAGCAATTTTCAGTTTGATTTTCCTTAAGACACCACACATCTGGCTGAGCATCCTTTTCCGTTTTTATTATCAGCGTACCTCATAAAGTGAAACCATTGTCCATTTCTATTTAGTCCTGTTGTCTTCTCTTTTAACATATTTTTCATTGGATCTTCTATGAACAAACTGAACAGATATGGTGATAGTGGGCATCCTTGCAGCACACTTTTTTCATTTTAGTATCAATTTCATTACGTTAAAATCAATTACGATGCTTTGACCTTAATACAGACTGAAAATAATATGCATATAAATTCCAATTCGGCTCCCTTTGTTATATTGAACAATATTTTCCAATCAACATCATCGACTGCACGAGTAGGAAGTTCACCAAGTCATATGTAAAAAGTTTGATAACGTACCGGACGGAAAGCTCGACACGGAATAAGCACATTACATAAAAAGAATAAAAGCTTTAAAATGTGGACATGGTAGATTGAGATACAGTGTGATAAGATGGAAGAGAATAAAGATGCTTGCTGAAAGAAACCGAAAGGATGATGGCAAAATTTATTGGTCATATTCTAAAACATAGTATCTTTGTGACATTATTTAAAGAGAACTCGTAATTGGAAAAGGGTAACCAAGTCGAACGCTGTTGGAAGAATGGCCCAATTGATAAGCTACAATGAAATGAACTGCTAGAGACAGATACATCGCCTATAGACTGTGATTACCAAATTCTTTTTTCATGCCTACGAAAACTCTCACCTTTCCAAGCGTCCTTTCTCGTATTATCAGCACCGCTACTCTGGTTTCTCCGCAGGGTCTAGATCCGAACTAATCTCCATCCAGGTAATTTTGGAGAAAGACTACTACGAATTAAAAAAAGCACGCAAGCTGGAAGTCTGCATATAAAACACTAACCACACAAAAAAGGCGGTCAAACGATTCGCTTTAGAACTTGATGTTGTAGTTATATAAATATTTCTTGTAGCAGGAGAATGTAATATCTCGACAAAAGCCAGATGTTTGAGGCAAATTTAATAATGTCACGGTGGTATTCAGAATAGGCCATGTATACAAAAGTACGGTGCTCGGTTCACAATGCGGCTACTGGACTGCTGGATATTCAATATTCTGTAAGCAAGTGACCACGCGAACCGCCTCCGTTCTGCAATACAATGTAACTGTCCTCCTCTCTTATTACAGTGGCGCGGAATCTTCATTCAGACGACCAGGTAATAAATATGACAAACAGAGAAAGGTAATTTTCTTATTTGCAAATAAAACAAATGTATATATGACCTACACTCTGTTGCCAAAGACAGCCACTTTGCTCAAAAAAATCAGTTTCATTAGAAGTACCTCTAACTTATTTATGGTTGTCATTCATTTCTAACATTACAGTATATTTTATGCAACTTATACTGATGGATCCAACACGGAATCAGGTGTGGAATTAGGGCTTTACATAATAAGATCAACAATAAAAATTTCTTCAGTAAGCCTAAGAACACACGGCAACAATAATTCAGGACGAGGTAAATGGTTTGAGATTAAACATTGTGCAAAAGAGTTTTTAACAAGGAAGGAGGAACCAGTCAAAAGAGGCACGAGTTTAAGCTTAAGGCACTAGGTTCCATGGAGATCAATTCAAAGAGAGTATAAAACTGTCTGACAAACCTGCACTCCAAAACAAAGTTGTACTAGGATGGGTTGAAACACATGAGGACCAGAAAGGACCAAGGCCACTGGTAGGTTCAGAGCCTTCTTGCGGTCTAGTCAGGGTGAGCATAAGGGGATACATAAATGAATGGATCCGAAGCAAAATACTTGGTAAAAAATCTTACCACGATAGACATACAAAGGAGTTTATAAAACGGAAAATGCCACTCGAATAATAGTAGACCTATTGACAGGACAGTGCCAACTCAATAAGCATATGAGCCAAATGAGTCTGGAATACAAAATACTGTACATATGAGCCAAATGAGTATGTCATACAAAGCACTGTGCAGCTTCTACAAATACGAGAATTCACCGCTAGCATTGTGCCAATGTGAAGGTCTAACGAGATTGAGGCTCTAGTTACTTGAGGAGGGAAAACATAAGGGCGAGAGATACACAAAATAATCCCTAGCAAGCTTTTGGAACCTGTTCCGTCGTTATTCTCGACACCTTTTTTGACACAAGTACGTGCCGACTATGGAAACCAACATACAATTGGTCACCCTGGACACGTCAAGCAATGATTGTCAACCCGAAGATCTCACCCTGGAGATTTACCTTGTCGAACAGCGGTCTGATTGGCTAGAGAGGCCGCCTATCCCTTCTCGACCCCGAGAGCCGAGAAGACTTAAGAATCAAGAACTCTGCAACATCCCCATTTCATCGATGATCGTTCTATAGTCCAGTTTCATACATCACTTCGAGTCTTTCGTTGTCCTCTGGGCATTGGGCGCAGACAGGCCCGTAGCAACCACGTGACATTCTGAAGAGTGTTGGAAACGACGTGGACCATATGGCGAGGCGGTGCCTCGTTCCCATTTAAGTGCTACAAACTGCGTGTACCCGAGAATGAGGCTGCTCCTTATTCTCCATCTGTTCAGCAAGTCATTTACTCTGTGAAGAAAGGAGGTTCCCGAAGCAGATCGAGCTGTTCCTTCGTTCGACCCATCAACGACGTCTTAGGCAAGAAAGGTATTTTGTTTGTATTACATCGCTTCTGTTTATTATTGTCTGTGTAACTTTGCCCCTTGGGCAATACATTCATTTAATTAACCGGCGTTAATGTTTTCTTTACCATCTAACCCCTGATGTACACGCAACCGTTCCATTAAACGTAAACAATTTAGGCTGTCGAAGAACGTACCGAATCAACGGTTCCGAGCCTGATGAAAAAAATAAGCCTGGACAGGATGGACTAGAGTTTTACATGGAAGCGTCATAACAAATTGTCGACTATTGCCTTAATCTAATCTAACACACAACTTTATTTATATTATTGCCAGCTACTATACAGGCTATATTATTAACCCCAACACTTCTCTCGGGTAAACTACCGTGTGGTCTAAAATTATAACTTGACGTTACACCTATCTTATCGCGAGAAGAAGCTCACAAGATGGGGGGCAGACCAAGTCTAGTTTTAGACCATTCCCCGAGAGAAGTGTATTTTTCTAAGAAAGCTCACGAACAGGTGGACGAAACATCAAGTTCTAATTTTGGCTGACACTGTAGTGGGCAAACTAGAAGTGTCTGTCAGTTTATGTTACGCCTATCTTATCGTGAGAAGAAGCTCACAAGATGGGAGGAGGCCAAGTTCTAATTATATACCATTACTCGAGAGAACTGTATTTTTCTTAAAAAAATACACACGACAAGGTGGAGGAAACATCAACTTCTAATTTTAGCTGTAGTGGGCAAACTAGAAGTGTTTGTCAGTTTTAGTGATAATGACCAGCGTGAAAGTCTTAAAAAAAGGATATTATTGTTAGGGGGCAGTCTCGATAAAATCAAGAACTATGAAAGGCAGCTGGGCAAGAAAAGCCAGTGTTTATTTGGAAGATCACTAATGGCGCTAGATGATTTTATTTCATATCCTTGGACAGACATTGATACATGGTTTTCCTTCACATCCTCGGGTAGACCTAGATAAGATGATACAGCATAATCTACTCCTTGCTTGGGAGTGATAAGGGTTTTAAACAAGGGTAAGAGTAAAGGCCCGCTCACGGTCTTAAGTGGATACGAAAAAATAAAAGAGACTTACAGAAAATCACATTCTCACTTACTGCAATAGTATTCAGTACCCAAAAACAAATTCACAATATGAGAACCTTTAAAATGTAGCCGCTGCAAGTAAAAGATAACAAAAAGTCTTGTAAAACTTCACAGAATTTGATTGAAACCTAACGGACATGGTGCTTTGTCTCACAGCTATTCCCGAGAAGCAAAAAATTTATCATTTGGTTCTAGCAAAACCTTGTACTATTTTCTACTTGCAATGGGCTTCACTAGGAGAAAAGGTCAAATTCATTAACCGACTTAAAAAAAAGGATGTTCTACGTTCCTCTGTATGTATTCCTTTTATGTATGATTGATATTTTCGTCAATTGTGTACCAATTTTACAAAATCTTTTTTCTTTGAAAGGGTATACGCCGGAGGTGGTTCAACATTCACCAAGTCTTGATCAGATGCGGGAACCACAGGAAAATCGAGGGATATCTTAAAAAATATTTTTTATCTATGTTCACCAATGTTTTCGTCAATTGTGGACCAATTTAAAAAATATATTTTTTTGTTTGAAAGGATATACTCCTGAGGTGGTCCCATTTTCACCAAGTCAGGATCTGATGATGGGATATCAGGGAAATCCTCTTATAATCCATATAACTTAAAGTTCAACCGTAATACGGGACGGACGTTGATTATATTATAGCAGTTTTATAATATCGGACTCACTTTGTACGTATATTTACAAGAAGGGGAAAATCAACAATCTTTAAAAAATAATTAAACGGACTTCAAAATAGACACTCAAAAGGGAAAAATAATTAATTACATGTTTAATTCAAAAGACAATAATTAATTTAAATGAAATATTATTATATGCGCTACCTACTTATCTGTTTGAAGTCGGTGCGAAGCCCAAAACACAATAATGCTTAACGATATACAGCTTTAATCAACAACGGATTATAATTCTACTGAAATACCTGAATATGTTGTTAATGATTAAAGCCCAGCCCACGCTCACGCATTCCGTCGCGTGCGCGGAGAAACTTGCGATGTGGACCTAACCTATCTACCTACTACCTAATAGGCTCGGCACCGACTTCAAACAGATAAGTAGGTAGCGGATATAATAATAATATTTCAATCGGATTAATTTTTGTCTTTTGAATTAAACCTGTAATTCAGTCATTTTTGGCTTTTTAAAAAATTATTTTGAAGTCGGTATAATTTTTTGTTTAAAAGTTTGGCTATTTTTATTTAGTGGCTGCTCTACTTTAAAACTATAACCATAAACACATATTTTCTTTAGCTAAAGGTTTCAAGAGATTGTTAACGTAAGTTTAAATTTAAGTTGAAACTTTGTTTCAGGACCAAGTTCTGCTTTCGAATTTACTGCAATCCACGAGATGCCACTGTTTCGCTGCCCTTGCCGGCCATATTGCTGAATACGCACAGAGTCCTGCCTAAAACCCTGGCCAGCAATTCGCACAATGTGTAATATCGAGCTCGTATTTGAATTCCTGGAAGTCGTAACTATTCGGGCGGGGCGATCATCTGGAATTTCATCAGCGGAGGTCCGGCCAGCGGAAAGGCAGGCTGGCCGGCTTCAGAAATCCCCGAGTGAGGAGAGGAGAGTAGATTTAGAGGGTGGCATGCCCTCTTCTGTTAACAGAAAGAGAGAAAGAGAAAGAGCTTGGCCAGCAGCACTCACACCACTTCACATCGAGCTGGTGTTTCTCTAGCCGTCGACCGGCCCGCGAGCTACTCGAGTGTATTGTAATTACCCTCATCTGATTAAAATAACTTCAAAGTGGGAATCTGTTATTAGATACTTTCAGTTCTAGATGTAGCTGAATGCCCACCCTATCCTTCTTCTCTTGTTTCTGGTGCGGACCAACCTCCCACACGTTACTACTGCTGCTGGACATTCGACACAAACCAGTCGATAAGAGACTGGCTACTGACACTGTTTTACACGTTAACGAATCAGGAGTATTGGGTGTAGCAATTAAATTATTCTTCGTTCCACAGTCTGGTTTTCAGACACAAGAAAAACATCACCACACTCTAAACGCAATACTATCATGTCGGGGAAATAATGACTTTCTGCAGCATGTACATTGGAGCTTATACACTTCAGCAATTGGATAAGGTTTGCCAGGAGATTTTCTCTTGGTTCCCCTTTTTTGCAAGTATATGTTCTTCACAAAATCTTATTGTATCAGAATATGTCGCGAGATATCATAGGATATTTTTTTGCAAGTATATGTTCTTCACACAATCTTATTGTATCAGAATATGTCGCGAGATATCATAGGATATTTTGTTGTTTCTATGATTACAATAATAAAGTCTAAACATATCTTATCTTTTAGTCGAAAAATCCGTTTTCGTGTGATTCAAGTGATTTCAGAAGTTTTTAAATTTGTATTTTTGATAAGTAAAATTAGCTTCTTTGCGTTTTTGAGGCATGCAACATAAAACACTTGTTAACTGTGGATGTGTGTCCAGAGCAAGGGGTGGCATTGGAACGTTAACCATCAGCCATAGACTTTTATAATTCATTGTTAGTTTCACTTGGTTCAGACAAGTAGCAAGAGAAGGAGAAACAGAAAAAAAGTGAAAGGAGATCCTTATATGTTTTCACACTACAATTAGTTTTAATTATTTTTTTTTTGTATACCTATACATGGTTTTTGTAGAGGCAGGTCGGTTGACACCAACTTAACTTTATATACAGAATTTCTATTGAGATCTTTGGAAACAGAAAAGCAGGTGGATGCTGTGTACACCGATTTTTCCAAAGCCTTTGATAAAATTAATCATTGTTGAGAAAGCTGGAGGTGATCGGTGTGCATGGAGTTCTCCTGCGTTGGGTTAGTTCGTATATTAGAAACAGATCTCAATTTATATCCGTGTTAGGTTACGAACCTATCCCTTACGAATTACCATCAGGTGTACCCCAAGGATCTCACCTTGGACCACTATTATTTCTTGTATACGTTAATCATATAAATACTTGTTTTCAATTCTGTAAATTTTTGATGTATGCCGACGACCTCAAATTATTTATTCCTATTAATTGTGAACAAGACTGTTTGCGTTTACAGGCCGACCTTAACAACTTGACTAATTATTGTAGCATAAATCAGCTTTACCTTAATTTAGATAAGTGTAGTGTTATAACTTTTACCCGTGGGAAACTATGGCAAGAGTTTCCGTATCTCTTAGATAATAATATTATTACACGGGTCACTTATGTAAAAGATCTAGGCGTTACCTTTGACAGCAAGCTGCTGTTCTACAGACATATGGACAATCTTGCTACTGACAGTTATCGTATGCTGGGGCTTATCAGGCGGCAGGGTGCAGTTTTTTACAATAAAAAATGTTTTATCGCATTATACAATGCGTATGTTGCCAGCAAATTAAAATTTGCGTCTTCTGTATGGAATCCCCAGTATCTTATTTACAAGGAGCGTCTAGAAAAGATACAAAATAGATTTTTAAGGTTTTTGTGCTTTAAACTTAAGTTAGAATGCGATACTTTTTTGAAATTCTATCATTGGAAGAAGGCCGGCTTGTCTCAGATTGTCTTTTCCTTTTTAAAATAGTAAACGGTTTAATAGACTCTCCGGAACTTCTAAGTCAGATACGTTTCAATGTTCCAAATCGACTTCTCAGGGTGGCTGAACCTTTTTCCTTGCCCTTTAGCAGAACTAACGCTGCTCTAAATTCGCCGCTGTCAAGAATGTTGAGAGCGGGTAATGAGTTCTCAGCCATCGACATGTTCAGTGGCTCATTGCTCGGGTATAAAAAAGCTCTGAAAGTCCGACTATTGTTGTTGCCTTGATTTTTTTGATTTCTTGATTCTTTATTTCCCTCCATATTATAAGTGTGTGCACAAGTATGTGCATGTTGTATTTACAACTTAAATTAAATATTGTTTTGATTTGTTTTTAGAATAATGAATGATGTTTTTGTTATCACTGCTATATTTGTATTTGTATACTCTGTATGTGATCCTATTTTGGGGGCAACCCCGTTGGTATCCAAATAAATAAATAAATAAATAAATAAATAAATATACATACAACATAAAACACATATTCATACATAATTCACATATCTAAAATATGCACTTGTTAATTAACAAAGCTTTTTTCAGATAAAATCACTGAAGAGATGTTAATTTAGTCTCCAGTCATGCCGTAGCTACCTGCCCTTTAAATTGAAAAAAAATAGGTTGTAGCTGCCTAAACGTATGTTCGTAGAACAGAGGAGTTTCTCGTTCCTTGACACACAAAACTTACCAAATACAAACCCGAAAGTGACCTATATTACCCTAAAGCGACTAATCCAAAAAGTAAGTTAAACTAAAATAGTTAAAAAGAAAATTTAGGTAGCTCTTTGCAGTGTATAAGTGAATCAGCCTGCACTGGCAGTGTGTCAGTTTCATGATAAAGGGTGGAGTGTAGAGTGCGGAGACGCCGAGACGCCAGGCGTCGGGTCGGCACATCCTTGTCGGCGCTTTCAAAGGCTTTATAAATAACATAACACAATCCTCGTTCCGTCCCCCTGCTCCTCCTTCACCTCCCCGGCCCCCCTAGTTCGTACTCTTCAAGACGCATCTTTGCAAATTTTATTACTGGATGTTCTTTCGGCTTAGCTTTCACTATCGGCGATGTTTAGCCTCGCCTTTGCTCCAGTTCAACTTGTTAGTGCTACGACATCGGCTGTGAATTGTTTAATTTTAAAAATAAACACCCTCGGAATTAGCAGTGGAAACGCTGCTGACGGTGCCTTGCGAATTATGACAAGCGGAAGGATATAATTTATAGTAGAAGCAGTGTTGATTTTTTTTTACTAGTTTATCTTTCTCTCTTGTCTTTCTTTCACTTTGTTCTCTTTAAATTTGCTTCTGTATGTGATACAAAGCGACGCTATTACGTTTTATTCCTCGTCAATTAAAAAGACCAATAATATTTCAACAAATCAAATAAAAAAGCATAAATAAACACCCACGGAATTAGCAGTGGAAACGCTGCTGACGGTGCCTTGCGAATTATGACAAGCGGAAGGAAATAATTTATAATAGAAGCAGTGTTGATTTTTTTCTAGTTTCACTTTCTCTTGTCTTTCTACCACTTTGTTCCCTTTAAATTTGCTTCTGTATGTGATACAAAGCATTGCTATTACGTTTTATTCCTCATCAATTAAAAAAGCCAACAATATTTTAACAAATCAAATAAAAAAGCATACATAACACCCTCGGAATTAGCAGTGGAAACGCTGCTGACGTTGCCTCGCGAATTATGACAAGCGGAAGGAAATAATTTATAATAGAAGCAGTCTTGATTTTTTTCTAGTTTCTCTTTCTCTTGTCTTTCTACCACTTTGTGCCCTTTAAATTTGCTTCTGTATGTGATACAAAGCATTGCTATTACGTTTTATTCCTCGTCAATTAAAAAGGCCAACAATATTTTAACAAATCAAATAAAAAAGCATACATAACACCCTCGGAATTAGCAGTGGAAACGCTGCTGACGTTGCCTCGCGAATTATGACGAGCGGAAGGAAATAATTTATAGTAGAAGCAGTGTGGATTTTTTTTACTAGTTTCTCTTTCCCTCTTGTCTTTCTTTCACTTTGTTCCATTTAAATTTGCTTCTGTATCTCATACAAAGCGACGCTATTACGTTTTATTCCTCGTCAATTAAAAAGGCCAACAATATTTTAACAAATCAAATAAAAAAGCATACATAACACCCTCGAAATTAGCAGTGGAAACGCTGCTGACGTTGCCTCGCGAATTATGACGAGCGGAAGGAAATAATTTATAGTAGAAGCAGTGTGGATTTTTTTTTACTAGTTTCTCTTTCCCTCTTGTCTTTCTTTCACTTTGTTCCATTTAAATTTGCTTCTGTATGTGATACAAAGCATTGCTATTACGTTTTATTCCTCGTCAATTAAAAAGGCCAACAATATTTTAACAAATCAAATAAAAAAGCATACATAACACCCTCAGAATTAGCAGTGGAAACGCTGCTGACGTTGCCTCGCGAATTATGACAAGCGGAAGGAAATAATTTATAGTAGAAGCAGTGTTGATTTTTTTTTACTAGTTTCTCTTTCTCTCTTGTCTTTCTTTCACTTTGTTCCATTTAAATTTGCTTCTGTATGTGATACAAAGCGACGCTATTACGTTTTATTCCTCGTCAATTAAAAAGGCCAACAATATTTTAACAAATCAAATAAAAAAGCACGACTGAATGATGCTTTGGCAGTAGTTGTACTCGTAACAAACTCGTTGGCAAAGCAGAAATTGAAATCGCTTTTTTGCAAGCGCAAATATTAATTGTTTGTTTTTAAAATATATTGTGTAAATTATGTGCAAACACATATACAAATCTGCGCTATGCTCCTGTGAAATAACTAAAAAGTCTGGACAGCAAGTGCGTTATGGTAGTGCATTTTCATAGAAATAATTTTAAGGGTAAATATGTTTTTTTTAATGAAAGGCATCAAAATAACTTTTTTGTTTGAAAAAGTACAAAAAGTTTCCGAAAATAAACCTAAAATGTCCCTGAAAAAAACTGGTGCGATTTTCGTGGTCAACGAACCTCTTCAAGCTATCTACACACCTACAAAAATATTATTTTCACAAAAAGCTTTATGAAAAAAATTCCCAAAAAAAAGATTTTTACATGAAAATATGCAACCAATTTCTTTCACGAAATATCGCCATTTTTTTTTTAAATTGGCATAAGTAAGGCTATACAAAAATTATACTGTACGAAAAGTTGCTAAACCATTTCTTTACATCAACTTATTAAGTATTAATTATTAATTAGCAAAATTAAACATTTCTGCGAGAACTGACAAAATACTTTTTATACGAATTTTTTTTTGTTTGAAAAAATACATGAAATTGAAATTATATATCTAATCTGTAATTAAAAGTGAAACAAAAATCAAAAATCAAAAAAGTTTTTTTTAACTTTCACGGGGTCAAACCTGTGGAAGTAAAGAAAAATATAGCAGGAAAAAGATATATATATATATATATATATATATATATATATATATATATATATATATATATATATATCTAAAGTTTCATTTGACATTTGTGAAAACAGGTAAAAACAATTTATCAACCAATATGTAAAGATACGTCCTATTAAATGAATTATTTTTTACCTTTTAGTGAAATCCCGACTTTTGAATTTTGAAAAAATGTCTTCAAATGAGCGCAAACTAGGGCCCCTAGAACCGGGATTAGTTTCAGTTTTCACCTGTAGATAGGGTGACGCATTTGTACGGTAAAGCTCAATATATCAATCCGTTATTATACAAGATACGAGAAAAATTGTCAATGTTAATTATAGGGTGTCTTGGGCTAAATCTTCTAAAATTATTTTGACAATCACAGGCTTGCCCAGAAGTCATGGGTACTACAAATTTTCCTTTCTTTTTTAATCTAACACCTCATATTTTATTGCATTTATGCATTTTCCATATAATTGTAATACATGTTTGGAGTCATTTTCAATGTATGTATGTATATATATATATATATATATATATATATATATATATATATATATATATATATATATATATATATATATATATATATATATATATATATACATGATAACTCAAAAATTATGGCCCGATTTTGATAAGATTTGGCAGGCACCTTCCCTTTGTAAGTGGCTTGGATAAGTTCGTTAGCCAGGTATATCCGATCAGGTTTTACCGGAAAATTTTGAGTTTTGTTTCGCAAAACAGATACGGTAACCAAATTTGGTACGTAGGTTAACGCTAAAAAAAGGTTATTAGATTTTAATTTTTTTTTAATGTTTGATGTCAGAATATTTTTATGAAAAATCACTGCCATAACGCACTTGCTGCGTCCAGACGTGTAAATATTTCAAAAACTAAAGTCGTAGGGTATAGGAAGTGTTATACAAAAGTTGAAGCAGAGTGAATGACCTTCACTTCCAAAACATAAAAATGCAACAATATAAGGGCTGTTTCATAAAGACAAGGTTTGTATCACCAGTACTTATGGGCCATTCGGCAGCAAACCTTTCTGGACTCTTGCTAAATCTATTGGAAATAATCCCAGCAAGAGCACGTTCCCACCTCTTGTTCCAGGGGATGAAATTGTTTCTACCGCCCTGGCAAGGATTTCGTTATAACTCAAGTGGTTGTCTGCTTTCAATGGCTATCCAACACAAAGTAAATGACGCAGCCTGTTCAAAATTTGACAGGGGTCAACTGACAGATGCTTGTTGACAGGAGCAGTGTTTCCCTTCCTGTGAAGAGGCGGGAAATTCAAAAAGTCACGGTCTTATTGACCCCCCTCCTCGTAATTATCTTCACAACCGCTCTACCTAGAAATGTCAAATGTGGTATCCATAGATATACCAGTGTTCTGCATAACCGGAAATTGTATGTTTACAGGCTGTTTCATTAATGGCCAGCGGCCATGTCTCTGAATCTACTGGATTTTCTCGGAAAAAAGTCATTAACTAAATGGGCCATGAGAAAATCCTGGAAAATATTTTTGAGTTCCGCATCTCACCGCAAGGGGGCGCAATTGAAAATCAAATATTAAAATTCTAAATTTTTTCAACAATTCCTACATTAAGGTATACCTTTGGTAACATCATCAGTACGCTTAGACAACTCTGCATGATTTTGGTTTGACGCTCATTGGCGTAGCGATCCTGATTTGAATCGCTGTAACTTCTAAACCACCCATCAGATTTTAGTAAGCTTGAGCTTGTTTCGAAGAAAAATGTAAGTATTTTCAATTTTCGTATCCATTTTTACACAGTAGTTCCCAATAAAATTACTAGAGTGCGTAATTTGTAATCATAACAATTTTTTTGATTTTACTCCGAAAATGTATATCATAGGGTGAAATTGCGACACCATAATCGGAAAGTAGATTAAATTTCGAAAGGAAAACGTACAAACTGCATTTAGATAGCCCTGCTAGTTTCAGAGTTATTGTCATAAGAATAATTTTAAACAATTTATTGTTTTCGTAGTCAAGCATTCCTAGACAAAAAAGGATTTTTTAACTTTACAGTTGCGCACGTTTTGTCACTTGTTATTCCAATGGCCCAAAAACCACTTTAGAATTGATCACACAATCATGGAAAACTTCTAATTTAGGAATATTTCTAATGCGGTGTTTTGATAAATAAATCTTGATAGCCGTGAAACAAAATCGATATATATATATATATATATATATATATATATATATATATATATATATATATATATGTATATATATATGTATATATATATATATATATATATATATATATATATATATATATATATATATATATATATATATATATATTAGATGCTGCAGGCTGTTTCATTAAGACCGGCCAGCAGCTTGGATGAGTTTTAGCGCCTGAGATACGGTCAGTCCCTTCTTCCATTTCAGACTTTGGTAAGCTTCATTTGCCCGAGGCTGGGATACTGCAATGTCTTGAGCAGTTAGGCCAGTCACAGCCCCCTTCAACCTAAGACGCCAAATTCTGGACAATGGTATCGTCCACTACCTGCCCACTATTAGTGTCAACACCTTTAATCAGTATAGGTACTGATAAGATATTTCTACCTTACCTTTATAAGCAGCTGGAGAATGCTACATTCCAGATAGTTTAAAGGAGTCTAACCGGGAAAAGCAGGTGCGGGGATCTGTAGCGAAGTATCGGAGCACACCAAACTGCCACGAAATTGGACGGACTTTCTCCGTGACTCAATGAACAACAATAAATTGTCCAACTTTTTGACTATCATCGTTGTAGAATTCAACTGAAGATCGGGCAAAGATGTATATGCCACAACAGGGAAAGCAGTTGCAGAAATCGGTTTGAATACACCCATGGAAAACTGCAATCATGAAGAGGCAGATATGAGACTTGTGGTTCTTGTACTCCATTCACTACATCAAGGGGAAAATAGTATCCATGTGCGTGATGACAGTCACTCAACCGTTTCACAGTGAATTCCACTGAATGAATAACTATAAATATTTTTTCTATGCGCCAGGTAATTTCATTATCCCACTAACTATTACAAGATTTGTATATTCTTCGAAATTTTAAAGATATTCAACTTGTTCATATCCGATGGAATAACAAGAAGGCTTAATGCATGAAATAGTATTATCACTCAAATCAAAATCCAAGTACTTAATCTACTTAAGCACGCTAATAACTTTTATCTGACAATTATTACGGTTCAGTTTCATATAAAGTATAAAAGAAAACAGTATAGTTATCACAAAATGTAAAATATGCACAGTGCCATCGTTAGCAAAGTCTTTAAAGTTGATGCTCATGTAACGAACTCAACATGATATTGTTGACTATATTAAGTCAATTAAGAAATACGGAATGAGACTGTTACCATAATTACTGTGCTTTTCCAGTCTGTAGTATCATCTAGTTACTCCAACCAGCCAGTCAAGTAATTCATAATTACTATGCTGGAAGAACATAATTATTGCGAAGTATTGTGCCATTCTGCATTTACTGCAAATAACTTGAAGCAGTAAAATAATGGAATGTATAAATAAAAGTGTCCGGGTGTTCAGTGGATCAGCTTCAAAGGCGCAAGGAGCAGCAGCAAGCTCTCATCATGATGATCAGCAGGCAGCAGTGCAGCAGTAAGAGCAGTGGTAAAGAAGAGGCGCAACGTATAATTGGTCTAGTTTAGCGACATGCAAATCAAAGGAAGCAAGGCGCGCGTGACTAAACATATCGCCTTACTTGCCTCCACACTCGTCCGCCGTCTCCGATGCCGCCGCTCCTTTCGTTCCGAGACTCGCTGCCAGTCGAGGATACAGGACCGCATTTAAAATTTCATATTAGTCAAACTCACAAGAACATTATTAAGATTGAAAAGTTGCCGGTAAGGTTTCGGCATTCCATTTTAATAAGAACATCCAGAACGACAGTTGGCATGACTACATCGGCAAGCTTGAGTCGTTACTGTCCTTTGATTTGATTTGACGTGATTTTTTTACGATTTAAAGCTTTAGTTAGCACATACAGATTATGTGCTTATCTCAATGTCCTTCAGTAGCAATCTTTTTTCTCACATTGCTTCTAACACACTTTTATTCTTCTTTCTGTGGAGATACGTTGTCCTTATCATTTTTCTCCATGTCCACATTTCAAAAGCGTCTGTTCTCTTTCTTCAGCTTTCAATCCGATACATTTCAACAGGCCATAACCATGACTTGTCCTCCCCCCTTCAGGTAAAAGTTAAAATGTTTAAAAGTGATAATTTTTGACCTATCGAATGATTTTGAGTTGCCATCTTGTAGTTATTTTTTGTGTGTTTTGTATTTAAATGAGCCTTGATATAGTCTGGATATCACCCATCCATCGATATAAAAAACCACTTCACAGTAAATTCTCATAATTATAACTAGGGACCTCGCCCTCAAATTAACCAAAACTTCTACCAAATGTAGTTTATGATAGCAAACGCCCACCCAAAGGATCTCATATTATATGCTCTATGGACTTCAAATTTTGACACCTTTCTGACCACTCTACTGTCGTAATCTCTTCTTTATTTATATATTCGGGAAAGATCCGCATAGCGCTTTGGATTATCATGCATCAATAAAAAATCTTATTTTTAGTGCTTCAATAAGACGTGGACTATGCGCAAAGTCGGGACATTTCACCCGCACCATTAAGGGCATAGACTACCTAGATGGTACAATGAAAGAAACTGTTAGGTGTATTCATACACAATCTTGCACACCTAAGTTGTTATCTGACAATTAAGAAGCTCACTTAGAAGCTGTACAACACAACTACTTCCTACAATGGCCAGTGAACCGTACTAAACCTTTCCAAAAATACGGATTCCTCAAAAACGACCCCGAAAGTTTAATGGGTGTTCCCTTATGTGAGACATCTAGAACAGTAATTTGTTTTCGTGCGGCGTTGACTTTTTGTTAAAATAATAGTATGGACGATATTTAAGCTTCTATACATTTACTTAAGTTTTCTTTAGGTAATATACACATTATTTCTGAAACAAAACACAACGGATTACGCATTTTGCAAAAGGTCAAGCTGCCTCTGGATCCAGACATTCCGGTCACGCGCATTGCCTCGCTAGTTCACCTACTTTTTTGTGTTCACATATTCCGCGATGGCCGCGTACCCAGATCAGCTTTACGATTTTCTGGTCCGCCAGTGCCCTCAGTTCCTCGGGGCATTTCCAAACCTGTACCGAAGACACCTCAAAACTATAGACATTTAGTAATAGAGAGGAATATTTTAGTTGGTGTTTATGGATGAAAAATAGTTGGGATATAATAAATTAGTAGTTTGAAAAGCTGAGTTTTGTTAGTCAACAAATCCAGAACCCCGAAGAACGTAACAACTAGTAGGATTTTTAAGCTGTTAGCTGAAATATTTTCCAGAATATTCGTGGAACAACGTGGAAATTTCTATAATCTCTGAAAGATCAGTGTCAGCAGTAATTCATAACTGGGTGTGTTCTTGAAACAGAATAAACTGTGTACCAGCTTTAAGTACGCATATGCCTAAGATACGTAGCGCCAATATGGACACCCCTACTGGAAATGATTTTAAAAAATGGAGAAGAAGCTAAATTAGCACGAGAAGAAGCTAACTTAGCACGAGAAGAAGCTAACTTTGCACGAGGAGAAGCTAGAAAAAGAGATGAAGAAGCAAAAGAAATGAGAAAAAAATATGAAGAAGCCAGAAAAGAGATAAAGGAGTCAGAAAATAGATTAAGAAGCCAGAAAAGAGATGACAAAGTCCGAAAAAGAGACGAAGAAGCGGAAGAAGAGCTGAGAAAAGAGACGAACAGGCAAGAGAGGAACTGAGAAAAAGAGACGAAGAAGTCAGAAAAAGAGATGAATAAGAGAGAAAATGAGATGAGGAAGCAAAGGAAGAAATGAGAAGATATGAAAAAACAAAGAAAATTTTGCAAGAACAGCCAGCAGAATTGAGAATATTACTATAAAACAGGTAAAAGACGATATCTTTCAGCAAGTAGAGAGCCGAGTAGAAGTATCAGTGACGATGTACATGACAAGCTGACGATTAAGCAAGAGGCACAAGCGGAAGTAGGTACAGCGAAAAAATGCTATCACTAGAAAAGTATAATACCCTAGTCAAGGGAAATATTAGACTCGAAGATACACACGTGGTAAGAATTAAGGTCCCCACCGTTGATGGCTCAGTTCCATGGGGTATTTATCTACGCCAGTTCGAAGCCGCTGCTACAGCAAATAGTTGAGGCGAGAGAGATAGAGAGAAAGCGACCTCGTTAATTGTAGCTCTCAGAGGAGATGCCTTAGATGTGCTTCAAGGTATTCCTAGGGAAGAACCGTTGAGCTTTGACACCATTAGACATAAATTAGAGATAAAGTTTGGCGACCAGTATTTACAACACCTGTATGGATTCCACTTGAAAACTTTTTGTCAGAAATCGGGTGAAAGTCTCCAACATCTCCACGCCGACGTTGTCAGACTCTCTCTATTAGCCTACCCCATAGCTCCGATGGAGTTTCTAAACCAGCTGTTGCTGCAAACCTTCATTGACGGCATCAGAGATCCCGACACCCAACAGACGCTGAGGACGGCGAGACACAAAAACTTAAGCAATGCATTGGCACATTCCTTGGAGTTTGAAGCGATCATGCAAGCGTCAGAAAGTCATGTGAACGTTCGCAGTCTCAAAGTCCAAGAAGAAAATAAAAGATTCATCCAAGGTCCAGAGCCCAGCGTGCAAATGCCTTGCGCTTCTGGAACTGCGGCAAGGTGGGACACATACGAGGCGAATGTTGTGCTCTAAGATCACGGGCATGTGCGGGCGAAAGTGAAGCTAACGCCTGTAACTGTTTCTCAGGTTAGCGATTCTGGTAGCGCTCTCGTCGTAGAGGGATACGTAAGCGATAATAAGACCCAGATGGTCGTCGACACAGGCGCACCTAGGACGATTATTCGCCGTGACATGGTACCAAGATAGCGAGTAAGAGAGCCAGACAGCGTGTAGAGAGTAAATGCAACCGGTGGTGATCGGATCCAGGTATTTCACGAAACTGACATCGAGCTGCAAATTGGGAAATGGAAGGCAAATCAGAGAGTCATCGTGGCCGTCATATCAGGCGCTATTATAATTGGCTTGGACATACTTCAAGCTCAGTGCGCTAAACTTGATCTTGGCACCAACATCCTGACTATCGACGGTGAAGAAATAATAATGTCGCCTGGCAGTAACCTGGTAGTGCGGAAGATCACCATAGAGGAAAATAGAAACGTATGCCGTAAAAGTGCCATTCCAGTGGAGAGAGCTGTGAGAGGAAGAGACGACCCAGTTACCCAGTCAGAAGCAAGTAGAAAAGAAATTATGGGAGAAGTACAAGACGAAGGGTGTAAAGATCATGAAGTGTGAAACGATCCCCAAAAAAGGTCAGAACCCCGAAGAATGTAACAATATAATATATGGGTTGGAAAGCTAAACTTTGGTTAGGCAGGACATAAAAAATATAAGCTTTTGAAATGCGGACATGGAGACAAATGACAAAGACCACGTACACTGATAGGAAAAGGAATACACGTGTACTTGAGGGAGTGAGAGAAGAAATATGCTTGCTGAAAGAAATTGAGAGGAAGAAGACACAATCTATTGGACATATTCTTTATGTTCACGCTTCAAAATATGTTATTTGGCAAATGGTTACATTGGAGATGTCACTGAGAACAATGAATCTGTGATCTGGACTCCTAAATACGGCTCTGGTGTCACCGCTCCCAGCATTGTTACGTACACCCGCCGCCCCATGCTCGCCATTCAAACTAAAACAGTGGATCTCGCTCATCGCTGTGCATACACAAGGATATTAATTATCTATTAAACATCTCCATATTAACAGTCTGTTCCCTTATCCGACATGAAAATATAACTCGTCTGTAGTACACATCTATCTCATTCTCTTATTTTGCAAGATAATCGACCAGTTTCAGTTGAAACGCTGAAACAACATGCACTGTATAATGACCATCTTTGTAGGCAGCTAGATTTTATGTTTATAACTCACAACCAGGCGATATATAGCGAGTGATCAATAACAAACACAAAATGATGTGTCAAAATCGCTGTGTTACATAAATTCAAATAAGCAAATACGCTATGGTAGGGAATTTTCAAAGGAATGGGTTTTCATCCAAAAATTGTTATTTACATAATTAATAATAAAAGCAGCAATCTCGTCTTTAAGGCTGCTATTATTTTATTTTGAAGCTTTAAAGCAAAAATTAAAAAAAGGAATCGGTTGATTTGAAAACTGGAGCTGTAATAGGTAACTAAAAGAGCTTTCCAGAAAGGGGCTGCTCGACCTACCTCTCCTATTCAAATGAAGGTGACCCCCGCTAGAGGTTGAATGCTACCAATTCTGTTAGGGTTCAAAGAAGTGTTCCCCTCGCAAGCCAAATCGACGCGTTTTAGGGTTTTTCGAAATTCTCAGCATTTCTTGGGAAAACCCTGGTGCAACCATTCATAATAGACACCATCTATTTACTGACTTGCTATAAACATAATTTACTTAGGTAATATGGTCAATATATCTATTTATCTCTTATCTATATACGTGTATAGCAAGAGACACCGACCGCTTTGTGTCTCCTGCGAGTGATGTAATTCAATGCCCGTCGTGGTACTTTCCAGGGGAGTGGTTGTTCTCGCACGCCAGTTTTCTTCCCACAGCTTTCTTCTTGTTGTACTGTGTGTACCTAAAAGCTGCTGCGGAAGCCTATAACTACAACACCAGAGATGGCGCTTTACGCAATTCTACATCGCATATATATACAGGATGTTTCAAAAATGATGGACTATGTTACAGGTACACATTTAGCACAAAAGTTAAGAGTATTTTTTAATATAAACATGGGTCCGCAAATGCTTAGTTTTTTAAATACAGCGTGTTAAAGTTATTTATTTTTGTCAGTTTTTCACGAATAAGTCTGAGTCAAATTAAAATTTTGTCGTGAAAGTTGGCATGGGGGGGTTTATGAGGGCAAGAAATTCAAATATGTTATTGTTAATAACACTGCTGGTAGAGGGCGTCACCTGTAAGACTATGCTTGCATTCAATTGGTTATAATTTTTTGACACCCAGTAATATCGACCTACCGTATAGCTACATTGCAGCCCTTATCAATTGTAAGCAAAAAATGTATATTTGATCCAAATCTCTCAGACACACCATTTTCGAAATATTTCAATTTTGGTATGTCGATGTCGCTCAAAAATTAAGTTTTCTCGAGTAATTAATTGTATTGTCTGCAAATTTTAACAACAAATAAAACAACAAATAAACAAGTTTATAACATTTTATGATACCTGACTACAATAAATGTTTAAAATGGCCACCCTCCATTTCAATACACTTTCGTATTCTGCGGAGCATACAACGTCGTACTCTGTGAAATATTTCTGGTGTATTTCTAATTTGTTCGCATTCAAGTACAATTCTTTGCTGCAGATCATCAACATTTTCAGCATTTGCTTCATAAACAATACTTTTGAGATGCCCCCATAAATAAAAGTCCATAGGATTTAAATCAGGGGATCGAGCCGGCCATGGCTGAGGTCCACAGGGGATCACATCGGTGTGAGGACGGAAGATAGCACCTCACTACCACCACACCTATTTTAAAATTATTTCCATTTATACAGAGTGTTCATATACAGTTGTTGCATCAAACTTCTTTTTTTTTAATAGAACACTATATATATTATGGCACGTTTGGAAAGCCACATCGATGCTGATTAAACTGATTTTGGTTATTTTCAACCGTTCTCCAACTACAGGGAGTTAAATGTAAAAAAAGTGGTCTACTTCAGACGTTCGTATTCATCGACATGTGTAAAATCTGAATATCGGGTTTTGTCATAATATAATAAATGTTTTTTAGTGTAGATTGCGTTTATGCACGTTGATAATGACAATTAATTTTTTATATACAGGATATTTAATTTATCTTTTGCGAAATGTATTTTTTTTCACCCTACATATTTTGGCTTTCGTGAATGCAGAATTTCATAAGCTTTCTTATGAGATCATATTTGAATAAGTTATATTAAATACGAAAGGAAGTACAGCTGTTCAAAAAATGTCTTTATTGGAATATGTTTAATATCATTACACACTATTACGGTAGCCTGGAGATAAGTTGAAACCTAGACAAAAGAATAAAATAGATATTTGACACATGGTGCGTTGACGTTTAGCAAATAATCCTTTTATTAGAAAATTTTCGTAGTATTTTGGTGTTCATCGTTAGATCTAAATTTTGGTACATAGTTTACTTTCTATGATATAAACTTGCGTACTAAATTTGGTTGCCCTAACTTTTAGCGAATTAAAAAAAAATTCGCTAATGAGGAGATCTGTGTTTATATATATATATATATATATATATATATATATATATATATATATATATATATATATATATATATATATATATATATATATATATATATATATATATATATGTATGTATATATATATATATATATATATATATATATATATATATATATATATATATATATATATATATATATATACATACATACATACATATATCTGACCGATAACTCAAAAAATAATGGACCAATCTTGATCAAATTTGGTGAGACCTTCCTTTTGCAAGTGGCTTGGATAAGTTCGTTAGCCAAGAAAATCGGACCAGGTTTTACCGGAAATTTTTGTGTTTTCTTTCTAAAAAAGTTCATATCTCCGGAAATAACAAAGCAAGGGCAACCAAATTTGGTACGCGTGTTTGTATTATAAAAAGTGAACTCTGAAAACAGTTTTTTGAATAGCATCCGGGAGCTAAACTGCAAATTTACCGGTAAATTTGCAGTTTAGCTCCCGAACCCTTTTCAAAAAACTGTTTTCAGAAACCTGCCTAGGGACCCCCTGGATCCACAAACCCCAAGAAAAATTTCTTGTTCACACCCCCCAAGGAAGTTACGGGACCAGGAGTGAGTAGGGGTGCTGAGCGGGGTAGGTAGTAAAAAGGAAATATGAGCAGAAAATTCAAATAAAGCTGGCTTGAAAGCTGTCTTTTTCACATCTTGAAGCCATATCCCCCTTAAACCCTGCCTACCCCGCACAGCACCCCTATTCACTCCCAGTCCCGTAACTTCCTTGGGGGGTGTGAACAAGAAATTTTTCTTGTGGTTTGTGCATCCAGGTGGGGTCCTAGTAATGTTTCTGAAAATAATTTGTTGAAAAGCGTTCGGGAGCAAATCTGCAAATTTGCCGAATTTTCATTAAATCCTTCAAATTTCAATAACTCTATTTGCTATTAACGTAAGCTTTGTTGGTTAGAAAACCAAGTTTATTTTCGGAAAATTTTTGTATATTTTCAAACCATAAGTAATTTTGATAAAATATAGTACATTGTTTCTACTACATAGGCTATACCTGTAATCAGATTGATGCCTGCTCGCATTTGCTATTCAAAACATTTTTATGGAAATTCACTTCCATAACACATTTACTGCACATCTAGACTTTTGAAAAATGTTTATATATTTTCGAACAATAAATTTATTTCGATGACATACGGTACATTGTTTCTACTATATAGGCAACCAAGTTTGATGCCTGCTTTCATCAAAGAAATACATTTGTTATTAAAAATATTTTAAAGATCTACCATAACGCACTTGCTGCGTCCGGAGATTTTGTTATTTCCGGAGATATAAATATTTTCCGAAAGAAAACTCAAAACTGCTGCGATTTTCTTGGCTAACGAACTTATCCAAGCCACTTAAGGAAGGCACTCACCAAATTTGATTAAAATGTTGATTATTTTTTGAGTTACCGGTGTGATATATATATATATATATATATATATATATATATATATATATATATATATATATATGTATATATATGTATATATATATATATATATATATATATATATATATATATATATATATATATATATATATATATATATATAAGCGTATAAAAATTTAAGGTGACTCTGGGTATCGATTCTAGGGGACCTAGTTCGCGCTCATTTGAAGAAATTTTTTCAAAATTCAAAAGTCGCGATCTGCTTATTAGTATTTTTTTAATTCACTAAAAAGAAACTATATTGACAAACGTTTGAAAATTAATTGCATTTTAGAAGATACAGAAATTAAGGGAGGAACTTCTTAGTACATCACGACAGTACGTTAAACAAATATTTTTTAGATTCACTTTGACAAGTGTCGTCCCTGACTAGGTATCTGTAATCTAAAAAACACTGTAATTTACTATGCAGACTGTACCTCTAGAGATAAGATTTTACGTTTCAAGCCTAATTATAAAACAAATCCAAAAAAAGAAACGAACGGCTCTGCTGGAATCTCAGTTGTAACCATAGCTGACCATAGCTGATATGGTAATTCATTAGAAATCTTTACGAGATGATAATGACCGGTAGATATTTGAATGGCGACAGGAAACAACCATCTGAGGGATATAAAATCTGTTAGTGTACACATTTAATTGTCCATGTAGAGAGCTTGGTCCCATAGCGCCCCTCGACAGACGTCTTCTCAATAATAAAATTACTCTCACATTCCTAATTACAAGATAAGATGACTTCTACGAGGACACCGGAATGTGTTTACGATCCTCGACAACGAGATTTAGCAGTTCTCGGAATGGAATAATGCCACATTAAATACACATCTACACATGATTACCTCTAAGCTTTTACGGCCGTCTTTTACTCAGACTTGTTTCAATTATCTAGTTTTTCATTTTGTTTGGTTTTCTTTAGATGTGGCTAATATGCTAATTTATGCCATCTTTACATTGCGTGCTTACTTTTATTGAGTTTTTGTTCTTTGTTCTGGTTTAACATGGGATAATAAAAACGTTGGCAACACAATGCAACAAAATTGGTTTTGTTATTTTAGCAATCTTTGGTCAGTTTACCCATTTATGTATTTCAGTTGTAGGTTTTTAACAAGTTAAAATTTTATTGTTTTACGAATTTCTGTCAATAATATATATAATTATGTATATAATTGATATTTTTTAACCGTTGCGTGTACTAATCATTTCTTTCGGTATGTAGAAATAGCGAAATATTACAATATTTTCTTTATGGGTATTTTCATGATTTGGTTGGTGCTATAATTTTACATAAAAATATTAGCAATTGGTGAAAGATGTCCTGAATTTAACTTATCAACAATGTGCGCTGAAGCCCTTAAATGACAAGTATAGTCTGTGTTTTATATTCGGTACTTCTGAAAATTATGGTTAGCATACCATTATCCGATTTGATCAGAGTTTGTAATATATTCCTCTTTTCTCCGTTCAGTCTCAGAGAAATGATACTAGATAAGAACCAGGTGCGTAGCCTAGCTCATCGGTGCGGAAACCCCACCGGCAAACAAAACGCTAACAGACTCATCAAACATGTACGATCCGCCCTAAAAGAACTTCGCAACAACCGTTGGGAGGAACGCCAGCAAACTATGTCCGCCCAAGATATATCCATCTGCAAATATCACAAGCTCTGCATTCCCAAAAAAAATTCGATTTCGCCTCTACATAACCAAAATGGCATCGTTTAAACGGATGCAGGAAAAGCAAGTGCCTTCGCGGATCACCTGGAGTAGCAATTCAGCCCGAATTACAACAACGTTGATCTGTCGCACGTTGCAAGAACGCACCGTAATGTCAAGAGTGCGCTTCGCTCCACCTCAAACACTCGCATCGATCCCACCACTTACGAAGAAGTTCCCCAAATAATCAAGTCCCTAAAAATTTGATACGATGGAATCTCCAACGTAGCCCCGAATAACCTACCTCACTGAGCAGTAGTATTAATAATTACAATCATTAATGCCATGCTAAGATTTCAACCTTTTCCATCCAAGTGGAAACTTGCCGATATCATAAATATTTCCAAGCCCAGCAAAGATCCGCTGTTCCCCCAAAACTATAGGCCAATTATCTTTCCGGACGAGCAATTCGGATTCAGACGCCAGAACTCCACCACAGATCAAGTCCCCCGAGTGGTAGAAAACATCACCGAAGGATTTGACAAAAATTAGTCCACTGGTGCAATATTTCTCTACATTGCTCAAGCCTTCGAGAGGATTTGACATGCAGGCCTCGTTAACAAACTTTTCTCTTTAAATTACCCACTCCCTCTGACGTTCCTTGTCAGGTCATACCTGAAACAGAGGAAGTGCCAGGTCAAACACCTGAGAACCAGAATCTACAATTTACCCAGCCAAGGCTGGCCTCCCGCAGAGTTCTGCTATCTCCCCACAGCTGTACAAGATATTTGTTGCTGACATTCCGACACCGCCCACGTGGCATACGCACTATACGCAGACGATACTATCATTCTCAGCAACTCCACGCCGCCGAGTATAATAACTCAACGGCTACAAATTTCCGTAGACGAGCTGCAAGATTGGTACAAAAATTTATCTCTAACCATTAGCCCCAACAAACTGCACAACTGTCCTATTTTCCACACCTCACGATCATATATCCTTAGACAACAGTCTAATTCCCTGGCAAGACTAAGCCAAATACCTCGGGAGTATAATTAACAAACGATGGCGCCACCATGTCCAACATGCCCGACAGAAAACTTCGATGTTCCTCTCGAAGTTCTCTCCACTTCTTAACGGAAACTCCAAATTGTCCATGGACAATAAACTGCTCATGTACCACAACAAAATCCAATACTACACATACATATTAAGTAGTGAGAAGAACTTGAAGGTTGTTTTAAGAGGACTATCGATCCATGTCACCATAGAATATATAAGAGCTAATCTAGAGTCTCTAAACATTAACCCCATCACAACCACCGGAATAACTAAGAGAATCACCAAGCATCAAGGCAAAACAGAACAGTTACTAATGCCATTAGTTTTGTAGAATTGCCGCAAGACTAAGGACATATTTACAGGCTTACAGAATGCTGCAAGTAAATAGTAAAACCTGAACCGTCAAGAAAAACTGCCCTACTTAGTTAATGTCACAGATGTCAGGGCTTCTATCACGCCCAGAGATGAAAAGCAGACGAAAAATGCGTAAAAAGCCGTGAAGATCATGCTGCAACACACGTGCCAAAAACCAGCTGCCCTGCCGACAAAATCTGTAAACTGTAAAGGGCCGCACCCAGCAAGCTACAAGGGCTCTTCAATGTTTTCGCACACACACCCAAATTAATCCACAACAAACTCAACCCTAAGGCAACCAAAAACTTCAAATGCTAAACCAGCAGCAATGTTAAATACATCCATGACGCTTCAAATGCAAAATCAAAAATTCCCACATACAAGCATAATTGCCACCACCTTAATTTCACAGAAGTCAGCAGACTAAATACGCCAGCAGATGTACTCAAGGCAGTATCAGAGGAAAGCCAAACACTTCTTAATCAACTCCAATGAACTCTTAAACCTCACGAAAATGATTTCCTCAAAGAAATTTGCAATTACGACCCTAATAACATAACATAACATTTATTTAACCATAACGCCAGGCTATTTACGCGACTATGGCCAACCACCGACGCCAGGGAGCAGTTTAACCCCACTATTCGAGAAATTTTTGTGGAACCCCTGCCATTCTGTAAGGAGGGTAGGGATATTTCACGTGACCAACATTTGTCGGGACCAACGGCTTTACGTCCCCACACCCCCCCCCCCCACCCCGAAGGGTGGAACGTACTGACATTTAACTTGCTCAAATACAGTGCCACACCCTTGGTTGATTGTAATTTTACAGTATGTACTGAAAAAGTGGAAATGTAACCCGGGTAATCGAACCCAGTACCCTTCGGTTCAGAAGCATACGTTCTTAATACTGAACCACCGAGGCTCTTAATACAGTATATAAATACAAAACACCCAAATCATCATAACAACTTAGAAACTGGACTAAAATCCAGATAATCAGAGCCACTAAGTAATCCCACGAACAACCAAAAGTGAAAGGATTATAAATACAGATAGACGGGCCTACAGACACAAAGTCTGGCCTAAGAAAGCCAAACAGTCAGAACTAACAGGCTTCAAATTTTTATTTATCTTTATTATCTACTTACTGGTGTTGTGAACACGACTGCGTCATATTCTCGTTCCTCTTTTCACCCTGTTAATTCATTTTGTTATGTATGTGGTTTCTACATTGGCCCGAATCAAGTGAAACACAGTGTGAAAGTGATTGCGAAATTTGCTACAGCGTACGAGTTGTATTTGGATATGAAAATCATGAATCTAGACAAAACATGGATTCCTAAAGTAGTCTGACTTGAGACGCCTGGCTGAAAGGAAAACGCCGTGCAATTCTATCTGCCATTCCTAGAATATCGAGAGAGCCAAAAAAAAATTATGCCGATGATTGATAGTTTCGTATGATGGACATATAATATTTAAAAAACAAAAAAACAAAAAAAGACAACCAATATACAGACTTCAACTACGCCAGTTTTACCCACCGACCAGTATCCTATCGACACTCAAAAAACATAAAAGTTAGACAACTGAATATGAATCAGAATATCGTTCTAAGGAAATTTTCATGCCTTCAACGCAAGAAGAAGCTAAGCAACACTTCCTGAACAAGCAAGAATCGACGACTTTGATTCGTGATTTGGGGATTTTAAAGTCTAATGCCAAACTGTTGATTTCAAGGTTAAAATGTTAACTTTTTTGAGACCAGCGGCTTAGCCATATGTGTAATCGATGTTTACCTAACAATATGACTGGGTGTAACAGTCCTCGTAATATTCGTAAGATAATTTCATACCCTGATTAACCATTTAAAAGTTTCCCACAAAGTTAAAGCCATAATTCGGTGTAATATTTGCTTTTTGCTCGCAGACAGTTTGGTCACGCACACCGATTCATAGTGTTCCTTCGAGTTTAGTTGTAGAGGAACACGTAAGTGATTTAAAAGAGCAGCTCACACCAGACTGCTGAATAAGTAGAGGTAGAATACTGTGAATGAGCTAAAGACCAGGCGAAGATATTTTATACATGGTCGGTTCGTACAGTAATGTAACTTAAGTTTTATATAGAGATATAAGCGTGATTTTATAAAAGCAATTTTTTTCACTCTGGTCAATCCCAACAGTTTATATTAAAAAATAAATGCAGCGATATCGTTGTATGGCCTCGTCTCTTAAACTAAATGTTCAGTGCAAGAATCCATACGAGCATTATGTTGCCCAAATATTTGCTCTTTCGTGTCTTCGCCGTTAATGCCACTATTTTTAATTCTGCAGAACCTTCTTGACTTGATCAACCTACAGGATTATGAAAATTTGGTGGTGACACAACTGGAATACCGTTAGTTTCCTGGTGGTTGCTTAAGATCTATGCCTGTCCTTTATCTGCAGTGGTAAAATGGAAAAGGGTCAATCGAAATATAACTCACAGTAGTGGTTTCTTTTCTGTGGATGTCAAATTCTAAAGCGTCTCTGTTTTTGATGACTAATACATCCAGAAAAGGTAATTTGTTAGTGATTTCTATTTCATGGGTGAATTTAATAGAGTCAAATAGAAAGATAAATTAATAACAAATTACCTTTTTTTGATGTATTAGTCATCAAAAATAGAGACGCTTTAGAATTGAACATCCACAGAAAGAAAACCACTACTGTGAGTTATATTTCGATTGACTCACATCCTAGTTTTCCACTAAAAACAGCTAATTTGAATTTTCTGATTCATAGATTAATACACATTCCCTTAAATTAAAAAAGATACAACAAAGAACTTGAATATATTTAAAATGTAGCTAAGTACAATGGTTACTTTGCTGCTTAGTGGACAAATTGGTCAATAAACATAAAACAAAGAAAATGTTAGCGTAATCTGCGACTTTCAGAAAAGGTAAAACAGACAAAACCGTTGTCTGTTTACCATTTGAACCGCCTATCACGAAAGGGTTTTAATAGTATTTTTAAGAAAGCCAATTTACAGCTAACATTTTCTACAAAAGAATATATTAAAAAATTTGCTAGGTAACCCAAAGGAGAAAGATAAAACCACAGAAGTGTCGAGAATCTATGAAATAGGTTGTAAGGATTGTGAACTTTAATATGTTGAGCAAACTAAAAGAACTATTGAAACTAGATTTAAAGAACATTTAGCGCAACTGAGATATGGCATATTTGGGATAATAATCAGCATGTAGATGAAGAAAATCTCAAGTTAATAAAAAATGTCAGGCAGCCGCGACAGTTCGATGCTTACGAAAGTATATATATATATATATATATATATATATATATATATATATATATATATATATATATATATATATATATATATATATATACACGTATATACATATCTACATGTATATATATATATATATATATATATATATATATATATATATATATATATATATATATATATATATATATATATATATATATATATATATATATATATATCTTTTTTTCCTCCCTCAGAGCTCGTCCGCGGCCTCGCCGCCCCGACAGCACCGCAACTTTTGGTTTATTGTGCATACGCTACTCCACCCACTCCAAAATCACTGTGCCTTGAACTAGTCTGCACAGCGATTGATAGGGTGAAGTTTTATATTGCTTGGTCTCCGGTCTAGACTGACCGTAGATCAGTTGTCTTCCGCGGTCCAGAGCTTTACACTCGCACAAGATGTACTGAGCTGATTCCTCCCCCTCGCCGCAGAGTCTGCATGCGAAGTCCCTCTCGAACCGCCCCATTTTATGCAGGTGTTTCTTGACGGCCATGTGTCCCGTCAAGAGACCTGTTATGTTTCTGACCTGTCCTCTGCTAAGATTTAGCAGCTCCACAGCTCTCTTTGAACTGGGTTCGTCAATTATTGACTTCCCATGTCTGAGCCCTAGACAGTCTGCTTAGTACACATTGTGTTGGTTTCTGACCCAGGACTTAATGGCTCCCCTGACAGCGCTCTTTGTCACGCCCAGAGCCGGTTTTGGTCCCATAAATGGTTCTGCTTACCCTCTCTTTGCGAGACTGTCAGCTTCTTCATTGCCTTTGACACCCGAGTGACCCGGCACTTACATGAGGGGGACCTCATTCTGCCCAGAGTCTGCATGTGAAGTCCCTCTCGAAGCGCCCCATTTTATGCAGGTGTTTCTTGACGGCCATGTGTCCCGTCAAGAGACCTGTTATGTTTCTGACCTGTCCTCTGCTAAGATTTAGCAGCTCCACAGCTCTCTTTGAACTGGGTTCGTCAATTATTGACTTCCCATGTCTGAGCCCTGGACAGTCTGCTTAGTACACATTGTGTTGGTTTCTGACCCAGGACTTAATGGCTCCCCTGACAGCGCTCTTTGTCACGCACAGAGCCGGTTTTGGTCCCATAAATGGTTCTGCTTACCCTCTCTTTGCGAGACTGTCAGCTTCTTCATTGCCTTTGACACCCGAGTGACCCGGCACTTACATGAGGGGGACCTCATTCTGCCCAGCCAGGTCGCTCGTCTCGTCTCGGCACTCACTCACCAGCCAGGAATTTACCCGTGGGCCACTTAGGGCCTTAAGGGCTGTCTGTGGCTATGAGGATCCGCTTGTTAGTGTAGCCCCTCCTCTTGTTCTCCCGCACACAGTGCAGGATGGCGTACATTTCGGCATGAAAGACCGTTGCATGGACTCCGAGGGAAATACTATGACTTACCCTCGGTCCTTCCGAATAAACACCTGCAGGTTGGGAGGGGGGTGCAGTCCAGAAACACCTCGATGGCGGCTGTTGGGGTTGGAGACATTGCCCCTGTGATGCCTAGGCAAGCCATCCTTTGGATCTTGCCTAGTTTTTGTTCGGCACTGGATTGTGTCACCTTAGGCCACCAGACCAGTGCCGCGTATGTTACCGATGGTCTGACCACCCTTGTGTACAGCCAGTGGGCCATACTAGGTCTTAGTCCCCACGTTTTTCCATATAGCGGCCTAGTGACGGCTGAGGTCATGACTGCCTTACGCAGTATTTTTCAACGTGACCATTCCAGGTTAGCTTAGAGTCCAATACGACCCCAAGATATATAACCTCCCTGGCCATTGGAATGTTCCTACCGTATATAGTGAGAGTTGTGGCTCTCCCACTTCCTCCTCCTCCTAAATTGTATGACGGTTGCTTTCTCGAGGCTCACCCCGAGCCCTTGACCAACTGTCCACCCTCCACCACTTTCAGTGCTGTCTGCATGCGCTCCCACACTGACTGTATATATCCTGAGGAATTTGAATAAAAATGTTTCGATGAAGATAGTAGGTCCGATTCTGTGTAGTCCATTGTTCGAACTGTTACCTTAATAATCAGCGTGTCCTTCTTAGAAGGAATATGTGATAACGATACACAGTTTTACAAAAACAGGTATCCAATTACAGGGATCTAAGACTCAACAGTTGGGGGTCTGTCTGTATACCTTCGTAGAGGACGCTGTTCGCAACTGCTTGAGAACTAACATATAAATAGTAGTTCTAGTTTTTATTCGCTCAGTTTATTCATCCCTCTGATGACGCTAACATTGTTAGCAAAACGATCGTCAGGTCTAAAAACTGTATTGTGATGAATTGGGTTCTGAAAATTGTACTTATCGGATCATTATTTTTTGAGTTATCGGTGTGAAAAGTAAAAGGGGTCCTAGCTCCCGCTAATCCTTTTTTTAAATTCAAAAGCACGATCTCGTAGGTGAGATAAATTTTTAGAACACTTCGCAAAAAAGAGAGAGAGAGAGCAGTGCAAACTAAGCTTCATTGAAACATTTTGTAGAAATAATTAAATTAAGTTTTAATGAGTGAATATTTTCTCGATCCTGGTATAGTCAAGAAGATATCGTCGTTTGGTGTGGACGTGGAAGTTACGGCACTGCTACACGGCGGCGGATATCGGGTAGTTGCGTGAAGCAGGTGGGCGGAGTGGTCTAATGCGCTAATTATTTGTACCACACCTCGTCTCTGCACGCCATTGCCCCATTACAACATTACGACATTACACACATACAGATACCCCAGACACGTAGACAACACCGTACCGGTCCAAACTGCTCAACACTTCAACGCCCTAATCATCATTAAAACTAAATACTCAAAGACTTTTAAAAACATCACACGTTCTGCCACCGCTTAAGGAGAAGCCTGCTTACCGTAGCACTGAAGATTAGTATAAGATATTCTTAGCTGTCAACGTCTCGAATACTGCACTGATCAATTAAGAATATTTAACATAAAGCACCAAGAGATGTATAAAATTAGGAAAGTTTAATTTCCAACTGGCGATTTTCTTGTAAAACTATAGTTCCTACACAGTTTCACTCTTTTAGTAATTTTCGTAGAAAAGACGATATAGACCATAAGCCATAAGGCTCTCGAAAATTCTAAAAGTTCCTTCAAATGAGTAAAAATTATGTATGCCGTCTTCTTATGACTAAACATTTTAACTTTGATGCAAAAACAAGGTTCAAGTCAAAAGTATGGTGTGCTTTAATACAAGAGGCGGAAAGCTGGATTTCTAATAAGCAGGGCAGAAAGAAAACAGAAACTGTGAAAATACAGGCATGGAGAAAAATGAAAAAGTAGGATACTTCGATAGAAAGACGAACAAAGTGTGATAGAAGAAGTGAGAGAAGAATAAAGCTTGCTGAAAGAAATTAAAATGAACAAAGCAAAATTATCATATTCTGAGACATCACGACTTTCTAACACATACTTTGAAAAACAAACGAGGTGGGCAAAGAGGAAATTTTTTGAAAAACTTGGCCCAATAGACAATTTGCTTGTTTTTTCTTATCACATCTGATACGCATCACACAAAGATGATTTTTAATATTTTTTTCATTTCACATACTACAAAAATAATGATGCAAAAATATTTGAAAATGCGAATTTCATAATTTCATATTTTGCCGCCATGGTATGTGACGTCACGGGACAGTACAATAGTCAACAATGAACTTGCTTCTCTGTGTTTCCATCCTGTGTTTCAAGTTATTGATTGAATCTTGGCTTGTGTACGTAATTCTATTTGATAATATGGAAAATAAATACTGTATAGTACTAATGTGTACAAATACGACTATAAAAACTCCAGAGAAACTATTTTTTATTGTTCCAAAAGTGGCTCAGATTAGAAAGCAATGGTGCAAAGTTATAAAGCCGGATGAAAGGAAATATCCACAGTTATCTGAGAAAACCACCTTATATTGTTGTGAAGACCATTTTAGTGTAAGTACCCTCTCATTTTCACAAAGAATATTAGTGATATAAGGTTAAAATTCTTATCATACGTTATTAAGTTAGGTTGTAATTTCCATGTGGCCAAGGTATGTTTATCTTTACATATTGAGTATTAACTTTACATTTTTTCCCTCAGGGCTCGTCCGCGGCCTTGCCGCCCCGATAGCACTGCAACCTTTGGTTGATTGTGCATACCCTTAGTCTTACTCCACCCATTCCAAAATCACTGTGCCTTGAACTAGTCTGCACAGCGATTGGTAGGGTGAAGTTTTATATTGCTCTGTCTCCGGTCTAGACTGACCGTAGATTACTTGTCTTTTGCGGCCCAGAAAGTTACTCTTAGTATTAACAACCGGCAAAAACCATGATTATTAATTAACAAAATGATTGGGTTTGCTTTTATAAACTATCTGTAATAAATTCAGACAACATTGTTACATCAAACACATATGATAGATGTGAGGTTATGTTGTCGTCATATCACGTTGACTTAATTCTACGCAAAATATATTAAAAACGGCATGAATATGTACAAAGTAAAGTCATTTTTGTCTCCTACAAATTTAAACATTTTGGTGACATATGGGTTGTTTGAAAAGAATAGCAGTTAGAAAGACATTATGGAATAGCAAAAATTTATGGTAAATGAAGGTGATGGTTGAAGTGTTAGAAGGTGAGAAATAGAAGAGCAAAATAATTTACGTTCGCAACGTCAAAATTTGAAGTTTACTGAATTTGGTGTAGGACTGTCAAACTATTTAGGATATAGCCTTCCAAATTATGTTATAATACAGCACAAGTCTAAGACTTATTGTACTAACATAATGTATAATTTTTGCCAATAAACAATAATAATAATAATATGCCTGGCTAAACGTGTGTTCAATTATTTATCGACTTATTTACACATACCTTCCAGCTTTTGCTCATTTTATTTCAGGTCTTATGAAGTCTGGATTTTTACCAAAAAATGACGTCATCATAAATGAGTCAATTCTTGGCAAATTATCTGAGTACGCACACTTAGGTCGATTCAACTAGAACAAACACAATAAACGAATAAAATTCACTACGATGTTGAGAAACAAGCTACCATACTTATCATACCATAAGTCAAATATAAACACGATATTTATTTACTATCCAACTATGTGACAACCAATAGCAGAACGTTCGCGGTCACATGATAATAATTCGAAATCTTTTGATTTTAAAAGTCTTTTTCTTCCCACTATGTATGTTTTTGGGTATTTTCGTGCATGTAATTATGTTCTATGTATGAAAAACTATTAGATAAATGTAAAATCCATGCAAATTGTCTATTGATGAAGCTACAATGGAATTCAGTCAGGTTTCCGCAAGAATCATAGCTGACCCACACATTTTTAATAGTAACAGCTCATATCATTCGTACAACAAATGAAAGTAAACTCACAATATAGTTGGACTTCTCGAGGGCATTCGATACTGTTGATTATGAGGTTTTGCTAGGTATCCTAAACTTTATTGGGTTTTTTACACCACGGGAGTTTATCTCGAGTTATCTCTATAATAGGTTTTAGAGTAAAGCTAATTGAAAATGTTTCACATTTAGCCAATTTATCATCTGGAGTCCCTCAACGCTCCATTCTCGGGCCTCTGTTCTTTGCGGTTTATACATGCCATCTACCAACGTATCTAAATCATTGTAAAATGCGTATGTATGCGGATGACATGCAGATTTATATCTCATGTAATTCGCAAGATATTAGTTCTACATTGAAAAAACTGAATGAGGATTTGAATACCATGTTTATTGTGGCTAAGCAGTATGCGCTTAATCCTAATCTTGCAAAAGCTTGTGCTTTCTTATTTGGTAGCCAACCTAGCTGTGACACGGTCAGAAGGATTGTGAGGATCGAAGTTAATGGAGACAGTACACCTTTGGTGGGAAAGGCAAATGACTTGGGGCTCACGATTGATAATACATTTAGATATAGGCAACATCTTTTGAAGTGTTCACAGAAAGCATATATAAAACTTTATCCTAATAGATCGTTTCTTTCGCAGGAGGTTATGTTACACTTGTGTTCCACTCTATTACTTTCTTAACTTACTCAAGTGTTGTCAGCCTGTTTGAATTCTTATGGATCATACCGTGTGCAAGTATTACAGAATTCATGTTTACGCTTTGCTTACAGTATAATAAATTTCCAACATTAACTTATAAGCTTTGGGACGTTGGATGACTGAACATGAGACAGAGTTTTTGATAGGGGGAGGCTATGTTATGTGATTCGGCTACCATAAATAGGACTCCAGATTATCTATAAAATGAAATTATTTTCCGGATAGATATACATAACCTAAACATTCGCAGAAGGGACATGGTGACTGCACCCAGGAAATACTATCCATTTTTGAGAAATCTTTACGTATAGAGTGTACAAACTATTCAATGAGTTTGGTTATGAAATTAGAGCGTGTAAATTTAGAAAACATTCGTTTAGTAAGTTTTTTGAGTCCGTGGTTTGAATCTGAGTATGCCGAATAGTTTTCGATTGTGTATGTTTACGTATTGGGTATTATGCCGCATATAGCTGGGAATGGGAGGGAAGTGTAAGGAGGTGAAGTAGTGTTATTATATTATTATATATTTAGTACATATTGTTTTTTTTTCTTTCTTTTTTCTCCACTAGGGCTCGTCCGCGGTTTTGCCGCCCCGATAGCACCGCACCCTTTGACTTATTGTACATGCCCTTTGTCTCTACTCCACCCATTCCAAAATCACTGTGCCTTGAACTAGTCTGCACAGCAATTGGTAGGGTGAAGTTTTATATTGCTCTGTCTCCGGTCTAGACTGTCCGTAAATCAGTTGTCTTTTGCGGTCCAGAGCTTGACACTAGCACAAGATGTGCTGGGCTGATTCCTTCCCTCGCCGCAGAGTCTGCATGCCCCGAACCTCCCAATTTTATGCAGGTGTTTCTTGACGGCCATGTGTCCCGTGAAGAGTCCTGTTATGTTCCTGAGCTGTCCTCTGCTAAGATTTAGCAGCTCCACAGCTCTCTTTGAACTGGGTTCCTCATTTATCGACTTTCCATGTCTGACCCCTGGACAGTATGCCCAGTACACCTTATGTTCGTTTTTGACCCACGGATTAATGGATCCCCTGGCAGTTCTCTTCGTCACGCCCAGGGCCGGTTCTGGTCCCATCAATGGTTCTGTTGACCATCTCTTCGCAAGACTGTCAGCTTCTTCATTGCTTTCGACCCCCGAGCCCAGCCAGGTCGCTAGTCTCATCTCGGCATACACTTGCCAGCCTGGAATTTACCCGTGGGCTACTTAGGGCGCAAGGGCTGCCTGGCTGTCTGTGGCAATGAGGATCCGCTTGTTGGTGTAGCCCCTCCTCTTGTTCTCTCGCATGCAGTGCAAGACGGCGCACATTTCGGCCTGAAAGACCGTTGCATGAGCTCCGAGGGAAATACTGTGATTTATCCTCGGTCCTGCCGAATAAACGCCTGCCTCCGTCCTACGCTCCCCGCCGGATCCGTCCGTGAACCAGACAAACGCGTCCCGTGGTAAGTCCGGAGTCTCCCCCCGCCGTGCCTTGCGATCGGGGATTTCCACTGTAAAATTGTTTTCCCTGCAGATTCGCGGGCTCGCGAATTCTGACCTCATTTCAAGCATGGGCTCCTTCACGAATTGTTATTATTACTTTTTTATGTGGTAACTTATATAAGAGCTGTGTCTGCTGTTTAGTGTGATTTCGGAGTGGGCTGAGTGAAAGAACAGAGGCAGGTGCCAGTTTATAGCACCTTTCATATCAATTCCGCCTTTCACATACTGATGTCAACTTGTAAAGTGGGTCTGTGAATAAAGGCGATTATTAATGTTATTATTATATATACATTCCAAGATAGAGACATCTATTCATCTAAGTTAAAAGAAGAAAAAGAAAAGAATTTAGTTCGCACTGGAGGCCAGATGAGGACATAAGACCAAAATATTGTGTGTGGGGATACAAGACCAGTATATGTATAGTAAATAAAAAAATAAAAAATATTACAGACAAAGATTAAGTTTCTTTGGCGCAAAAGGGTCAAAAAGTGACACAAAAAAATACTTGGAAAATTTTTTGGTTTCTCTTTTAAAAACGTTAAAGTGACGTTATTTGCAGAAAGTTTATTCAAAATAGACCCTTTCTTCCATGTTTTGGCAGCACATTAAGTAGCAGAGTTAGAACCTCAGTGGTTCAGTGGTAAGGACGTGTACCTTAGAACCGAGGGGTACCCGGTTCGATTCCCAGGGTTTTCCTTTCACTTTTTCAGTACATACTGACAATTAACATCAACCGAGGTTAGACTTGTATTTGAGCAAGTCGAATATCTGCAGGTTTTGCCCTTCGGTCCCGTGTCCACGCGATGTTGGGCACGTTAAAAATCCCTACCCTCCTTACTGAAAGGCAGGGGTGCGGCAAAATTTCCAGGATGGTGAGGTGAAACTGCTCCCTAGCGTCGGTGATTGACCATAGTCACGGAAATAGACCAACGTTAAAGAAAAAAAAGTAACATAGTTGTGCGTTATGGTAGCGCATTTTAATCAATATTTTCTTTACAATTTTAATAACTCAATTTTCTATAAGCCTTGAAATCTCAATTGGTATGTAAAAAGTCTTTATATAGGCATTGTCTCTACCAAATTTCATCGAACCAACTTCATTATTCCATGCATTTTTGAAAAAAATTGTGAAAATTTACTACCATAACTCACATGCTGCGTCCAGATTACTTTCCGTCACCTACGAAGTATACTACGAAATAAATCCAAATATAAAAAAGAAAGCAGTGTTTTTTGTTTGTTTTGTTTCTAAATTATTGGACTTTCGTCTACTTTTTCGTTGGTCTTTTCGACGGCAGCCCCTAAATCTAGCACATTTTCCTTGTCAGGCAGTGTACAATCAACTACTGAGTACTGAATCAAACCCAGAAAGAAGCTTGTTAATTTCAAAGCTATAATAGTCTGTAGATCTGCAGAAAATGTCTTGTACAGTCTGAATCTGAATGGCCGGAGGCTTATTAAACCAGCCGTCGTTTCAACAAACTAGAACCCACATTTATTCAACTGAATGTTGAATGGTTGAAGACTGTGAACAAGGAGAACAGTTGAACAGATTCCGCTGGTAGCAGGCAGCTCGGAGGACCGCTCATTATCAAAACCCACACATTTTCATCGGATTTTATACACCGGCTGTAGGCTACATAATGCACTAACAAACCAAAACCGGCTCTAACGACATTCTCCACACATCTAATTAATCCAAATTATGGGGAATTTGTTGTATCAGAATTTATAGTTTTCTAGATTTGAGAACTGTATACAGATACGAAAATTAATTAGGTGGTTAAATGCGGGGGCTTTTTTATCGGCAACAAACTGCACCAGGTTTTAAGTTAATTTGAAAAATATGAAAAAAATGATAGTAAGATTTTTTTTACTATCAAAAATATTAAGATATTCGATAGCTGACGCTGAAAACCGCTACAAAAATAGAAACAATCGTGCTGCATAATGTATATGTGAAAAAACACAGGATAACCACTGTTTTACGGCAAAAACTAGGTTGGTTTTTGTTATTTTTCAAATCACTCCTTAATAGACTCATATCCTTTGAATTTTGCCCCAGGGTTTGCTTACGAAGATCTTATTATGAATGATCGCTCCATGGATATGCTTGTCGATGGAGTTTTGTTGATAAATATAGAAGTCTGGACGCAGCAAAGGCGTTATGGTAGTGAATTTTCATAAAAATGTTTTTAATAGGAAATATAATTTTTTTTTGAAGAAAGCTTGCATCAAATTTGGTTGGTATAGGAGAAACAATGTACCATATGTACCATATTTCAAAATAACTTTATTGTTTGAAAATGTACAAAAATCTTATTTTCTTACACACATGCATTATCTTTCGATGGAAAATGCGAAAATTGCAATAATATAAGGCGTGTTCGATTAGGAAAAAAATTGCAGCACCAGCGACTTATGGGTCACCTATGACTGTAAAAATAATTTTATAAGATGCAGCTCCAGACATCGTATAATTAACATATAAACATTTTTCTCATATCTTGTATAATAATGGATATATTGAGCTTTACCCTAGAAATATCACCTTGTATATATGCAAACAGACAAAAACTGAAACTAACCCGGATATGAGTCCTATGGGGCCTAGTTCGCGCTCATTTGAAGAAATCTTTTCAAAATTCAAAAGTCACTAAAATGTATCCAATCCTATGAGTAAAATTGTGATGGCCAAAAATAAATATGAATATAAAAAGAAGAGCATGCCTACATTTTTATTACAGATGTTAGAATGGAGGTGTTGCTGGATTTTCTGGATTTGCTGGCTCTGCCCCCCCCCCCCACTTAGTTATTATGGGGGAGGCCAGGCTAGGACTATACAGACTAGCCTGTAATGGTAGATTGAAGATCAACCCAGGCTTCAGGGGCCATTGCAAAATTCAGGAGATCGTGAAGGAGCCCATGCTTGAAATAAGGTCAGACTTCGCGAGCCCGTGAATCTGCAGGGAAAACAACTTTACAGTGGAAAACCCCGACCGCGAGGCATGGCGGGAGGAGACGCCAGACATACCACGGGAAGCGCTCGTCTGGTTCACAGACGGATCCGGCGGGGAGCGTGGGACGGGGGCAGGTGTTTATTCGGAAGGACCGAGGGTAAGTCATAGTATTTTCCTCGGAGCCCATGCAACGGTCTTTCAGGCCGAAAGGTACGCCATCCTGCACTGTGTGTGGGATAACAAGAGGAGGGGCTACACCAACAAGAGGATCCTCATAGCCACAGGCAGCCCTTAAGGCCCTAAGTGGCCCACCTGGCTAGTGAGTGAGTGCCGAGACGAGACGAGAGACCTGGCTGGGCAGAATGAGGTCACCCTCATGTGGGTGCCGGGTCACTCGAGGGCCAAAGGCAATGAAGAAGCTGACAGTCTCGCGAAGAGAGGGTCAGCAGAACCATTTATGGGACCAGAACCGGCTCTGGGCGTGACAAAGAGCACTGCCAGGGGAGCCATTAAGTCCTGGGTCAGAAACCAACACAAGGTGTACTGGGCAGAATGTCCAGAGCTCAGACATGGAAAGTCAATAATTTACGGACTCAGTTCAAAGAGCTGTGGAGCTGCAAAATCTTAGCAGAGGACAGCTCAGAAACTTAACAGGTCTGTTGACGGGACACATGGCCGTCAAGAAACACCTGCATAAAATGGGGCGGTTCGAGGGGGACCTCGCATGCAGACGCTCCGGCGAGGGGGAGGAATCAGCCCAGTACATCTTGTGCGAGTGTGAAGCTCTGGACCGCAAAAGACACATGATCGACGGTCAGTCTAGACCGGAGACAGAGCAATATAAAACTTCACCCCACCAATTGCTGTGCAGAATAGTTCAAGGCACAGTGATTTTGGAATGGGTGGAGCAAGACTAAGGGCATGCACAATCAACCAAAGGTTGCAATGCTATGGGGGCGGTAAGGACCCGGACGAGCCCTGAGGAAAAAAATTATGTAATACTAATCAATTTGTGAGCCAATTTCAGTTTGGAACACACTGTGTATAAATTGAGAAAAAAATCAATCCAATGAAAATCGCTACCATAACGCACTTGCTGCGTCCAGGCAATTTTTTTATTTTCGTCACAGAGAGCTAATAGGTTGATAAGCAACAGCCAGTGAACAGCTGGGTAACCTAAAATGTAGTAGTGAAACACCATTCGTCGTCAGTACGTTCGTGAAGCCAGAGGGGATCATTAACGTTTTTATCTTTATTTGCGTTGATATTCGTTTCACAAAAGTGTCATAATAAAGATTAAAGCTTGGAGAATTAATTATTGAAGCGTTTTAATAATTTTCCAGTTCTGTAGCATAGCAAACTGGAACCAATCACATATTATCTACGCTATAATCGTCACATCAATGATAAACGAGCTCTTCATGTTCTTGCAGATAATAAACTATCAATATAATCAAGGTGCGCATCGGATGTGGTTTAGTTGGCTACTGGTCGTCAGTTGCCAGCATCCGAACAAAAACTGGCACTCATAAATATACCGAGTGAAGTTTTTGTTACTGTACAGTGGATAGTTGGTACTTGATATGCAAGACCGCGCATAGAATCGCGATATACTGGCATTGAGTTCTTTGTCCACTCTGCTGGCCGAGTCATTACGGCATGATTTATATCCATGGCTAAATGTTGTTTTCTCATGCCTGTTTCTTTTTAATCTTTGGTTATTATTAGAATTCTGTATACCGGACAGCTGTTAATCATACGTACAATTTAGTTTCATGGAAGAAAAGTACTATAACCACCAACAGTGAGTATCCAAGCAACATTTAAAGTCAAATTGACGTAAATTCATCCTAACAATAGGCAGCGACCAAATCAACATAGGTTATTTTTCATAAAGATTTAAATTTATGTAACCAATGTGGGGAATAAAAACATGGAAGTCGATAATGGGTGTATCAAGGCATTTTGATTAACGCGGTTTATTTTTATTTAGGATATTTTATTCAACAGTGGGCCAATGGACGTAATTTATTGAGATTCCTGTCCTGACTCGTCTGTTTCAGACATCTTACAATAGAGGCATATTCCCTAGTAACTGGAAAACTGCTCGAGTACAATCCATCCCCAAGAAAGGATCCAAGGCGCTTCCTAGCAACTACAGGCATATTTTTCTCCTTTCAGTCGTCTCTAAAGTGATGGAAAAGTATATAAACACCGAATTACTAAAATTTCTTAAAAAACACAGTCTAATCCACGACAGGCAGTATGGATACCGTCAGCGCAGGTAAACTGCCGACCTCCTTTCCTTTGTCACCCATTCTTGGAACACGTCTATGGAACTACACGGTGAATCCCAGATTGTCGCTCTAGACATACGCAAAGCATTCGACCAGGTCTCGCACGCAGCGCTGCTTGATAAACTTTCGGTCTATGGCCTACTACCAAAACTATGTACCTGGACAGCAAATTTCCTCTCCAACCGGAGCATTTCTGTTGTCGTGGATGGCCATTCCTCTAAACTGTATCCAATTAATGCAGGAGTCCCTCAAGGTTCAGCTTTAGCCCCTACTTTGTTTCTTCTCCACGTCAATTACCGCCTCTCTAGCACATCCAACCCAGTTCACAGTTACGCGGATGACAGCACCCTCCACTCAAATATACAATATTCTAAGCCTGTTTCTTTAGCCCAATTAGATGAGGATCGCAGACTCATGGAGAGTTCTGCCTCTGTGAATCTTCAAAAAATATTAGATTGGGGAAGTAGAAATCTTGTACAATTCAACTCCACCAAATCTCAGTCTTGCTTTCTATCTTATAAGAAATACACCAGCCCTAGACCCAGCACAATGAACAACCAAGTTATTCAAAGTAATGAGAGCTTTTCACTTGTTGGCATTTCTGTGGATCGAAATCTCAATTGGCACCAACATGTCACATCAATTGCAGAAGCGGCTGCTAAGAAATTAGGTTTCCTCTTCCGGGCTCGCAAATACTTTTCACCAATTAATCTCTATACCTTATATACTTCACAAATAAGGTCAAACCTCGAATACTGCTCCCACATCTGGGGTGCCGCTGCTGCTTCTACACTCGCTATCCTGGACTCCATTCAGAAGAGAGCTATACGTCTTATGGCTGACCCTACCGTCACCCAAAGGCTGCCATCCCTTGTCTACCGACGTGCTGTTGATGACCTCTCTCTTTTATAGATATCTGCACGGGCACTTCTCAGAGGAGCTTTCTTCCATAGTTCCTCCACCTGCTGCCCCCAACAGATCTACCAGGGGAACGAGCGAATGCACCCTTTTACTGTCCAGGTCACCAGACATAGAACATCTTGTTATGTCCGCTCTTTTGTCCCGAGGATTTCCAAGTTGTGGAATTCCTTGCCGGCACATGTTTTTCCTTCTCCTCCGAACCTCCAAACCTTCAAGTCCAGAATTAACAAGTTGACTGTTTCCTCTTTGTCGACACCCATGGCACGATAGTATTTAGGCTGTAAGCCCTCGTGGTTTGCTGAAAAAAAAAAGGGAAATACTTGCAAGTTTAACTTGAATCCGACTTCCAGACAAACGGACTCGATTGTTAATATTTCCTGTTATTAGAAAAATCACTCGCACGCGTCAATTTTTATTCCGAGAGGGAAACGTTTTGCCGATATTTCAAACCCTGTCAGTCCATTCCTTCAGCGGTGGAGAGTTTCACCCTTGGAATTTGAAGTGGAAGGGGTAATAAGTTCCGTAATAAAGTTGAATAATTAATATCCTTTCCGCAATAGAATAAACCATGTTCCAAAGAATGTGTGGACTCAGCAAGTGCGCTATGGTAGCGAATTTTTATAGAACTGTTTCTAATGTTAAATATGTTTTTTAAGAAAGACGGGCAAGCTTTTAAACTCATTTGTCAACCACTTTGCTAAATCGTATGTCGAGGTATCTATAGCCGAAACAATAAGTCTCATTGATTTTCCCGGTATATGGATTTTTGGGAGACTAGTACTTTTTGGGGACTTTAGGATTTGCAACCTGTCACTTTCTTTTTAAGTCTTTTGATATAAGGTTGTGACAACTCTTAAGAATATTTTAAACGTACGAAACCATTTTTGGTAGCGGGTTTTTATTTAGCTTTTTATACGGTCCTGTCTCTATGGCGTTATAAACTCTTTATAGTCGTTTTGTCCCTAAATCACAACCTTTATGTGCTTCAACATAAACACAATATTTCTCTCGCAATCGCTGAAATACTGTCATTTGATTAAAATTTTGGTTTTTAGTGGACTTATTTTCTTTCAAGTTTTTTGACATTTTATTTGTGTCTAAAAAAACTTGCTAGGTAACCCAAACGACAAGGATAGTACGGCCAAAATGTCGGGAATTTATTAGATATGTTGTAAAGATTGTGATCTTAAATACGTCGAACAAACAAAAAGATATATTAGAATTAGGTTCAAAGAACATTTGGCAAAATTAAGATACAGTACTATAGATAGATCTTCCGTCGCCCGACATATTTGGGACAATAATCACCACGTTAATGAGGAGAATATAAACTTGATAAAAAAATGTTAGACAACCAGGACAGCTAAACGCCTTCGAAAGTATATATATATATATATATATATATATATATATATATATATATATATATATATATATATAGTAATAATAAGTATCTGAATCTCGCTCCGCCGCCTATGGGTAGTCTCCTGATGGATTACTTTACAAAATAAGTACCAGCATAAGCACGTCCGATAGATAATAAAAGAAAAGAGATATTTGCGCCAAACAAAATATGTTAATTTTTAGTGACGTTGACAAAAGAATATAACTTAGAGTTGTGGATATAAGGATATTAAAAAGTATTCATCCTCTGATGACGCTAACTTGGTTAGTGAAACGACCGTCAGGTTTTTTAAATATGTTGTGGTGATTTGGGATCTCAGTGCTTATCAGTGCTCATCACAGACAGGTTCGAATCTTCATTTAGTGAATTATCCAGTGTATTAGATACACTTTCTCAATAACTCATGAGTTTTTTCATATGAAAAAATAAAGGTACCCCTTGAGAAGCCAATTCATCACGACCAAACTTTAGACCTGAAGATAGTCTAAACTTTTTAACAAAACATACGTCAACTATGTATTTTTGGTGAACTGGGTTTCTCCAATGAATATTTTATTTAGCAACGCTAATAACTAGAGGCAATAAACGTTAGTATTTTAAACATATATGTTTATTTTATAAGAGATGTTCGCTGCTTACTTATCTAAATGTTTGTAATTCTAGTAACAGTTCACTGAGGCTCGGTTTTGAATTCCTTCTATATTCCATGTTTCAACTCTGACCTATGCCAAGATAGATAGGTGTTTTTATTGTTTGATGGAAAATGGAAAACTTACATTTTTGCTTCAGGTGGCGCACAGGAAGGTAACTTACCTGAAAAAAAAACATCTATTTACTACATGAATAAATTAATAATAAAACTAACAATAAACTTTATTGGTCATTTAGACAGATATGTATGTGGTGCTATATGGTACATATAAGGTGATTGAATAAAGTAAGTTTGACGTTGATGGGCAGTTTTTGAAATAAAATGTACATATTATATTATATGGTTATTAAGTGTGCGCATTTTGAAGTGATTTTTAATGTGCACGCTAGCACCATCTATTATTAGCAAATGATAATTCTCCAATTGGTGGAAAATCCACCATTTTAGTTGATGGGCACTGCTTACAAACTTGAAATGCAAATATGAGTGGTGGCTCGGCGGCGAAGTTCGGATACGGGTATACCTTGCGTAATTTGAGTTAAGCAACGTCGGGCACGGTCAGTTCCTGGATGGGTGACCGGTTTGCGATCTCGTCCGGGTCAAATGTTTCCATAAATTTTTTTAGCGAATTTTCGTAGAAAACATTTTTCAGGCGATTTTTTGTCAAAACTGTTTAGCGAATTTACGTAAAAGTATTTTTAGGGCATTTTAGTACAAAAAATTGAGTTCTTTTTCATAAACAAATATTCAGTAATGATATTACGTAAAAAAAGTCGAGTCTACAATCGCTTTTTAGCGAATGTCAATAAACTTTTATTATCAATTGTTCTACGTATTTTCCTAGATTTTTTTCGAATTTCTGTAAAAAAAAACGTTTTTGGGAATTTTATAGAAAAAACTGTTTAACGGGTTTTTGTAACATTTTTGTAATATTTTTTTAGAGGATTTTTAGGTGCTACTTTTTGGTATAGTGAAATTGAATAAATTATCATTATACAAAGACTTTGAATCTTGTGCTCTCTTGGTCTCGTGAAAAACGAAAAATAAATGCATATCTTGATTTTCTATAAAGCTGAAAAATCAAAATTTGGTATTATCAAGTCATATAGGCATTCTGTGTTCAAAATTTTACTAAAACAAACTTGCTATTTTTAAAAATGCAAACATTTTTCCAAAAAAGAAACAACGAGTTCGATCGTACTGACTAACAAACTTATATAAGCTATTTATAAAATGGAGGATAGTTGCCCAAAATTTTCCCTTTGACCGCTTAAATGAGTTCGCGAGCCATTCCAATCTACCGGTTTAAAAAAACACGTGTTTTCTCTTTTCAAACGAAATTGTATTTACGAAACTAATTATTTTGTTATTTCTGCGATGTGACATATTTTTATGAACATTCTTTACCGTAACTCACTTGCTGCTATCAGACCTGTACACATTTATAAATTTTTTGTTGAACAAAAATTATTATAGTTCAAACTATAAAAATCTGTATCCAGCAGTTTTTTGTTAATTCGTTGTAACGTCTGCAGTTTACAAATTATGAAGAGTGAATTACAATCAGAAGAAAAGTTCTCACAACTTTGCATATTCCAATTTTTAATGAATTTTCTTTAAAAAAAATCACTAATGGGTAGATCCAGACTTTTAATTTTGAAAAAATTTCTTCAAATGAGCGCGGACTAGGCACCTTGAACATATATCCGAAGTCAGTTTCAATATATATATATATATATATATATATATATATATATATATATATATATATATATATATATATATATATATATATATATATATATATATATATATATAAAAGAGAAGGGTTAAGGGCAAAGCCGCAAGGAGACAACCGATATTATTACGTTTTTGCATTTTCCATCCATATATAATACATATTTGTAAGAAACGAAATTCGGGACGCAGCAAGTGCGTTATGGTAGCGGAATCTCATTAAATGCTTCAAATTGAAATAGCTTAATTTGGAATGAAATTAAGGTACTTTGGAAGGAAACCAGTTTTTTGGGAACATTTTAAGGTTACTTTCGGAAAAATTTTGTACATTTTTAAACAATAATGTTAATTTGATGAACATGGTTTCTACAATATACGTTATACGGGTAAACAAATTTTATGCCTGCTTTCATTAAAGAAATACATATTTGCTATTAAAAAAAAAATGCAGAAAAAAATGTTTGCGGATTTTCGTGAAAAATTGTTTGCAAGTTTTCATGAAATTTTTTTTGTGTAAATTTTGTTAAAAAACTTTTTGTCAATAATTATATCTTGGTAGGTGGGTAAATAGCTCGATAAACAGCTTTTTCAGGATCATTTTAAGTTTATTTTCGCAAAATTTTTGTACTTTTTCAAACCATAAAGTTATTTTGATGAAATATGTTAAATTGTTTTTACTATATAGGTTATACTGGTAAGCAAATTTGGTGCCTGCTTTCACTAAAAAATACATATTTGCTATTAAAGACATTTTAATGAAAATTCACTACCATAATGCACTTGCTAAGTCCAGACTTCTGTTTGCCTTGATATATTGAAAATTGAAAACGGGTAAGGTGGGTCTGATAAAATCTCTCTTAAACTGTTGTAAAAAAAAATCTGAAAAACCAAATGATGCACTAAAATTAACCCTCTACTGGTGATGTGGAGCCTGCCAGACTCCCGGCATAATATGTTTTTCTGTGATTCCGCGAATTCTATAGTGATTGACCCCCCACTTCTAAGTACCTTCAGTCGATATTTAGAGGCATCTACTGGTGACAATTCAGTGTCAACAGAACCATATTAGCTGTGGTACCGGGGCTCAAATTATCAGAAGAGTCTGAGAGGCTCCAGGTCACCGAGTGTGTAATAATTTCGCTCATTTCTCGCATACGGTTTAGCGACTCCTCACAATGGATAACATGCCTCGGAGTTCGGCTACTGTGAAATTTGGAGATCGTGATTTCGAGTCAAAACTCTTACACTGGTTTAATGAACTGGGGGGCTATCTAAGTGACGGTGTAAGAGTTGATGAAGAGTTTGCAATAAAGAGTGACCACGATACTAATTCAGAAATATCCGAAGCAGAAGTAACGGGACAAGATGAAGAGGTCAATGAAAATGAAGCGGAAGAGGAAATACATATTAAGACTGCTTGTTCTACAGAAGAAGTAGAAAAAACTCGCAATTTCTACGGAAAAAATAGATATAAGTGGTCACAGCAAGAACCACTTCCTAGGACTAGCAGAACCCCTTCACACAACATAGTCTTGCATTTACCAGGATTACGCCCACCGGCCCTAATTGCAAATAGTGACATTCCCGAAAAAGTTTGGAGCCTTCTTTTTAATGAGCAAATGATAAACCTACTAGTTCAGTGGACAAACAAAAAATTAGACGAGGAAGCAGTTAGATACAGCAGATGTGAGAAACCAGAGCTACAGAATGTTGACTTTGAAGAGATGAAGGCTGCGTTCAAGTCCAACCACGAAGATATTTCTGCAATATTTGCTACTGATGGAACTGGCAGAGATATTTTCAGACTAGTAATGAGCCAAAAAAGATTTGCAGTCCTCCTTGCTTGTCTACGGTTTGATAATCCGGATGACAGAGTCCTGAGAAGATTATCTGACCCAACCGCGCCAGTTTCAGAATTATTTGCATTATTTTTCCAAAATTGCCAGAATACGTATACAGTTGGTGAAAATGCTTGTACAGATGTAATGCTGATTGCTTTTCGTGGCGGTTGTAAATTTAATATGTATATGCCCCAAAAATCTGCAAAATATGGGTCGAAGGTACTGCTGCTCACAGATGCTCACTCTGGATTTGCTTATAATGGGTATATTTACACCGGAGAAGGTTCGGATGGTGCTGGTCTAACCGATGAAGAAAAAAAAAACTGAACATTACTACACAATCAGTCATAAAGCTATCCAAACCCATAGCTTTCACTAATAGGAACATAACGGCTGATAACTGGTTCAGCTCAATTGAACTAATTCGGCAGCTGAAGACTCTAAAACTAACCTATGTAGGTACGCTTCGAAAGAATAAGAAAGAAATTCCACAACAATTTTTACAGACTAGTATTCGAGAAGTTGGTTCCCCTTTGTATGGCTTTAGAAGGGATACTACATTATTGTCTTATGTGACGCAAAAACACAAAGCTGTACTGCTAGTTTCGTCCATGCACCACAGCAAAACAAACATAAATGGTAAACCTAAAAGAATAGATTTTTACAACTCCACAAAAGGTGGGGTGGATTCGTTAGATGAAAAATGCGCCAACTATAGTTCATCTCGTCGGACGAAACGTTGGCCAATGGCAATATTTTTTAAATACTCGATATGACTACAGTGAATGCGTTTATCATGTATAATAGCTACAAAAATAACATGCCGATAAAACGACTAGACTTCATGAAAAGCCTCGCAAAAGAATTAATCTACGATCACCTGGCACGACGAAGACTTAACCAACGAATTCCAAGTGACATACGAAAAGGAATTTCGAGGATATTGCATGTACCTGAAGAGCCTCCGCTAGCTGAAGAAACACTGGAAGTACGGAAATACTGTTATTTATGCCCGTAAGGACTTCATCGGAAAACGAAATATCTCTGTTTTCAGTGTACGAAACCAGTATGCCTCGAGTGCTCGAGGAAAGTGTGTTCTGACTGTGCGGCTCAGGAAGGCTAAATTGAAGGCTTGCAGTTTTTTCTTGCTACATACAGAAACTGAAAATACGGCACCCAAGAAAAGCCCATAGCTTGTATTTTATGAAAGCGGTTTGCTTTTTTTTTACTGTCCACGTAAGGGAATCTATAGCTACTTAATTGTAAATATGCATTTTTTTTTTCTTGAAAGAGCTTATATTATAAAATTTTTGTTTTTCTCTCGCAGATCTAACTGCTTTGTATTATTATATGTTTTCAATAACCTCGAAGGGTGCCGTTATAATGTTTCTCCTAAAATTACATTTCAGTTAACCAAAATACCTTATTTTTGTAGCGGGGTCTCTCAGACTCCACGTCACCTACTATTCTAAAATTTTGCACGTCACCGGCTAAGGGTTAACTCATTGAACAATTGGACCAAATGTTGTTTAGGATCGAATTATGAACTTATTCTATAAGTAGCTTTCATACCGTGTATACACTAACAATTAAACAAACAAAGATTTGGAAATTCGTAAATATGTGACATATTTCAAATCTCAGTATCAAAATATAAACATATTAATAAATCATTCCCTGCTTTATGTAAATACATGTATATCTACAAACAGAACTGCTATCATCGGATCCGGGATACAGTTTCAACAAACAGAACCATCAATTTCAGCATTATTTGTGTACATTATGCAGTGAATATGTTTCGAGGTATACGCCATGGGGATGTTCTATTACACTCACTTAATTCAACATAATAACCGGGGCTTAAACGCATTTACTTCAACCACTTGTACAACTGACTTTGACCAGGCAAACAAAGCTCCCGTTTGCCCAATATAACTCTTGCTAAGAACTAAACCGAGACGTACGAGCGTTACGCAATAGGTCGACTGTAAACACCAGTTATGATATAATAATTCATAAGCACACATTGATCTGCTACATGTGTAGGGTCGACCCCAGCTATTACCAACATACCAACCCCATCATCATCAGTGTTGCCAACCCCTGCCACTCGCCCGAAATCAATTTGTGCAATTGGTAAGGGCTCGGTTCATCGAGATGGGAAATTACGACGTTTGCATAAAGGGGCGCGTGATTAAAAACTCGTACTGCAACGTCGGGAGAAGGAGAATGAGAGATGAGAGTGCGTGGAGCAGAAGGAAAGGCAGGCGGTATTGTCGATGACGGTGGATGATGAAATCTAAGGACCCCAAGTAAGCATGGGAGATCGGATGAAGTAGATATAGCTAGATGAGGATAATGAAAGTAATAACATTATCTAAGCATGTTACTGAAATCTGCGGCTTGCACCGATAGGAAAATCATTCTACAAATCATTGTTACATACTTTCCATTTCTAAACACTCTATGACTAGGAAATATTCCTAAAATTAAGCGTTATCAAAATGTGGTGTATATATCCATACATATCCATATATATATATATATATATATATATATATATATATATATATATATATATATATATATATATATATATATATATATATATATATATATATATATATATATATATATATATATATATATATATATATATATATATATACAGGGTCGCTGATAAGTCTGGAAACGGTCGATTATCCGGGAAAATATACAAGGTGTCGAAAAAAGTTTTATACAAAAGTTTTTGGGTTCTTCAATGTCTACTAGGCGGTGATAATTTTATTTATACAGGGTTGGTCATACAGGCGTGGCACACCAATATTAATTTTTTTTTAATGGAACAGCCTATATATTATTCGATATTTCAATCCTTCTCTTAATTTTGAGCAACATTTATGAGAAGCATAATGTACCTAAACTCAATCGTTTCCGGGTAAAAAAATAAATAAAAATAAACGCTACTGTTTTTAAAATCTATTGGATGAAGAACAAAAATAAATGAAAAGTAGAATATCTCTTGAAAACAATCTGTGAGTGTGAAAAGAACCGGTTGCGATGTTTTTAACATTGTTTGGAATCCCAAGATAAGATAAGATGCCCATAAGAAACGCAGTATTATTCTTTTGTTTTAAAATGTTTCCAGGACAACGAATGTCAAACATACATTCAGTGTCAACAGTTTTGAAACATTAGTAATTTAGTGTCAACAGTTTTTGTGCAAAATGGCAAGTTTAAGTGAAACCGAACGTATCGAAATTTTAATGATGATAGGGTACGGTGATAGAACACGAAGTTTTGCTCAAGTGGTGATTATGTTCAATGAGTTGCATCCTGACCGGGAATCGATCTCCAAATCCACAGTTTCGAAAACTTTGCATCGTTTTCACGAAACTGGCGGTATCAAGGATAAACCTAGAACTGGAAGGCCAGTAACCGTTACAAATGAAGAAAATTCTTTGAATGTAATATTGCATGTGGTGGAAAATCCGAAAACTTCGGCACAGCAATTGGCTTTAAATCACAATATGAGTCGATATTCAATTCAAAAGATTACGAAGCGGGAAAAGTTCCGTCCATATAAAATTCATTTATTGCAAGAACTGAGTGAAGACGATTTTGATCGCAGAATCGAGTTCTGTGAACTTATTATGGAGAAGTTACGCCAAAATTTTAACTTTGCCAACCACATTTTGTTTTCCGACGAATCTACATTTTGTTTGAATGGACAAGTCAACCGACACAACTGTAGGTACTGGTCAGACGAAAACCCACATTGGATGGAACAAATTCACACCCAAAGACCGCAAAAAGTAAATGTTTGGTGTGCTATTATTGGTGGACATATCATAGGACCTTATTTTATACACGGTAATTTGAACTCTGCTCGATATTTGACACTTTTGCAAGAATCCATTGTTCCAGACGTAAGTCGATTATTTCCGAACAATAACGACCCAAATCTACCAGCGGAAGAAATATGGTTTCAGCAGGATGGGGCACCCCCTCATTTTGGAATTGAGGTACGGTAATATCTGAATCAAACCTTTCCTGGCAGATGGATAGGGCGCAGGGGAACTATTGAATGGCCAGCTAGGTCTCCCGACATGACGCCGCTTGACTTTTTTTTGTGGGGTCATGTAAAAAATTTAATTTACCAAAATAGACCGCAGAATATTGAAGAGTTGCAAGCAAGGATTGTGCATGAAATTAATAACATTCCTCAAAACGCTCTTGTAAATGCAGTGCAATGTTTTGTTAAGCGAATTCATTATTGTCAGGAGGTCAATGGAGAACACTTTGAACATCTTATAAAATAGGATTCCAAACAATGTTAAAAACATCGCAACCGGTTCTTTTCACACTCACAGATTGTTTTCAAGAGATATTCTACTTTTCATTTATTTTTGTTCTTCATCCAATAGATTTTAAAAACAATAGCGTTTATTTTTATTTATTTTTTTACCCGGAAACGATTGAGTTTATGTACATCATGCTTCTGATAAATGTTGCTCAAAATTAAGAGAAGGATTGAAATATCGAATAATATATAGGGTGTTCCATTAAAAAAAAATTAATATTGGTGTGCCACGCCTGTATGACCAACCCTGTATAAATGAAATTATCACCGCCTAGTAGACATTGAAGAACCCAAAAACTTTTGTATAAAACTTTTTTCGACACCTTGTATATTTTCCCGGATAATCGACCGTTTCCAGACTTATCAGCGACCCTGTATATATATATATATATATATATATATATATATATATATATATATATATATATATATATATATATATATATATATATATAGTGTGACCAATCTGTTTGCAACTCACCCTGTATAATCTTTATTTATAGTGCGATTTTAACCGCATTTTTTTTAAAGTGTAGATCTTGATTAACTGTTTTTTTGGGAGCAATAAGCGCCATATTTCTACAAAATCCAACGCCTACTTCGTCAGTTTTCAGGAGTAAAATTTTAAGAACCCTTATTTTTATAAGAAGTCTGTTCACGCCACTGGATCCACCATCCTCCAACACGGCCCTGTACTTAATTTCATAGAAAAATGTTGAGTGGAATAGTAGAAGTGACGAGAATATAAGAATTCCTAAGAATTTTGTGAATTTTCTATTACTATTTTTTTTTGCTTTTAAGTCTCTATTATTTGTTAAAACTATGCATAAGAATATTTAGATCATTTTACTATCAATTTAATCTTATATCAATGTTTTTAGTGAATTTTCTTTTTAAAAAAAATCACTAATGAGGTGATCCCGACTTTTGAATTTTGAAAGAATTTCTTCAAATGAGCGCTAATTTGGCCCCCTAGAACACATATCCGGGGTCAGTTACGATTTATATATATATATATATATATATATATATATATATATATATATATATATATATATATATATATATATATATATATATATATATATATATATATATATATACCTGTATTTGTATCACACCGATAACTCAAAAAATAATGGGCCGATTTTGACAAAATTTGGTGAATACCTTTCTTTTATAAGTGGCTTGGATAAGTTCGTTAGCCAGGAAAATCGGCCGAGGTTTTCCCGGAAAATTTTGTGTTTTCTTTAGAAAAAAGATTCATATCTCCGGAAAGAACAAAGTAAGGGCAACCAAATTTCGTACATCGTTTTATATCGCTATAGGTAAATGACCTACCAAAATTTAGCGCTGTAAGTCAAAAGACAAAAAGTTATGGGCATTTAAAGAAAAATAAACTGGGGTTTTCCACAAAACGTCAAAGTAATAATTCAAAACGTCAAAATTGGAAACATTTAGGCAAAGAACTTGAATCTAATACGGGCTATGGAAAGAAAATGTCTCAAGAAGAATGTTTTACAAACCTTGAAGTCTTAGTTTCATTTGTCATTGTTCTTCATTTTACTAAAATGTTTCCAGAAAATTCATTTCAAATAGACCCCTTCTCTGATGCTTGGCAGTAGTCTTAGCTATAGAGTTTATCGTTTAATGGTATATACCTTTTGTCGAATTTTCGTAAAAAATCAATAAAGCTCAATATATCCGCTAATCTACAGATATGAAAAAAATTGTATACATTTATTATAGGGTGTTTTGAGCTACATCTTAAAATTATTTTTACAATCACAGGCTGGCCCATAAGTCGTTGGTGATACAAATAATTTTTTTTTAGTCGAACACGCCTTATGTTATTGCATTTTACATCGAAATATAATGCATGTTTGTAAGTAAAGAAATTCTGGACGTAGAAAGTACGTTATGGTAGCGAATTTTGATTAAATGCTTTATATTTGAAAAGCTCAATTTGCTATTAACCTTTAAGGTTGACCAAGAAACGGATTTTTTCGGTTACACTTTAAGTTTACGTACGGAAATTTTTGTACGTTTTCAAACAACAAAGTTATTTTGATGAAACATGGCACATTGTTTTTACTATATATGTTATACTGGTAAACAAATTTGATGCCTGCTTTCTGAAAAAAAACACACATATTTGCTATGAAAAACATTTTTATGAAAATTCACACCATAACGCACTTGCTGCGTCCCGAACTTTTCATGGATAACTTGACAGAATAAATTTATGAAAATTATGTATTATGCATTTTTAATTTGACTACAAAATCGTTCCTATACGAAATTTTCGATGCAATTTAGTACGGGACCGTTTTCGGGGATGGTGTATCCAGTGGCGTGAACAGATTTCTTACTAAAAAATCCCTAATAAGGATTCTTAAAATTTAACTTATGAATCTGAGTTCTTCCTATCAATAACTCGACAACGAATGATAATCGGCCATTTTTCCACTCTTAATTTTCGATTTTTCTAGTCCCCCGAATAAGGTTCAAAAAGCAGGGACGTCAATTTTAAGTATACCATATGTTACATAAAAACAACTTGCGTACGGAACTTGGTTACAATAGCTTTGTTATTACCGAAGACCTAAAAATGTTTCTAAAGAAAACTCTAAGTTTTCCCGGAAAACGTGGTCAAATTTTTGTGGGTAACAAACTTAAGACATTTAACAAAAAAACACGTGTGTCAAGTTTTATAGAAATAGGTGTATTATCTTTTGACTTACCACATATAAAATCTGAAACTAACTTCGGAAATGTGTTCCAGCAGTCTTAGTTTTCGTCCATTTCAACAAATTAAACAAAATTCAAGTAGCAATCTCATACAACTAAAATTCGCTTAAAAAGAACAAGCAGCATTTTTTGAGTAGTACTCTGGAAATCCCATTTAACAGTAGTTGTAATTTAGACGTCTAGGAGCTGACAAGTGGAAAGGTGAATGCAGGCAAAACGACGCGGGGCCGTTTAGAATTGGGAAAACTGAACAGAACACAGAGTAAAGCGTCAGGGCGGCTTGGGCGCCGCGGGCCCAGTCTACTTCAAAGAGATCTGTAACTGACGCGTTCTGTATAAACTGTGTTCTAGTGCCAGCCGTTATATACAACTTCATCACATAAACACAAACTTCCACCTTGTCGCTCTCTTACCTCCATATTCTAATTCTAATTACTTCCAATAAATAACGTCGGAAAGTATGAAAAGTTTTGTGTAACCCTCGTTCTTGTTACTCAATTTTGTTAAAGAATATAACTTCTTTTGAAAACGACAGAAAGGAAAATTAGTGTAGTTGTTTAAAACATTTCACAACCTAGACTTTGGTTCCGCGCAAATACTTCTTACGAATAAACCCTAAGAAATATATATATATATATATATATATATATATATATATATATATATATATATATATATATATATATATATATATATATATATATATATAATATATATATATATATATATATATATATATATATATATATATATATATATATATATATATATATATATATATATATATATATATATATATGGTCATTGATGGCTGATGGTAGGTTAGACGTCTATGGAAAACGGGACATAGGATTAATCTGAAAATTTAGATGCTGTCATAAATAGGCACGACCTGTCTTTCTAAAATATTCTAATTTTGGCGGTGTTGCCGCTTCTACTCAAAAGTACTAACACCTTTCTTATTTTTAATGGGACACCTGTATATTATTTTGTTTTTATAATTGTAATTTCTTTGTGATCATTTTTTCTTAATAGCTTCCTATACCTATATACATCGAGATAATAATTATTGTTTTTTTTCTCAGAAAAATGGACCCACTAAAATTTTAATTTAGCTGCTATTTGAACCATAAAAGGCTGAAATTTTGCCCACAGTTTGGAAATCCTGGTATTTAATAGTTACGTAAATAAATTCATTTCATGTTATACGGGGCGCTTTAAAATTAATGATTTTAACGTGACACACAAAAAAGACCAAAACTTTATTTTTTCAAATAGCACACCGTGTATGTTATTTAAAATTTTGAAAGGCAATTAAATTTCCTGGAAGTTGATGTACCATAATGGTATACCTAGCTCGTCAAGTTTTCGAAATAATCGTAATAATTAATGAAAAACACATTATCTTTACATAATTTGTATTAGTTGGTCATGCAACGCCATCTGATTTGACAATTTCTTAATTGTTTACTGTGTTTGACAGACACTGAAGCTTTAAGATTCTTTTGCGATTTTCCACTTAATATTTATTTGAAAACAAGTTAAGATGGAGCGAAATAATTACTCAAATGAAGTTTTGATTACACTATTTTTTCTTCGTGGACAATGTACGAAATTGTAGCAAGAACATGTAAGAAATTCAATGAAACGTATCATGAATTGCGACCAATGAGCAAAAGAAAGGTTATGCGAATACAAGACAATTTTTTTAATTATTATTAGATGCTAAACATTTTATAACAAATTCTCAAAATATCCCCCATTGACTTCTAAGCACTTCAAAATCCGACGATGTACACCATCAGTTGTCGCTTTATGTATTTCATTAGCATCTAGTTGGTCGATGCAATTGGTCACACGTTGACGTAGCTCATCTTAAGTGTTCACAGGTGTCTGGTATACCTTTTGTTCCAAAGTACCCCAAAGGTAGAAATCGAGGGGTGTAAGGTCGGGGGACCTTGCAGGCCAATCCCATGGGCCCAAACGCCTAAACCAGTGGTCATCAAATATCTAAAACAGCTCACGTGTTACCTCTTGCGTGCAATGTGCGGGTGCTCCATCCAACTGGAACCAAGAAGTACGGAAATCTTCTAATGTTAAATTTTCCAAACAATTTGATACTACTGTCCTTAAAATGTGGAGGTATTGATTGCTATTTAATGGCTCATTGTAAATGAAAAAACTGATTTGGTTGTCTTTTAAGAGGCAAAAAACATTAAAATTAAATTTTTCTTGAAAGCCCCTCTGCTTGACCATGCGTGGATTTTGATCGGCCCAAAAATGTAGATTCCTTCTATTGACAATACCTTGGCTTCGTCTGTCTATATTATTTCTCAAAAAATTAGCCTCCTCTTCAATGCGTATTAGGAGTGTCTCACAATGTTGAATGCGACGTTGGTAATCATCTCGTTTCAGGTGTTGAAGTGTTATAAATTTAAAAGGATGCATGTTATGATTGGCCAGAATCTTTTGTACAACTTAATAAGTTACGCTTAAATAATATGCTGCACTTTGGATGGAAGTTTGTGGATATGCGTGGAAATATGCTAAAACGTTCACTATATTTTCTTCATTCGACGTTACAGGCCTTGGCAAACTTCAAGTTGCTCCAAGCTTTGAACCATAATTGATAAAATTATCTTGTATTCGCATAAACTTTCTTTCGTTCATTGGTTGCAATTCAGGATACATTTAATTGAATTTTCTACATGTTCTTGGTACAATTTTGTCACATTGTCGATGAAGAATAAATAAATAGTGTCATCAAAACTTCATATGAGTAATTATTTCGCTCCATCGTAACTTGTTTTCAAATAAATATTAAGTCGAAAATAGCAAATGAATCTTAAAACTTCGGCGTCTGTCAAACACAGCAAACAATTAAGCAATTGTCAAATCACTTGGACTTCCATGACCAACCAGTTCAAATTATGTGAAGCTCATGTGTTTTTGAGTAATTATTGCGATTATTTAGAAAACTTGACGAGTTAGGTATACCACTATGGTACATCAATTTGGAGGAAATTTAATTGCCTCAATACAAATATGTAAAAAACGGGTGATATAATGAAATTTGTGAATAGAAACAAATTTAATCGAAATTCAATTCTTAATCAAACGCAATATATTTCAATGATCTTTCAAATCAGTTTAGTATTTTTTCAGTTATCGCTCTGATACATACATACATACACACACAAATATATATATATATATATATATATATATATATATATATATATTATTATTATTATTACGGTATTAATAATTATTATGGTATTATTATATATATATATATATATATATATATATATATATATATATATATATATATATATATATATATATATATTATTATACTATTAGCAGAGCTATGAGTTCTTAATGCTCAGGGGTGCTTCAAGGTACTTACTTTTTAAATTTATCAAAGTGAAAGCAAAACAAAAGAATATTCAAAATCTATTATAATTACTTATAAAATTTAACAATTTTTTTTTATTCAAACAACTTTACTTTACACTATATTATTTACACATCTACCCTACAAAGTGCACTTTTTCTAACTCGATATAAATTTAAATAATTAAACACTACTTACCTAATGATGGTACCCTTATTTTATTTCAATATTTCTCTTCTTAATCTGCTTTACCATTGACCTTTTTAATTGTTTTCTGCTTCTGTAAGGCTTCCTAATCCTTGTGATTAGAAACCTATTGTATCAACTGTGGCACCAAGAAAAACCTTTATAGACGTCGGACTTAAGTTTCAAAACTGTTCTAAACGCTGTTGTGACACTTGCTTCACTAACAAAACTTGAAAATGTTCCTATCAAATTTCACTTCTTGTTCAAAACTGTCTACATAACTTTGCTTTCAACTTTACAAACTCTCGAATACTGGTTAACATTATTATGTTTTCCTTTAAAACTTCCTCCAATTTATCTTCATAAAGAAAACCAAACACTTATATTTGCAACGTTCCAAATTCCTTCAATATATCTTTATAAAAAAACCAAAAACTTATATTTGCAATGTTCCCAATTTCTTCAATCTATTTTCATAAACAAAACCAAACACTTTATCTTTGCAATCTTCTCAAAATTCCTTCTATCTATCTTAATAAAGAAAACCAAACACTTATATTTTCAATCTTCCTAAAAATTCCTTGACATCTCCTTTTTCCCCTGACACCTCTCTAAAATCTCTTGTTTTGTTGACTTTTTTCCTTGACAACCTGGTGCCTGGATTATCTCGCTTATAATAAAACTATTTCTTTTATTACTTGCTCTATTTTTTGGCACAGTACATATATACTGGCTGTTTTAAAGTATCTATTATTTTAATTTGTCAGTTTACATGTAAATGGTAAATTATCTGAATATACCTTTTTTATATAATTTTAGTAATAGAAAATTATCGATGAATAGATTTTCAAACATTATGTGTTTTAAACAATAATTATTGAACTAACATGTATATTGGCCTATCGCATTCAATAGCATATATATATATATATATATATATATATATATATATATATATATATATATATATATATATATATATATATATATATATATATATAAATTCAAACTTACCTTGGTTTCGGGTTCTAGGGGCCCGTGTATGTGCCTACACGTTCAAACTAACCTATTTTAGAGGCAGGCCCAAACGACTTCATAAAACAGCGCATTCAGTGCTTTTACCATTTCAAATTATATGCAGCAAATGAAGCATACCACTGGCAATGACAATGACAATAGAAGGTATTTGCTCATCTCCCGTCTTTCGTTAGTACATCGCATATATCCATGGCTATAGCCGCGTGCACACTCTCCCGATGTCCTATGCACGATGTCACATATGTCCTGCAGGGGATTATCCGTAATTACACTCTTTAAACATACGACCAGATATATCAGAGATATAGAAAAGTAGAGTGCACCTTTATTGTGTCACTGTTGTGGGAAAGAAAGGGTGCATGTCATCATGTCATTGCATCTCTTGCCAGTGGCGTCACGAGCATCAACACGGTATGTATACAAGCTAGTAAGTACACACCTTAAAACTGACTGGGAAACAAAGCTAATATTTTGCTTTTTTTTATAAATTATATACCTATGGTAAATTTGCAGTTTACCTCCTCTGGGGTGTTTAATTATTCTTTGAACCTCCCTTGGATGCACATACCACAAGAAAAATTTCTTGCAAACAACCGCAAAAATATTTACGGGACCAAGAAAAATAGGTGCTGGGCGCGGAAAATAAAGAGGAAATATGAACGGAAAATTGAACCACAGCTTAGTCGGACCTCTAAAAGCTGAATTTTTCACATTTTGCAGTCGTCCTCCTAAACCCTGTCCACCGCGCATTCGCCACAAGTGCCGTAACTTTCTTAGGGTTTGTTCCGAAGAAATTTTTGATCTGGTTTATGCATTGAGTGTGGTTGTAGGTATGCAGGACGGGAAGACCAACCCCATGACGAAGTAGCGGACTCCGCCCTCTAGTCAAAAAGACGACGGAGTGTAATCTGAGAAATATATAGTGATAACGTCCCTCCAGGGGAAGGGACGTACCAGGAAAGAAGTATTTAACGTAGCAAGCGAAAATATAGAGAAATTGTGTTTTTTTAAAGTTACGGCACCAGGCCAGCGTAGAAGTTTCAATTTAAATAACTCATCAAAGATAAAGAGGCAAAAGGTAGAATCCTAGCATGCATGCTAGGATGCCAAACTGTATCTATCAGCAGTCGATTTAGCTAGAACTATCCGGAAGGTAAAACGCAAGTTCAGCTAATGTATTTTTGACCCGTTCATTTTCCTCGTTCGTGAATGGAAGGACGACGTGTGCACAAAACCGAGATCAGTTCGACGACGTATACCGATTACAGCTCATACCATAACAACAGTCCTACCATGACACGATCAAGTACTGTGTCCAACGGTGATACATTTCCCGATATTTTCCACATCTTTATTGATCTCGAATCCAGTCATAAGCCAAACCGCAAGTCTTTGGTAAACAAGGCATGAGCCGCATTTGGCTACTTCAGTCCAATATAATCAGCTTGATTGATTCACCCATGGGAAAAAGGGATCAAGTCGTCTAGAGCGAAGTTGACCACAATGACAACGATTTATAATAATCTTGTCGCTAACAACAACCTCATGAACATTGTGCAACTCACTTATTTGCTTGATTGTTAAATTTGGGCTTCTAAGACATTGAATCCGATTAAATCTATCATGAGTCCTCGTTTCGATACATTGATTACGTCTCTCACATGCCCAACTTCACGATAACACTGAGACTATTTATCTGGTTTCACAAGGATTTGTTTTCTTCTATGTAACCGGTTTCGCCGTTTGGCAGCATCATCAGACCGAGTAGAAAAACGTCTGGACGCAGCAAGTGCGTTATGGTAGTGAATTTTCATTAAAATGTTTTTGATAGCAAATATGTGTTTTTTTTTAAGAAAGCAGGCATTAAATATGGTTACCAGTATAACATATATAGTAAAAATAATGTGCCATGTTTCATAAAAATAACTTTATTGTTTGAAAATGTACAAAAATTTTCAATAGTAAACTTAAAGTGTTACCATAACGCACTTGCTGCGTTCAGAATTTCTTTTCTTACAAACATGCACTATATTTCGATGGAAAATGCAAAAATGCAATAATATAAGGCGTGTTTGATTTTAAAAAAAATATTGTATCACCAACGACTTATGGGCCACCCTGTGATTGTAGAAATATTGTTTTAAAATGTAGCTCAAGACACCCTATAATTAATATATACAATTTTTTTTCATATCTTGTATAATAACGGATATATTGAGCTTCATTGATTTTTTACGAAAATTCGACAAAAATTATATACCATTAAACGATAAACTATAGCTAAGGCTACTGCCAAGCATCACAGAAAGGGTCTATTTGAAATGAATTTTCTGGAAATATTTTAGTAAAATGAACGATAATGACGGTTGAAACTAAGACTTCAGGGTTTGTAAAACATTTTTCTTGAGACATTTTATTTCCATAACCCGTATTAGATTCAAGTTCTTTGCCTAAATGTTGCCAATTTTGACGTTTTAAATCGCAACTTTGACGTTTTGAGGAAAACCCCAATTTTTTTTAATGCCTATAACTTTTTTGTCTTATGACCTACAAAGCTAAATTTTGGTAGGTAACTTACCTATAAGGATATAAACCCGCGTACCATTTGGTTGCCCTTACTTTGTTAATTTCGGAGATATAATTTTTTTCCAAAGAAAACACAAAATTTTCCGGAAAAACCTGGGCCGATTTTCTTGGCTAACGAACTTATCCAAGCCATTTGCTAAAGCAAGGTATTCACCAAATTTAATCAAAGTCGGCCCATTATTTTTTGAGTTATCGGTGTGATAGCAAATTTGGTTATCATATCTTTGTTATTTTTTTAGATAACAATTTTTGCGAAACAAAACTCAAAATTTTCCGGTAAAACCTGATCGGATATACCTGGCTAACGAACTTATCCAAGCCACTTACAAAGGGAAGGTGCCTGCCAAATCTTTTTAAAATCGGCCCATAATTTTTGAGTTATCGGTATGATATGTGTTCTGGGGGGCCTAATTAGCGCTCATTTGAAGAAATTTTTTCAAAATTCAAAAGTCGGGATCTCCTCATTAGTGAATTTTTTAAAGAAAATTCACTACAATCAAACTTTGTGAAGCCACAGAAATAGTATCTACGTCTATATTTGGCATAGAACAGTTTCACCAAGTAAGGGCAATAATTAATAATCAATTGATAACCACTTCATGAATTTCTGCCATACCCCTTGTAGTCATGGAGTATTCCTACAGCCTGTCACTGTTTCGTGGTCACGACGTCGGTCGCGCCGTCCCTCTACGAGCACTCATACTGGAACGTTTAATATTTTTAATATTAGATTAGGCGAATATTTAATTATCACCAAGAAAATCTAAGTGTTGACAATATTATATTGTCCACAGTACAGTTCGGAGGTGCTTCATCTTGATGAAACCAAATATTTAGATATGTTTTTTTTAGTACAACCACGATTTGGGCACAAAATTTCCCCTTTCCGGTGCAAACAGATTATAAGTATGTATGTTGCAGCTTAGAATACAATTTGTTTGTATTTGAGAATGAAAATGCTATAGATATGGATTCTACTGAAACAAATATAAGTGAAATTTAGCTAATGTGTTTTTAAAACAAAAATACGATTATTGATGCTAACACGATCATTACAGTTCAAATATTAATTATTTAAAATGCTATGTACATGCCTAATAAAATCCACGCCAATTATGCAGGTAAGCGGCACACGTGATTTTTGAAAACTGACCTGGAGTGAATAGGGGTTCTGGGCGGGGAAGCATATATATATATATATATATATATATATATATATATATATATATATATATATATATATATATATATATATATATATATATATATATATATATATATATATATATATATATATATATATATATAGGCAAGCTCGACAAAAACAGCTTAGTTTCTCACATTTTGCATCAACACTTCTTCCTAATAATGTTCTTCCCCTTTCAGCATTTACTCCAGGTCCCCAGCTTGTTTGGGGGTGGAAGGGACAACATTTTTCTATTCGTTTATGTACAAAACACTCTAGCAAGCAGGCTTAAACCACCTGACCTGACCTTTTTTCATAGCTTCTGAAATCTCTGGACGTCAAATGGAACTATGAGGTCTAGTTTAAGTGGCATTTGATTTGTTGGGTTACCAAGTATATGCATAATTACAGGTATAACCGAGAACAAATAGCTTGATTTGGATACTTTGAAAACGCCTTTATAATTACCAATGAAGACTATCGAATATGATCTGCAATTATGCTGTTGGCTTGACATAAAAAAGCAATATATTCCATAACTTGCGTTACGCCACTGTACCCCACTGTATTATATGCTATAGTGTGTCATCCCCTTATTACATATTCTGATGTATGTAGTAGTGGTAATAGTGTGTATGGAAGAGATAGCCTACAGATAAGACAAACATATTTCACAACAAAACGATCACTTGACAAATACTATCGTTTACCCCCCTGCATTAAACAGTATGACAATCATATGGGCATACATACTCGTGCCAGCTATTTATGATCATTTAATATTTACTGACAGAGTACACGATCATTTTGTACGTTTTAGTAACTACAATTTGAGCCCCTGACAATTTTCAGAGGGGAGAAATAATAAAGTAACATATATACAATTTTTTTGCGAATTTTCATTTTATTTATTTGGTCAAGGTGAAATTAGGAAACGTAATCAAAGATACATACCTAACAGGGTTCGCACCGCAACAATAATTTAAATTTCCCTGAATTTTCCCTGAGTCAAAATTAAAATTTTTCATCCAAATAAAGTGGTTTTTGAGCTTTATTCAAGTAAAAAGATCAAAGGATTACATTACCAAATGTTAAACATTTTGGGACGCAGCAAGTGCGTTATAGTAGAGAATTTTCTTGGAGATGGTAGTTGAGACGAGCTAGCCTTCATGGATGTGCAGTCCAATAAGCAAAATAAAAGTTTTGGAGAGTTTTGAGAAACAAATAAAAGGAATGTGGCATTACTCTGATTTCGAGTTAATTTTTTTTGTGTTAGTGAATTTTCTGAAACAATTCACTAACAAGATCTGGGATTTTCAATTTTGAAAAAAATGGCTTCAAATGAGCGCGAACTATGCCCCCCTAGGAGAACACAAAAAATATACGTCCCTTTTGATTAAATATGGTGAGTGCGTTTATTTTGCAAATGGCTTGGAATATCGCACCTGTTTTTCATGGAAACTTTTGGGTTTTCTTTAGGAAAAAAATTGTATCTCCGGAAATAACAAAGCTATGGCAACAAGCTTGGTACACAGTTTATATGATCAAAAGTAGGTATTTTTTTCTCCCTCAGGGCTCGTCCGCGGCTTTGCCGCCCCGATAGCACTGCAACCCTTGGCCTATTGTGCATCACCCTTCACCTTAAGCTCGATCTCAACCACAGAAGTGATTTGAAAAATCATCCGCTGCCGGTGAGTCTCGAACCGTCGTCCCCCGAGTCCGAATTGGGAAGTTTCAATCGACTTTCCAACACAGCCACGGCGGCGCTAAAAAAAAGTAGGTATACTATATACCAAAATTTACATCTTTAAGTTAAAAGAAAAAAGTTATAGGCATTTAAAGAAATGCTTTGGGTGCCAGTGATGACCAATATCTTATATGGAAAACAAAATATATTGTACATTATAGACCAAGATTCAGTTTTTTCGGCGCAGAAAGGTCCAGAAATATCGGTAAAATTATTTAGAAAATTTGATAGTTTTTCTTCTTAAAACGCCAAAGTCGCGATTTAAAACGTCAAAATTGTACATTTAGACAAAAAATCCGAAACAGATATGGATTATGTAGAAAACATTTCGAAGAAACATGTTTTGCAAAGCCTTATGTTTCAGCTTCAACGGTCATTGTCCTTCATTTTACTAAAATATTTGCAGAAAATCAGTTCGAATAGACCCTTTCTCTGATACTTTGGCAGTAGTTTGAGTTATAGTGTATGGTGCAATAGTTCGTAATTTTAAAAAAATTCGCTATTGAGGAGACCGCGACTTTTGAATTGTAAGAAGATTTCTTCAAATGAGCGCGCACTTGGCCCCACTAGAACTCACATATATACAGGGTGAAGCATTTCTACGGTACAGATCAATATCTATATAATACGCGAAGAAAAACTTTGTACGGCTTTATAAGCACATTGGGCAAACGGGGGATTGTGAGATTTGGCATAGTTAAAGTTCGTATGGAGAAGGACTGCAAAAGGATCAAATTTATGTACAATATATGTTACAAATAGATTAAACAATGCTTTGTTTTATTTAGATAGTTGCATTTCCCTGGACTGATCGTTAATATGTAATCTGTCAATGTCAAACACATATTACTCTATGGTCAAACAGATGTACATAGATGCTTTCATACTGAATATCAGACCTGAATAACGTTCAAACTTAAAAATGTAATGAATTACGGTCGATTTTCTACCAATGCACAGGTCCACTAGTTTCCCTTATTATAAAAGATACGCGAAAAAATTGTATACATTAAATATAGAGTGTTTTGAGCGGCATTTTACAAAATTATTTTAATAATCGCAAGTGGTCCATTGGTGATACAAATTGTATTTTTTTTTAATTGAATTAATATTAATATTTATATTAATATTTTATAACATTTTTGCATTTTCCATCAAACTATAATGCATGTTTGTACGGAAAAAAATATATACAGTGTTCTTGTTTTGGAGTTATTTCAATTGTTTTGCAACTTTTCACATTTTTGGCGCGTACAAAAAATAATGATACGGCGTTTTTACCAATAGATAGCGGATCCCATGAAAATGACGACTTGAGAGATGCTTTCGTTTATATTGTCTGCTAATTTTTGCACTTTTTCAAACAATAAAGTTATTTTGATGAAATGTGGTACATTGTTTCTACTATACAGGTTATACTGGTAACCAAATTTGATTCCTGCTTTCGTTAGTCTGTGGTAAACAAAATTTGTTAAACATTACAAAGATTATCTTCTCTTGGTGTAGAAAGTTCAAGAACGAGAAAAGTTACTTTGAAAATTTTATAGTTTTACTTCTGAACAAAGTGACGATTTCAAACGGCAGAATTGGTGGTTTTTAAAGAAAATTCTGGTACTGATGAGTTTTACGGTTTACGAGTGGTAAATATTTAATGAAATTTCTTTAACAAGGTTCCAGATCTATGTTTCAATGAATTAATTAGAAAACAGTTAAATGGTTTCAGATGGCTCCGAAGCTACTAATTTTTCAGATATAACATCATACATCAGTCGTGTTTAGGATTTTGCCTAGAACTCAAAAATTTAATGATACACAGGTTGTGCCATTTAAAAAATGCATCACTAAGTCACTGCGCCTTTTTGAGACATCTTGTAAAAATAAAAGTTAATATTTTAAAGAACTCGAATGAAACCCTACAACCTCCACATAAAATATTTTTGCAACATGTAAAATAAAGAAGCTAAGAGGGAGGCGACGGATTTTTAAATAGTTTTTCAAGCATAAACAGTTTGTCTAATATTGTTTGATCCCCAAGCTCAATCTCCCCGAGTCCGCCCCTGTACATTCCCATCCGGAAAACTTCCCTCGGTGCCTATAACCGCAACCACAGAGGCGGTTCGGACATTGGCACACCTGTAACAGTTGGCAACAACAGCCACCGAAGGCGCATGTACAACCACCAGTTAGATCCCTGTGACAGGTGTCATCAAGCGTCAGCAGCTACGAGAGATCTCAACACTACTTCACTTCCATATCATCCAGCGTCCATTAAGGTCGTTCAAGACCGGCTGAACCGTGAGCGGTAGTCAAGACACAGCACAATACTTAATTATGCTGTGGTCACATCACAGTTTACTCCGTGCTCGTTCCAGCGGTCAGGGAGCATCACAGGGAGATCGCCTGACCCGCGGCACGGAGTCAAGAGCCACTGTTGTCTCCATAGACACGTGGACAGGTTCGTGAGCCTCGTATTGGAAGAGCCAGTCTTTCGACGAGCGACGGACCCGTGCTCAGATATCCATTCAACCGCGGCACCAACACACCGCAAGTCTTCACAGTCGTCACCTGGACACGTGAAACATCTTGGCCCCTTGGACGAAGCCACAGGTACTAGCTGCAGCTTCTGCGTGTTGGGTACGGCAACCTACAACCTACCCAGCTCCAATTGTAAGTGACCCGTTTTATTGTATTATTGAATGACAACATTCATTTCTGTATTTCACTTTGTAACCTGTAGTATTAAATTGTTATTACTTTTATCACGTGTATTCATAAATCTGCCCCACAATAAACAATTTCTCTGGTCCTGCCCGAGCCTTAAACAGGTAATTAAACCACGATCCTAGTCTTTATAAACTAGTAATGTTAATGCGCGCATTTTATTTTAATTCAAATATTCAATATTTCCCGGCATTACATTTAACCCAATTCTGAACCGTACACATTTTAACGGCATATAACTTTAGATCTGGCGTTATCTTAAAATCATTTCTCACAGTGCAATGCAGCCAAGTAGTCAATTTATAATAACTTCTATAAAAATGATTGCCTTCTAAGTAACGTTTCATTATATCGTGTCTTACAATGCGGTTTATTATGGCACATATAGACGATCCGGTTCAAAAAACAAGATAACACCGCAGGAAAACTCTTCTTAACACATAACTTGTAAACCCATAATGTGACTGGCATTCAGTGTATTTCCGTTTATCGTGATCAAACTCTAGAATCCATAGAGTAGAGGAGCAAGCAAGCAAACCGAAATGCCATTAAAAACCTTCTTGTTGTTCGTTGGAAATTCTTCTCGGGGCTTCAGGCCGCCTCCGGGCTTCGGACAACGGGGACGTAGTTTCTCTTATTTGAGAGTAAGGGACGCGACCAAAGAGGAGAAGAGAGACGGGAGACGGGTGGTCCAGTTTGTGCGGGGGCGATGGTTATTCGCTCTTACATGATGCACACTATTTCACTCTAGCACATAGAGATGATGGAGCTCTCTCTGTCAGATCACATCTGCGATTTAGATCGTTCGACTACTGGAATTGGAATTCACAAACGAGGAGGGACAAAAAAAAAACGCGTGCCAGGTTTGCAGCAAGTTACGTTGGACATTTAAAATTGATAAGAATTGATACTAATAAAAAATATATTTACCGCTGCAAAATAATTTACAAAAGCTTACACGATATTCTGACGCCGTTCCAATTCCGTCCAATTCTCCACAGCATTGTTCCGAATTGCTCTGTAATAAAATCAACCAGGACGAAGAACAAAGAAGTTATTAGAATCTACAATTTTCAATGGAGAGGCTGTAGTAAGTACAATTAAAAGCTTTTTTTTTTCTATGACACCGTACAAAAATTATAACAAAAGCGTTGGAAGCAGTGAGTGCGATATGGTAGCAAATTTTCGTTACAAATTTCAAAACATGCAAAATAACTATTAGTTTCGGAAATACAAATTTGTCTTGACAAAAAAATCCAGAAAAACCGGTTAAATTGGATTCTTGACGAACTCATCCAAGCAATTAGCGAGGAAAAAATTTTAATTTTGGCTAGTCCTTTTGTAAATGATTTAGATAAGTTCGTTAAAGCCAGCTTGATCAAAACAGTTTTTATAGGAAAAGTGTGCATTTTCTTGCGGATAATGTTTGTATCTTCGAAAATAACATTACTTTACACAAGGTACCTTTATAGAGACTATTAGATAGCAAGTTTCAAGTTTGTAGCTTTATAGATATAGAACATTGTGTTAAGTGGCATTTATCTTATTTTCTCCAGGATACCAAAAGAGAGCACACGATTAATGTTTTTATATAATAAACATATTTTTAAATTTCACCGAAGAACAAAAGCTTCTGCGAAAATTCGCTGAAAAATTTCGCAGAAAGTTTTTTCCACAAAAATTTGCCAAGTTTCTCCGCCCTTCTAAACGACGAGAAAGCAACTTACCAAATTATTTATCCCTTTATTAATTGATAAAGACCTAAAATCTACAGGAAGTAATAGTGGACACCTGGATACCAGAAGAAATACGAGGTTCTTACTGTTTTAGTGCAATTTCGGTTGCCTAATCATGTTGAATGGATGCAAGATACTTTAGAATACCTGGTGGGTTATATGCACCTGATTTCTACGAATATTTTCTCCTGTGTTATTTTCCAAACATTGCCTGTGCAATATACAAAATATTTAAGAAATAATGGACCACACTTCATTTAGTTACCTTGGACAAAAATAAGGTGATTTAAGTCAACTTATCTTAGTACAATTTTGCTTCCTTACAGCACCCTCCACTCAAATATACAATATTCTAAGCCCGTCTCTTTAGCCCAAATAGATGAGGATCGCAGACTCACGGAGGGTTCTGTCTCCGTGGTTCTCCAAAAAATATTTGACTGGGGAAGTGGAAATCTTGTACAATTCAACCCCACCAAATCCCAGTCTCGCTTTCTTTCTCATAAGAGATACACCCGCCCTAGACCCATCACAACGAACAACCAAGTTATTCACAGTAATGAGTCCTTTTCATTTGTTGGCATTTCTGTGGATCGAAATCTCAATTGGCACCAACATGTCACATCAATTGCAGAAGCGGCTGCTAAGAAATTAGGTTTACTCTTCCGGGCTCGCAAATACTTTTCACCAGCTAATCCATATACCTTATATACTTCACAAATAAGGCCAAACCTCGAACACTGCTCCCACATCTGGGGTGCCGCTGCCGCTTCTACACTCGCTATCCTGGACTCCATGCAGAAGAGAGCTATAACGTCTCATCGGTAACCCTACCCTCACCCAAAGGCTGCCATCCTTTGCTCACCGAGGTGCCGTTGGTGACCTCCCCCCCCCCTCTCTCTCTCTCTCTCTCTCTCTCTTATAGATATCTGCACGGGCACTGCTCAGAGGAGCTTTCTTCCATAGTTCCTCTACCTGCTGCCCCCAAGAGATCTACCAGGGGAACAGAGCGAATGCACCCTTTTACTGTCCAGGTCACCAGACATAGAACATCTTGTTATGCCCGCTTTTTTGTACCGTGAACTTCCAAGTTGTGGAACTCCTTGCCGCTACATGGTTTGAAAAAGTATATTCATTTATAAGCTGTAAAAATATTAAGATCACTGTTGGGAAAAGTGTGGTAGAGTTAAAGGGCGATAATGTAAAAAAAACATATAAAACTAGTTGTTCCCAGCCTTTCATTATTTAGGTGGAGCATAAAGATCATCCCCTGTAAATCAATTTTATCCCTGATGTTGGCAATTTTATTTGATATCTGCTCAAAGACATTCATAGTTATTTAAACAGAATATTTAATTTCAAAAGCTATAGTTACTTCCTAAGGTTGAATAACCTCCAAAAATAGGAAATTAATTTTGTTAAAAAAAAAAACACATAAATTAAGTGTGACGAGTCGGCAGTTATTCGTTACCTGTGTACATACAGCGATGGAGTAGATTACAGACGCCGTGATGTAAGCAAACATTGACTGTTATTGTTATCATCTGGATGTAGCCGTCCAAGTGTTTGCACAAGGTATAATTGATAAGGGGAAGATAACGGTATAACACACATTTAGCTTTATCTTCACATCAAACACCACCTTTATCAGGTAACTTCATCATGTAATGACGATGTGTAATCTACTTACAATTTTAAACAAACAAAATCTGATTCTTTTTTATTTGGTTCTAAATATAGCTATATAAATAAATATAGATGCAATGGTTTTTTCTTGAATTTCAGGATCAACTTTAGAAAGTGGCTCCACGGAATCAGAACACTCAAAATCAATTACTTATTAAATATCGAGCATCAGTTTGGTTGCAAACCAAAACACAGTTACACAACAATAGGTACACTTGGAGAACCCAAATCACCACAACACATATTTCAGAGACCTTACGATCGTTTCGTTGACCATGCCAATATCTTCAGAGAAAGAGAATTTTTCTTCCTCTGAAGATGTTGACATGGTCAACGAAACGGTCGTAAGGTCTCTGAAATATGTGTTGTGGTAATTTGGGTTCTCCAAGTGTACTTATTAGTGCTCATCACAGGTTCCAGTTTTCACATTCACAGTTCACAGTTTTGTTGACAATTATTGATGACACAGTGACGGGAATCGATGGAGGAAAGCTGACTGCTGGCAGTGTTGACTACTCTAGGGAATTTGACAGAGTAAACCATGAGCTACTCTGCCCTGCTAAGACAAAAGGTCATATCTGCAAAAATCGGATTTTCGGGTTTCTGGATATTGCGAAACATATGGATGAGTTACACCTGTATAAGTCCCATTGACGTAAATGCATTGCAGGTAGGTTGTTGTTGTCATTTTTGTCAGGTTTCGGACCGTTAGGTCCATTAGCCACAGACTTTTATCACTTTTATTATTTCTAGTTGTATGTATATGGGCACTATATACACGAAATATAAATGTATCAAGATTGTATCGCCAGCCAATTTTATTATCTTCCACTATTTTAAATATCTAATTGACTAATTTATAATGTTTCCTTTCTATACCAAATTTAATTTGTATATAATTTTTTTCATCTTTTTTTAATTTTTTTTTTGTTTTTTGTTTTTTACACATATGCATATCTTTTTTCTTTTATCTCTTTCTTTTTTTTAATTTGATTTTAGTGAATTTTAATTTGGAAAATTCACTAAGAAAGAGGTATCGGTGGTGAGACTTTGCAAAATTTTTTCAAATGACCGCGAACTAGGACCCCTAGAACCCATATCCGGGGTCAGTTTCAATTTTTATATGTTTATATATATATATATATATATATATATATATATATATATATATATATATATATATATATATATATATATATATATATATATATATATATATGTATGTATGTATCCAACCGATAACTCAAAAAATAATTAACCGATTTCAATGAAACTCGGCACGTGCCTTTCTTTTATTAATGGCTTGGATGAGTTGGTTAGCCAGGAAAATCTGACAAGGTTTCCCAGAAAATTTTGAGTTTTCTTTTGAAACAAAAATTTTTCTCGGAAAATTACAAAGTTATTTTAATGAAATTTGATGTATATATTGCCTCGCAAAAGACCTTACTACGCACAAAAATTCAACATTCTAAGTTTATAAAAAATTGATTTATTCCAATTTTGAGTTTTCTTTAGAAAAAAATGTTTTCTCCGAAAATTACAAAGTTATTTTAATGAAATTTGGTGGATACGTTGCTTTAGGAGAGACCTTACTACGTACCAAAATTCAACTTTCTAAGTTTATAGAAAATTGAGTTATTCAAATTTGAAGCATTTAATAAAATTTCACTACCATAACGCACTTGCTGCGTCCCGAACTTTTTTATTTTTTGCAGGTAGGTTAAAATAATGTTAGTATGTTCATCGTATCTACAAAAATAGCTGTTCTGATAGAACAGAATTAGGGTCTGGCTGGTAGGGCCCTATCACTTCTGCGCGTTTATCTAATGAAATGTCTCATTATTTACCAATAGTGTTAGGTGTTTTGCAGGGGTAGGTTTTGTTGCCGCTTTTTTTGTTGCAGTTTACACCTGATCATTTGCTGATTATGTCACTAAATGCAGGGTTCACTGTTTCGCTAACGACACGCAGATCTACCACTCGTTTGAGTTATTATTTCAGAAAATTTTTGTCTTGATATCAATGCAGGAAAGTCAAACATTATGTTATTTGGTCCAAGACATGTGATAGAACAATGGAAGATTCGAGTAGGTATAGAAAATAGGGGTCAGCAACTGGAATTGATAAAAGTTTGCCGAAATTTGGCTTGGAACTGGATGATGACCTGACATTTGCTTTTCGCGTCAATAAAATCATATTTGAAGGACCAGTGTCACGTTATAAATAACAAATGGAATGGTGTTTTTTTAATTAGATTATCCGTCAAAACTGCGTATGTAGGTAGAAAATCGTTGCATTTGTTCTACTTTGCATGCTTATGAATTTTCCAATAAATGAAATTAGAATAAGAACCTGCATGAAATACGTTAAGTTTACCGACGATTGTGTTCTAAATGGTGTTCGAAATGTCCTCTAATACATACTAACGACTTTTTCTATAATTTTGGAACAAAAAACTATTTTTTCTTCTGAAAAATGTAGAAAATCAACAGGTAGAGGTGTGATTTCAGCAAAACGGAGTCCCACCACACTTCACGCGCCAAGTCAGAGACACACTAAATAACATGTTTGGAGACAGATAGATTGGTCGTGGTGGCCTGGTAAACTGGCCAGCAAAGTCTCCTGATCTCACGCCTTTAGATGATTTCTTTTGCGGATTTCTAAAAGAGAACGTTATGGCTATGACACCAACCACGGCAGAAAATATGAGACCAGATTAGACAATTAGTAACCCCCGAAATGTTAAATAATGTGCGCTACGCTTGCCAAAAATTTTTTTAATGTTTGGAAGTAAATTGAAGTGTAGATATCAAATAAAGAATAACTGACTAGCTTCAATAAAAAACACATCAAGTTAAAAAAATCAATCTACTTACACACATTCAGCAGAACGTTCAAAAGCAATTTGAAACAATTTAAAACATTCTTTATCTTAGTATTCAAACCATTCCTCAACGGCACATATGGCTTCGTTGTTTGTCGAAAATCGTCTTCCTTTCAACTATTTTTTGAGCTTTGGGAATAAGCAATAGTCTGAATGTCTAATCAATTGAAAAACCAATATTATAAATTATTTGAATTATAAATTGTGAACAGGAGCATTGGCTTGCAAAAAGAGCACTTCTTTGGCCGGTTTTGGCGCAATTCTCCACAATTTTATCGTTGGTTCAGTTATCAATTTACTATACTAAGCTCCTGCAATAGCTCTTGTACCAGAGAATCTATCTATTGCCCCAACTTTGCCCTAGAAAACTGAAAAATAACTTTGCCAGTCGAATCTTGCATAAGGAATTTTTTTAATCGTGGATAACCGGAATTCGGTTGATCTTTAGTCTGTATTACATTCTTATGTATGTAAAACAAATTAAATGTCAGAGTTTGTATAATATTGCATACCATTCTCCATATTTATATTAAAATTAGTCAATCCAATTGATTGTACGTAACAGTAATGGAGCAGTACGATTAACACACATCAGACAAAGTTTTGTTTGAGAAGCTGTTATTGTATCCTTATGTCATTTTCCCGACCATGCTTGGAGTGCAATACATATTATCCACATGTTTAGCCAATTTTAAGACAAACAATTTATAATGAAAAATTTCGAGACGCAGCAAGTGCGTTATGGTAGTGAATTTTTATAAATGTTTCAAACTTGGATAACTCAATTTTCGACAAAGTTAGAAAGTTGAATTTTGGTATGTATTAAGGCGTTTCCCAAAGCAATATGTCCGCCGAATTTCATTAAAATAGCTTTGTAATTTTCGGAGAAAAAAATTTGTTTCGAAATAAAACTCAAAATTTGAAAAACTCAATTTTATATAAACTTAAAAAGTTGAATTTTGGTACATAGTAAGGTATTTCCCAAGGAAACGTATCCACCAAAATTCATTAAAATAGCTTCGTAATTTTCAGAGAAAAAAATTTTTTTCGAAAGAAAACTCAAAATTTGCCCGGAAAACCCCGTCCGATTTTTCTGGATAACTCATCCAAGCTATTAATAAAAAAAAGGCACTTGCCAAGTTTCATCGAAATCGGTAAATTATTTTTTGAGTTATCAGACGGATACATACATACATATATATATATATATATATATATATATATATATATATATATATATATATATATATATATATATATATATATATATATATATATATATATATATATATATATATATATATATATATATATATATATATATATAAACATATAAAAATTGAAACTGACCCCGGATATGGGTTCTAGGGGTCCTAGTTTGCGCTCATTTGAAAAAAATTTTGCAAAGTCTCACCATCGATACCTCTCTATTAGTGAATTTTTTAATAAAAGTTCACTAAAAACACACATTTTTGCATAAAATTTACGTTTCTCCCACTCCTGCTTCTCAAATATGACGTCATTGACATTGTTTTTTAATTACAACCACCTTTTATCGAATTTTCATTAAGAAAAAAAAACATATAAATAAATAGAAAACTCAGGATGCAGCAAGTTCGTTATGGTGGTGAATTTTTATTAAATGTTTCAAATTTAAATAACTCAATTTTCTATAAACTTAGATAGTTTAATTTTAATACGTAGTAAGATCTTTCCTAAGGAAAGATATCCACAAAATTTCATTAAAATAACTTTGTAATTTTCGGAGAAAAAAATTTAAAATTTGAATAACTCAATTTTCTCTAAACTTAGAAAGTTGAATTTTGGTACGTAGTAAGATCTCTCCTGAGCCAACATATATAGTAAATTTCATTAAAACAGCTTTGTTACTTTTCGAAAGAAAACTCAAAATTTTCCCGGAAAACCCCGTCCGATTTTTCTGGATAACTCATCCAAGACATTAATAAAAGAAAGGCACTTGCCAAGTTTCATCGAAATCGGTTAATTATTTTTTGAGTTATCAGACGGATACATACATACATACATACATACATACATACATACATATATATATATATATATATATATATATATATATATATATATATATACATATATATATATATATATATATATATATATATATATATATATATATATATATATATATATATATAAACATATAAAAATTAAACCTATTTACAAATGAACTTTAATAAGATATTATGCTGTGACAATACCTCTCTCAAGCAGTGGCGATTTCTCCTAGTGAGCTAGGTGTGCGCCGCACATCCTAAAATATAATCAAAATGTGCACAGTTATATATGTTTTATTTCTTTTTCTCTTAGTCTTAATACACTACATATTTTATGACAATCGATTTAATTTACTTATTTGATTTCATAAATAGTCGGTTAATAGTGACTTGGAATGAAGTAGATACCACGTCTTAACATATTCAGAGAATATGAGTAGATCAATAGCAACTGGGAATGAATTCGGTCAGTCCCCCACTCACGTGTTTAAAATAGTGAGGAAAATACCAGATCTTAACACTACAGTAAGCTATAAAAACTGGATTAACTCAGTTTTCTATAATCTTAGAAAGTTTAATTTTGGCAGGTAGTAAGGTATTTCCTAGGACAAGATATCCACCAAATTTCATTAACATAACTTTGTAATTTTTGGAGAAAAAAAATTGTTTCAAAAGAAAATTTAAAATTTGAATAACTAAATTTTCTATAAACTGAGAAAGTTGAATTTTGGTACTTAGTAAGTCCTCTCCCAAGGCAACATATATAGTAAATTTCATTAAAACAGCTTTGTTATTTTCGGAGTTATTTTTTTTTTGAAAGAAAACTCAATTTTGCCGGAAAAACCCGTCCCATTTTCCTGCCTAACGAACTCATCCAAGCCATTAATAAAAGAAAGGCACTTGCCGAGTTTCATTGAAATCGGTTAATTATTTTTTGAGTTATCAGACGGATACATACATACATACATACATACATACATACACACACACACACACATTTTTGCAAAGTCTCACCATCGATGCCTCTCTATTAGTGAATTTTTTTAAATAAAACTAAAATTTGGTGCAAGTAATATTTTTGAAAATACAGATAGTTTAAGGTCGTCGTGATAGACACTGTTTATGCAAACTAAATTGGTAATGCGTCTGGGTGTTGAAGCAGGACGAGAAACGAAAATTTCATAGTCCAAGTTAACTTCGGATATGAGGAGACGTAGACAGGCGGTAGGGTGCTGTTTAGCATAAGCAAACATGACGCTACGTTGGCGTCTGCACGCATAAAACATCATGAAAGACACAAGAGGGTAATTCCCTCCAGCACACTCTGTCATGTCATCGCACATTTCAGCAAGTCGTCTTGTTCTTGACTTCAACCATAACCCCATGTTACTATGTGAACTTTGCCCCTGCCATTTCAAATCAACCGTAAAAAATATTTAGTTGAAGCCGCGTGGAAGAATGTATGGGCTGCACGAGCTCCAGTCAACCAACTTGTAGTGTAGGTTGTTTGTTTATTTGTGCAGGGAAGTTTCTGGCGAAACATGAAAATATACTATTTGATAAAAAGTTTATGTATGCAAATAGTATTCTAAATATCTAAGAGTGTTTTGTCTGAGATGATCGTAAATGAAGGTAGCGAGTAAAAAGAGAAAAATGAAATGGTTTGGTTTTGAGTACCTGTACAAAATTACACCTCCTTCCAAATACACTTATGTACCTTCATCTAAACATTAAAGACTGCTTTTATACTGTTATTGTTTAGTTATTTTATTGTTGTAACTGTTATCATAGTTATTATAGGCTAGTTCTACTTTTATGTTAAATATTGACATACACCACATAGACATTTTGAAAACCTCATATGTCATCTGTGTTTCATTTTACTTTCAATTTGATAAAAAATTTTTGATCAAAACATCATATCATAACATAACAACAGATCTTTATTTGTAGTTGTCATGATTTCGTACTAATTCAATTTTAATCTGTCTGAGAATGCTGTCAAGCAGCGAAACTATAGTCACATTTAAGAACATCCAGAATTTGAAGGGCCACTTGCTCCAGTTAGCTCACGCGCTGGCTACGTCCTTCACCTACAAAAACCAACAGTGAAGCTAGAGAAGTAGTCTCCAAGTCTGTATGTAGTATGGACAAGTTTCACCAAGTAAGGGCAACAACAATCAATAAATTAAGATGATTTCAGTGACTGTGTGATTAGAGGTTTCTTCATATAAAAAGAAACCAATTTTAGTACTCTGTAATCATCTAGTCATAAAAAGAATTTAATAAACAATAACATTTGGCATATCGCATAACAGCAATTTTAAAAGGCAACTGCGCAAAAAAATAGAGGACAAAAAGAAATTAGAAGCAAGGAAACCGTGGATTACATCAGAAGTACTAAAGTTAATACAAGAACAAAACAGTTCGAGAAAGGTTAGGAACCAAGAGGCATACAATAAATATAAACAAATTAGAATATGATAAAACAAAAATGTAGGAAAGCAAAAGAAGTGTGGATGCAAAAAATCAGTGAAGAAATCGACAATTATATGAAAAGAGAGCAGTCGGTTTATCAGTAGCTAAGAAGACTTACAATATAAACCAGGAACAAAAGGTAAAGGCATACAAGCCAACGAAGGAAATTAGTTATTAAAAAAAAAAGAAAAATATCGCTAAATACTGGAAAGTGGTATCCGGGACAAGCAAAGAATAAATCAAAGACGACATATTTTGGACCACCAGCAGACTCGAGAACTGGTCGAGTACTAGAGGCTTCCCATACGCCAGAAGCCGCTTTGAAGAAAAATGATATCCTCGTCCAAATATTAATGTTAGTGAAAGAAAACAAAATGTTACATGCCTCAGACGGGAATCGAACCCAGGCCGCCAGAGTATCACGCGAGCATTCTACCACTGCACCACTGAGACTAGCTAATAAACTGTTTACCTGGTAGCTATAGTTTAAAGATAAAAAACAAACTGCTTTAAAATCATTTTCATAGAGAGATGAGCCGATTTCTTTAACTCTTTTGTATCTTCTCATATTCTTATAATATGACACACATAATGTCATTGCATTTGCAAAAACTAAATTTTTAGTGCGCAATCTTTTAGAAAACGGCTGATTTACAAACTATTCGGACAGTCGCTACCTTCAGCTGCCATTTTGACAAAATAGCCAAGGAATGTCATATAGTACATTTCAGTATGAACTACGTTTTTATTTGAAATCGTAAAGGCCTTAAATTTAGAAAACTTTTTTTTTTTGATTATTTGTTCTAGGCAACGAGTGTTTATGAACAAATTCTGTGACAAAAAATGGTCAAATCATGGTTTGACAAAACGTCACATTCCCTTTGAGGAAGCGATAGTTCCTTAAACATTTCTTTATTGCCTTCCTTAAACCTTGGTCATTCCACTAAACGTTATATTTTTAGTCTAAAACTTTAATTAGTGCCGTGCATTAAGCCACAATGTGGTGGTTTTGATGGCGGTGTGTGTTGTTTCCAGAACATTTTTCTTCTTGTCTATGCATACTGGGTGGTTTTAAGCATGTTTCTAAAAAAAAAATCCAAAATACAGTTACTACAATCAGAAAAAAAACAGGAATCAGATCATGCCAAAACCCAATATGGCTCAAATAAGAAAGTTGATGATGTCCCAAAGAAAGCGAAACGTTGTTAAAATATATTTTAAGTCCACTATCAGATACAAAACTGAAAATGGCTGTGAGAATGTGCTTTTCGTTTTTTTATTAGTTTAAATTAAAGAAATGGAGGCGAAAATAATAAATCGCTTTTTCAGTTTTTCGACAATTTCTTGAACGACAGTTGCACGAAATTGGTTTTCTCTTAGGCATATTAAAGAGCACAAAATGTAGCTACTTTCCCGAATTTAAACCTACCCTCTATCTTTGATAATAAGCAAGATTCCCATGGTGAGGCTGCAATTTGAATCTCATTATATATATATATATATATATATATATATATATATATATATATATATATATATATATATATATATATATATATATATATATATATATATACATGCCGTAATTCTGGCCCATTTAAAACAAATTTCCGAAAGTCTTACCTCCCTATTAGTGAATTTTCTTAATAAAAATTCACTAAAAATTACTACATATTACCTATAGAAAAAAAGTATTATTTCTATCTCTCTAAGTTCCCATCGCCAAGTGAAAGAATGCGATTGTCCATGTGGAAAGTTTGTTTGTCAGCATGTGGGGTAGATTTGGGGTAAATCTGTGCGGATCTAATGAGCCGTAGAGATTTGTACACTATCGAATGATTGGTTAATACTTTGTAAGAAAGAGGAAGACGAGGAGCTATCTAGAGGATTAAGGAATTGCCTGCCCCTTCGTAGGGCTTGTATCAACGCTGGTCAATCGCATTGTCAGCAAGTGGACCGCAAGCTGAAACTCCAAGGGCCTCTTTACTATTTCCTCACGTCCGATGCTCTCGGAGCTGACCTAACAAATATTTGATCATCCTGCGATAAATCGAACTGTTCACACATCGTTACGTCATTGGACTCAATTCTTTCATGGTTATCCTGTGTCGACCTTGCGGCTTTGCAAATAATAATGATACGAGGCGTGTTTCATAAGTAAGTACCATTTTGATATACAAAAGTCCGGACGCAGCCAGTGCGTTATGGTAGTAAATTTTCAAAAAAAAAATGTTTTTAATAGCAAATATATCCATTTAATGAACGCAAGCATCAAATTTGTTTACCAGTATAACCTATATAATAAAAACAATGTACCATATTTTATTAAAATAACTTAAAATGTTTCCGAAAAAACCAGTCCGATTTTCCTGACCAGCGAACCTCTTCAAGCTATTTACCCCAAAATGATTTTCGACGAAACTCCAAAAACACATGTTTGCATGAAAATTTACAAACAATTTTTTCACGAAAGTCCGAAAACATTTTTTTTACAATAGCTTATTAAACATTTGTTATTATGCCCTTTACTTCTGGAAAACAAAATACAGGCTGTTCTATTTGAAACAATTGAGTTACGGTAGTTTTTTTTAATCATTCACTATTTGAGAGCAGCCCTTATACGGCATCTCGATTTTTTTCGACAAATAATATACAGGGATTTTTGACTAAACAGTGGGGGTTTCTCAGTTTGTCAAACATCATAAAAATAGGGGTTCTAGTTTTTAATCGTTTAATTTATTCATCCCTCTGACGATGCTAGCTTTGTTAGCGAAACGATCGTCACGTCTAAAAAAATTATTGTGATGAATTGGGTTTTCAAAATTGTACCTAACGCCATAACGGTACTAAAGATGCACCATACTATATTACATGTTAAAAAAATGTATACTTACAAAAAAAGAACAACCACCGCTAACAGATTGTAGGCTACTGTATTTTTCAACTTACCTAGAACAAAAAAATAAATAAATAGATTACTATATAATAATAATTTTTTAAAGAAATGCACTTTCAACAAAGTATGACAAAATGTACGCCAAGGCAACGAAAATCATGACAAGAATCATTGACTTAGTTACGAGCATTTGGTGAGAGCTTGAATGAGTCTCCTTTGGAAACAAGCCGTTTGGAATTGAGTTCTTTTAACGATAAGTTTTTACCTATGCAGACGAGAAACCATTTGTAGTGTCCAAAATTAATGGTTCTTTCATAAGTACCTTGATTTCCAGTCCATTCTACTGTCAAACGACATTTTTAAAACGATCGGGATTTGGATCACTTTTGATGCCGCGCTGTATATGGGCCATTGACCGCTCACTCTGCGTCAATTCTGTTAACTGAGCTTTCCTGTCTAAAGCTTCGGATTCAATATGAGCCCTCCATTTCGAAAATCGGTTGACGGGTAAAAAAAGTTATACCCGAAAACAGAAAAAGCTCTTTGGTTGTGATCATCCTGTAAATAGAAGGGATAAACGGAAAATGTCAACACCGTCTTGTAGCTTGGGTTCTATTTCAATGCGTTTTTAGTTAAAATTCAAGAAAGAAAAATCTTTTTGCAAACTTGGCGGCTTAGAAAATTGTCAATGTTTTATTCAACACCTTGTATAAAATTTGTGTGAACTACCCGATGTTTTACAGAACAACGGGCTAATAGTGAAAGGATCGTGTTTTCAAATGCTCTTTACAGAGTTCAATTTGATCGCGGGAATAGCATGTTACGTCAAATTTGAAAATGGGCAAAATTTTTGCGAGGGACGCTTTGTGTATTGAGTTTTGTAGAATGAAACCATCGATAAAAATTAAACAACTTCGCTAATTTAATCTACTTTGTAGCTACACTAATAACAAAGTTAGCAACAGTGCAAAATTAATTTGGTACAACCTGTATATATTTCGGATGTCCTCCAACGTAGTTTTTTTTTCTCCCTCAGGGATCGTCCGCGGCTTTGCCGCCCCGATAGCACTGCAAACGTATAGTTAGTCGATAGAGATAGTTAAGAGACATACACGTGAACGCTTTCCGAGACTGTAGCCAGATTTAGGTTATTTTCGCATGAAGTTGTATATAACATAACATTTATTAAGATTTACACAATAAATACAGGCAACCGTCTCAATAGCATAACAAAAGCTACATAGCACAGAACACCGAAAATGGACCGAAATCTCAATTGGCACCAACATGTCACATCAATTGCAGAAGCGGCTGCTAAGAAATTAGGTTTACTCTTCCGGGCTCGTAAATACTTTTCATCAGCTAATCTCTATACCTTATATACTTCACAAATAAGGCCAAGCCTCGAATACTGCTCCCACATCTGGGGTGCCGCTGCCGCTTCTACGATCGCTATCCTGGACTCCATTCAGAAGAGAGCTATACGTCTCATCGGTGACCCTACTCTTACCCAAAGACTGTCAACCCTTGCCCACTGACGTGCCGTTGGTGACCTCCTTTCTCTTTTATAGATATCTGCACGGACACTGCTCAAGAGCTTTCTTCCATAGTTCCTCCACCTGCTGCCCCCAACAGATCTACCAGGGGAACAGAGCGAATGCACCATTTTGTGGGACCCCACCCAAGAATTATGTAAGAGATTCTTGAATGCATGTGTGCAAAGCAGAATAACTTCAACATCACAAGGTCAACAGTATCTCTTAACTGTTTGATTGTGTAACAATCCGTCGAAAGCTGTCCACACAATCCATCCATGTGAGCCGACCACCCTAGCCTGTAGTCTAATCTAACTCCCAAGAACTTTGATTTAGCAGTATTTTTTATTTGAGAACCTCCAAGAGAAACCACAGGATTCCCCGAAGAACGTCCAGCAGACGAAATGTCATAGTTGAGGCATACCGATTTACCTGTGTTGAGTACAAGTTTATTTTCTATAAAATATTGATTCACTTCCTCCAAGACAACGTTTGGTTTCTCCGATGATGACGAAGCGTGCCTACTAGTGACTAACACTGACGTATCACCCGCAAACAGTGTACAGCCATTAAGGGACAGGCGCGAAACATATATTAAATAGAATAAAGGGCCCAACACAGACCCCTCTCTACCGCCAGTACATCTGAATTTATACTTCCGAGTGAGACAGTGTTGCATCCCGTCGAAATAACTGATTAACCAATCAAGAGCATACAAATTACTACATGTGAACACACAGGCTAAGATACGTAAAAACGAAAAGAACAAACAATAAAAATACAAAAAGTGTATATATATATATATATATATATATATATATATATATATATATATATATATATATATATATATCCAACCGATAACTCAAAAAATAATTAACCGATTTGAATCAAACGCTGCAAGTACCTTTCTTTTATTAATCGTGTTAAGGCAGTTCAAGACGTTGTGAATAATTGTGTATTTCCTGTATCATGGCGGTCAATTTTGAGAACTGTAACGTGTGTGGTCATCTGCCTCTAATGGGGCGTCGACAAGAGATAGTGCATAGAAACTAAAGACTATAAAGACAGAACACAACTGCATTTCATGTGAGGTAGTCACAAATGCTTTAGCTTTAGTTACATCAATATAGTAAAATTCAATTAGTAATGTAGTGTATACAAAATCTAGTCGGTGCCAGTTAATTTGTAAAATAAAAGGACTCATCCACGTTATTAAATAAATGTTTGTTCTTTGATCTTGTATCCGAACCAGCGTGTAACTCAATTAATTTAATACCAATAAATACTACACCGTCTCAATCGTTAGCAAGACAAAAACAACAATTTTTTAAAACATACACTCCACTGAATTCAAAGGTGTGTATTAAACAAATGGCTTGGATGAGTTCGTTAGCGAAGAAAATCGGACAAGGTTTATCGGGAAAATTTTGAGTTCTTTTGAAAAAAAAATTTTCTCTGAAAATTATAAAGCTATTTTAATGAAATTTGGTGGATATGTTGCCTTGCGAAAGACCTTACTATGTACCGAAATTCAACTTTCTAAGTCTATAGAAAATTGAGTTATTCCAATTTGAAGCATTTAATAATAATTCACTACAATAATGTACTTGCTGCGTCCCGAAGTTTGTCTTAATTCTTAATTACTTTCCATGCGCTTCATTTACCAATTGCATATTTTTATGCTTGCTTAATTAAACTTGCTCTAAAATCGAAATGAATGTACCATTTTAGATATTTCTTTTTTCAGAATATTATTTGATATGTCGACTTTATTTTATGTCGCATATGTTACAACATATTTTGAAAGATAAAAAAATTCTCGCTGCTCGAAAAAAGTAATGTAGCAGAACTTACTTTTTGTTATTTCTGTCACACGTTTTCCTAGACGACCAAGAGTTACTTAGTAAAACAATATCCAAGAATTGGAACTCGTTTATAAAAAAAAAAAAAAGAATTTTGAAATCGGTCAATTAGTAACGATGATATCACGAGGTTTAGTTATCTATTTTGTCGCCAAATTTTGCCTAGAACTGCATTTTAGCCTAAACATGGACGTTCTCCCTATATGACTTAACTATCTCTATCTAGCAGCCATACTTCCACGAAATGCATTTTGGAAGCGAGTCGAATTCGAATCCCTGCCCTCGAATAAAGCAGTCAAGAGGAAAGCACAAGAGCAGCCAGTCTGCGTATTCTTGTTGTATTCTTAACGATGTCTGTTATATCGGTGGCCATTAAATAAAATTCATATCGCGGAATAATTTAATGACCATTCGCTCATATGGCAGAGTATACCAGAATGCAGCGAGTTATTATACCGGAGACTGTCGACTGCCTCCTGCTTGTGCTCTTACTGCCACTGTTCACCCTGCTATTCTGCATTTCAGTAGTCCTGCTTCTGATGCTGCTTGTGTATAATTGATACCAGAAGCGTATTTACGTTACCCATATTACACAAATTCGTTATTATTAAAAACAGTGTTATACAAATTATTTCTAGTAGTGCGAACCAGTTACCTCTTATGAAGTAATTTCCCCAAAAAATGTTCCTTTTCTTCGCTTTTGCTAGATAGTGCATTTAAATATACTATAAATCACAGGCTCTTGTTGTCTAATTTAAGATATTATGGCTTCTCTAATGATTCTCATAGACTGATCGAGTCTTATCTTGATAACCGCTCGCAGTTGATGTTTTCTAATAGCAGATGGTCTGATGGGGTGACCATTCTTTTGAGTGTACCACAGGGCTCCGTTTTGGGGCCTCTACTTTTTTTGGTGTATACATCTAGCATACTGCAGTCTCTTGAGCACTGTCGAGTTCAAGCCTTTGCTGACGATACACAGCTACAGTTTGATTTTGATAGCATAGATTATCTTCACGCGTCAGAGGTCATTAACTCCGAGCTGCTACGGTTGAGAGACCTTCCGGAGGGGCATGGCTTGAAACTTAATCCTCTTAAATCGAAAGTGATGATATTTGGTAGCAAGAGAGATGTGAGCATCTCTACAAACATGTTGAATATTATGATTGATGGTACCAGTCTTGATTTTGTACGGTCCGCCGTGAACTTGGGTATTACTCTCGATACGGACCTTAGTTTTAGGGAGCATGTAAAAAGGATCCTTCAGAGGAATGGATGTTTCTAGAGAAATAGAAACCCATCTTTTCTCAATGCTATCTTTAAAGAGTTGAAGTGGTTTGTTAGTAAAAAGTGAAATAATATCAAGACTAACAATTACATAATTATCTGGAATTGTAACATCCTTTATAAAATCTGAAAAGTGAAAAGAGTCTCTTATGTAATAATCATTGTTTATATTGTAAGCTTTTGTTAAAATTAAAGAAAGATAATAATTATAGAAATCACTACCCCTATTTATATTTCCTAGACAAAAACAACAAACAAATTCAATTAGACAATAGTTAGCTTTATATGTCAGTTTGGCACTTTTCGACTACACTCAAATTTATAAAAAGGTTTTTTCATTTTTGTTATTGAATAATTAGTTTAGTAAAACTCACGTTATTTGTAAGTATTTTAAACTTTTATATTTTCCCTATGTAAATTGTAAACTTTCATGTTGTAGCCTTGAGAATGGAATAATTTTTTTCCGAAAGCTCGGCATATAATAAAGAGTTTTATTTTGCAACTGACGGCTTTCCCACAATGTTTTGATAAATAATAATATTAACGACACAAAAACTTAATACTATATATATATATATATATATATATATATATATATATATATATATATATATATATATATATATATATATATATATATATATATATATATAAACATCTAAAAATTGAAGCTGACCCCGGATATGTATTCTCGGAGGCCTATTTAGCGTTAATTTGAAGAAATGTTCTCAAAATTCAAAAGTCGGGATCTCCTCATTAGTTCATTTCTGTTAAAGAAAATTCACTAAAACAGGACGATACAAATATTTTTTAAGAAGCCTTTATAAGGATAATCCAGTTCAATATTTGGTGAATGTTACAATAAGAGAACTTTAATTGTGTGTTACAAGATAAAATTTTTTGTGGAAATTGTGATCCCTCTACAAGTGGTCCAAAAGATTATTCTTTTTTTGGGACACAAATTCAGAAAAATGAATTTTGTTGTTGAAAACCTGGTTCGATCGGACTGGCTAATGAACTCATCCAAGCCATTAATAAAAGAAAAAGACGTGTCGAGTTTCATCAAAATCGGTAGATATTATATATATATATATATATATATATATATATATATATATATATATATATATATATATATATATATATATATATATATATATATATATATATATATATACAGGTGTGCCAATTAAAACTTCCCACCTGGAAAATCGCGAAATAAAAAAAGAGAAAAACCGAGACACGTTGACTTTGTTTTCAAGGGAGGCACATGATGGCGTAAGTTTTGGTGCCTCGGAACCTATCCATTGGGCAGGGGCGTACGACTTTTTTAATTTTCGTTTGGATATGGCAATAAAATCATCAATTAAAGAATAAGACAAAATATCAACGAATAAAAGAATGTCGGCGAATTGTTGAAGAATAACGTCAGATAACGCCCTAAATGCTTCGAAATGTTTGTTCGGAAGTGGAACAAAGATTTTATTATTGTATGAAAACTTACTGACGGTTGAAAACAATATTTCACTTAAGATGAAGTTGACTAATAATTTTTTAAATGATATACAAATAAAATGTATAATTCATCAAGTAAATGTATATGAGCTCTATTGAAACTTTATAGACGATCGTCTTGGGAAGTGAAATGGATTTTTTTTTGTAATTATCATCTAAATCAAAACTTATTTAAAATTAAATGTATTATCTCTGCACATGGGACAATAAAAAATGCTATCGTACCTTGGACTTTGTATAATCTTATAGTACAAATAAATAAATGAATAAAGTAAATAAACAGCTTGTATCTCCTTATATTTGGTTCTTGAAGTAAAGTAAGTTTACCTCAATCGTAATATTTTGAGCCAAAAATCTACCGATGCTCTTTCCCGCATTACTTTTGGACCTTCCTGTATAGTAATAGCAACATACCTAAGTACAATTATTAGTAGGTACTTTCACAGAACCTCGATGTATGTATGTATATGTGTATATATATATATATATATATATATATATATATATATATATATATATATATATATATATATATATATATATATATATATATATATATATATACACACACACACACACACAGGCAGGCGCAGTGAAAACGAAACAGACCGATTTGTGTCCAGAGAATTTTTTTTTTTAAGAAACGCTGAAACACGTCAATTTTAATATTGAGGGGGACATGTTTTGAGATAAAAATCAACTTTGTCACATCGCCCCTTAAGGGTGGTGATAACAACCCTTATATTTTTAATAGGGCACATGGGTCGAGTGTTACATCATTTGAAAGCTCCCTCTTTTCTGAATTCAGCACACTATTTTTTTTGGAAGTTTTATCAACTCGTTTAAAAATTATTTAGAGTTGGATTTGCAAGAACGTATTTCATTCATTGTGATAAGAAATGCACTAATCAGTCAATTTTTCGTTAAAAAAACTAAAAAACAAAACCAAACGTTCAAAAATGTTTATTCAGTTAAGTAAGTGTTTAAATTGTTGACCACCAGCTTCCATACAAAAGTACAAATTTTGTTCAAAACGAGTTCTGGCATTCTGGAGCATTTGTGGAGTTATTAGACGGCATTCTTCAACAATGCGTCGTCGTAATTCTTCCAGAGACTCCGATTGTGTTGCGTAAATTCTACTCTTTCAATGGCCCCATAGAAAGAAGTCTAAAGGAGTTAAATCCGGTGATCTAGGGGGCCACTCAACAGCACCTCTACGCCCAATCCATTGTCCTGGAAACTCTCTGTTCAAAAACTCCCTAACACGTTGTGAAAAATGCGGAGGAGCTCCATCTTGTTGAAACACTAATTGATTTTTTTGATAGCGATCATCATTTTCAACAATGTCAATTAGTAGAGGGTAAACGATATCTTCTAGTAACTCCAAATACGTTTCGCCACTCAAATTGCCATCAAGAAAAATTGGTCCGATTAAACGGTCTCCCAAAATGCCACTCCCGACATTCAATTTCTGTGGAGTTTGAGTGTGGACTTCGTGAAAATTTCTTGGATTATTATCTGCCCAATAAGGACAATTATGACGATTGATTGTAGAGTTTAATAAAAACGCGTACACTCGTCTGAAAAACAGATATTGAATAGAAAGTTCCCGTTATCAGCTATTCGTGCAGTCATAACTTCACAAAACTCCAGCCGCCGATGAAAATCATCTTCATTCAGTTGTTTTACAAGATTATACTGGTGAAATTTATGATGCTTCAATATTCGCTGAATAGTTCTTCTTTTGATGTTTGAAACAGTGGCCAATTTTCTCGTGCTCAAAGTTGGGTCTGCAGCAATTTGTCCTAAAACTTCAATCTCAGTAGTCTCATTTCTGACCGGAAATTCACGTTCAGGATCCCGTTTTTTGTTGGCTACTGAACCACTTTGTCGAAACTTTGCAACTAACTCCAAAATGTATTTTATGTTAACATGTCTGTTCGGATGTCGTTCATTAAACTAATTGGCGGTACGGTTGGCACAGTCATCGTTTTTGAAAAAAAGAGTAATTATTTCAATTCTTTTTTCTACAGAATACACCATTGTGAAAGTAATTTTCGGTATTATTATCAAGTATCAAACCGACCGATCAACTGAAATAATAAACCGCATAGTCAATTTTTTGTTTACAAACTAACAAAACATTGACTATCAGCACCCTTAAGGGGTTGATGTGACAAAGTTGAGTTTTATGTCAAAACATGTCCCCCTCAATATTAAAATTGACGTGTTTCAGCGTTTCTTGAAAAAAATTTCTCTGGACGCAAATCGGTCTGTTTCGTTTTCAACGCACCACCCTATATATATATATATATATATATATATATATATATATATATATATATATATATATATATATATAACTTTTAAAATACAATTTCTAATTAAAACTAACTGCTAAACTTTGAATAAGCGACAAATAAGATCGGAAAGGCTCATTAGGTGCGCTTTTTTCGGTGATCGCTGTTTCAATGTCCAATTGTTCCCGGTTTTCTCGTGTTCAGGATTAAGGCTTTTGCATGATTAACCAAACACAACGACATGTAAAATCACGAGCCCCGTGGCAAGATGGTGGGGGCTGTTGCTGCTGCTCTGATGGATAATGAGCGGGGGCGGCGGTGATCCGGGGGTGGCACACTCGGCTCTTTGCCGGTTCAACGGGCAGAAATTGATAGGATAAATTCCAACGGTGGTGAATTGGTCCCGGCCAAGCGGAAATCGTCTGGAGCACTGGCATTATACAGCTGTATGGGCTGGCATTGGGCCTGGGGCCGGAGCTGGCCGGAGACGGCGGGGTCGCAAGGGGACGAGAAGAAAAAGAGAACGAGATGATGTGTGAATGCCACTACCGGAGCTTTCTTAGGATTCCAGCATGTTCTCGTTTGTTTTTATTCGAAAACGTACCTAAAAAGTTGTATGATTCTTTTTGTTACTGTATCAACCAGCCCAAATGTTTTGTAGTATTTTTGAAAAAATTAACTAATAAAATAAAACTGCAATATCCCCAGCATCACCTGAACAATTATTCTAAATTTATTTTCTTTTTATATTTAACAATGGTCTGAGGACACAACAGTTTCACTTCATATGCCTTAATAAAAAAGCTGACAAATTAATCCTTTTAGGAAACAAGTTCAAATCTTTTACGTAACAAACATCGTGTGGTAAATTGTATGAACATCTTTATCTTTTCAGAAGTAAAGGGAATAAAATTCTTTTTACGTAAAACCTATTAAAGTATAGTATTCTACCAAACTGACGATCATTATGTTCTATAAATTTATAAGCACGCTTAAATAATTATAAATAACAGTCCATATCCCTGGAGGCAGGTAGGGTGTTCCATTAAAAAAGGAATGTTTCGTCACCAGCGACTTATGGTCCACCCTGTGATCGTTAAAATAGTTTCATGTATCTCAAGACACCCCATAATTAACGTATATAATTTTCTTTCTCGCATCTTGTATAATAACGGATATATTGAGGTTTACAGTAGAAATGCGGCAGACTGTGTATAGGTAAAGATATGAAAACTGAAACTAACTCCGGATATGGGCTCTAGGGGACCTAGTCTACGCTCATTCGAAGAAATCTTTGCAAAATTCAAAAGTCGCGGTATCTTCTTAAGCGAATTGTTTCAAGGAGGATTCGCTAAAAATTATAAACTATTAAACCACAAACTTTATGACTGAAACTACTGCCAAAACATTAGAGAAAGAGTAGCCTCCAAATTTCATTAAAATCGGCCAGTTATTTTTTGAGCTTTATTTATATATATATATATATATATATATATATATATATATATATATATATATATATATATATATATATATATATATATATATATATATAAAGCAGGAGACACAGACCGGTTTTGTCCTTTTTAGGAGTCCTCAATATGCGCTACCTGGCTATCTCTGGCTTCCACAGTAGCTTCCACGTCCACACAGTGCAGCAAAAGGGCGCTGTATGAAGAAAACAAACGTTGAATTACATCACTCGCTAGCCACCATCACTTCAGTCCTGCCCGGGCTTGTGGTAAGATGTAAAGCATGAGACACAGACCGGTTTCGTCCTCCCTAGGACTTCTTAATATGCCATCCCTGGTCATTTCTGGTGTTTTCACAGTTCTAGGCTTCCATATATATATATATATATATATATATATATATATATATATATATATATATATATATATATATATATACAGTGTGTTCCCGGATAGGTGAAACGACTCTTGTAAAAGAAAAAAAGACTAATTTCTAACATAATTTTAGTTGAAAAATTAAGTATGCCTTGGAAATATTAAAAAACCTAGTTTTCTGAGGAGTGAAGTGCCTTTTATGTGTCAAATACGACGAAAAGTTATATAAAAAAGTTGTTTAGAATCAATATTTAGGCTTCTACACCAAACTTCAAAATCTTCGGCTAACTGTAATTTTTAAAATGTTTCTTTCGCAAATCAAAGAATTTATATATATATATATATATATATATATATATATATATATATATATATATATATATATGATGCACAAGACGCCAAAGGCTGCAGTGCTTTCGGGGCGGCAAAGTCGCGGGCGAGGCCTGAGGGAGAAATACAATATATATATATATATATATATATATATATATATATATATATATATATATATATATATATATATATATATATATATATATATATATATATATATATATATATATAAACATATAAAAATTCAAAACGGACCTTGGTTTCGGGTTCTAGGAGCCCAAATTTGCGCTCATCAATTGTTTGTAAAGTCTCATCATTGAGACCTTTCTATTAGCGATTTTTTTTTTAAATAAAAATTCGCCAAAAACATAACACGCGCAATTCTATAAATAACTTATTAGAGAAAACGTACAGGCAGTTTTTGGAGAATTCCGAAACCGTATTGAAAAATGCCCAAATTTAGAAGGGGGGCTTAACAGAGCCTGACATTTAATCTGAGGTTTTAACTTCCTTTCATTTAGTTATAACTTATTAGTGAAGCCAGTAACTTGTAGTGATAATCTAATTGTGTTTGTTTATTAATAATAAAAAAACTGTTACAAATAAATGTCTTATAATTTGTCAAATACAGATTGATTAAATTTCCGTTAAGTAAAAATAGATGTAATACAGAATTAAAATACATAAAAAATGTGGCGAGATTTAACGGTTACTCGGATGGTTTAATAGACAAATTGGTTAACAAACACAGAACAAAGAAAATGGTATCTGAATGTACGACATTTAAGAAAGATAAAAATAGAGAAAAAAATTGTGTGTTTACCTTATCAACCACGAATCACAAAGGGTTTGGAAGGTATTTTTAAGAAAGCCGATTTACATTTGACTTTTTCGACAAAAAGTAATTTAAAAATTTTGTTGGGTAATACAAAAGATAAGGACAAAGTTACTGAAATATCCGGTATTTATGAGATTAGTTCCAAAGATTGCAATCTTAAATACGTGGGTCAAACTAGGAGAAACATAGCCACCAGATTTCGTGAACATCTCGCACATTTACGATATGGTACGGTGGACAAATCGTGTGTGGCACAACATATATGGGATAATAATCACCACATTGACAAAAAACATTTGAAACTTTTCAAAAATATTAGACATCAAACTATGCTTGATTCATTAGAAATTATTTTTATATCAAGGTCGATTAAGAACAAAACTTCATTGAAATGTGCGGCACCTTTAATTTCAAGCCCTTTATTTTCACTTTGCGTTTGACCACTTAAACACTCCTAATTTGTCAGGTAGAATAATACATTACTGTCAATAACTCGGCCGGTCTATACATATACTAATCTCTACGCTTGTCTCGACTTAAAGACCCTTTCGTTTTCTGTGTATCTATGAAGTCAATATAAATACTGTTTACGAAGAATTAAAATCGATATAAATATATTTTATGTAGTATTTGAGTTGAATTTTATTTATCCTTTGTTAGAGTTTACAATGTGAGCCAAACACCCAGGTTTAGTTTCTATATAAAAAAGATGAGCGGAGGTTATTGTGTTTCTCTCGCCAGATGTGGTTGTCGGCTAGCTCCAATATGCACATAGTAAATTTCTAGATCGAAAGGGAACGTGCAGATTCCTAAAATAACTCGGTACCGTTCCTTTTAAACCTATTATCCTTATATTAGATAAGGGCGCATAAAGTTGTCGACCAGAAGAATAAAGTAGGTCTTCGACCTCGGAGTTTCACTACACAATAAACAAACGATGGGTCTTCGAGTACAATTTTACTTCGGACTAGTTCGTTTACCTAGACGCGATATAAATACACGGTAGCTAGTAGTTTAATTTTTAGAATTTTTCTTCCTCTGAAGATGTTGACATGGTCAACGAAACGATCGTAAGGTCTCTGAAATATGTGTTGTGGTGATTTGGGTTCTCCAAGCGTACTTAACACATTTAAAAAATTAAAAGTCTTAGTTGGCCGATGATTTTGAAATTTGTATGGCAGCCTAAATGTTGATTCTCAACAACTTTTTTATATAACTCTGTGGTATTTGCTACATAAAAAGCACTTCACTCCACAGAAAAATAGTTTTTTTGAAAATATGCAAGGCATACTTGATTTTTCAAAACTAAAATTATGTTAGAAATTAGTGTTTTACCAAGCAGGGCTGAACCCCAAAAAATGAAAATTAAAACCGAGAATTTTTTATCTTTTACAAGAGTCGTTTCGCCTATCCGGGGACACACTGTATATATATATATATATATATATATATATATATATATATATATATATATATTTATATATATATATATATATATATATATATATATATATATATATATATATATATATATATATATATATATATATATATATACAAATAAATTTAAAAAAATAAGTGATTTTGTAACTTTAAATAAATGAATGTAAGGCTAGATGCACTCTGACCATAATTAATTAGAACTACATACCGGTTTCGCTCGTCAGTGCGCTATACTAATTACAGCGAGAATACACCTAAAGTAATTCGGTTCCTAGAAAATTGTGAGATGTACGACAGGCTCGCACCGAGATCGCGACCCTGTCTTACATCTCACAATGTTTTTAAATAAATGAATAACATATTGAGGAAGAAGAATTTACGGAAGTATAGTTTCCTACTTGTAAGCTTATCTGAAAAACATCCCCGAAGTCCAGATAAAGCAGATATAAATACGCAAATCCTGCATCTCGTATTATTTTTCGTCCGCACTTGATACCAAGGTGAAAGCTGAGGATTTTAAAGCCGATTATTAAGCCCTAAGACGAGCTAGGTAGCAAACAGCGAGCATATTGCACAATATTAGAGCGTAAGACGAGAGCATTGGGGGCCACCTTAGGGCTTCCCAATGAATCCAGTGAGAACTAAACTCCCCCACATTTGCAACTCAACCCCGCTGCATAATGCGATACGACTTTCAGATATTCGCACAGATTTCTTTCTGCACGCAAATACATCGTTTGGATACACTTACAACGTCGAATTGCACGTTAAAATTTACTTCATAATTTTTTAGTTGCAGTAGGAAAAAACAAATCCAGACGTTTCTAATAGGGGATATAATCAACTAAATGCCATTTCACGTGTCGTATTTGGTTTGCAACACTAACCTAGGTTTATGACAATTACAGCTCTCTTTCAGTGCATGGAAGTCTCCGAATTATCAAACCCTTCTTTCCCCTACGTATATACATACTGCGTACCCTATGTGTGACATTTTATACTTGAGATGCCATATAAACCAGAGGAACTAGTCACACTATACCTTCGAAAGCAATATATCAAAAAATGATCACTCTGAAGGCACATGCACCAAATATAGCAGCTAAAAATCTGAACGATGTTAACTGTAACGTCCTTAATCATAGACAATATATATATATATATATATATATATATATATATATATATATATATATATATATATATATATATATATATATATATATATATATATATATATATATATACATATAGATATGGATAAGCTAGTATAGAAACAATGATGCTGTTTAAGAAAAACAAAATCTGTGAAATCTCTGGCAGCATTCCTAATTGACAATTTAGGGTGTTCTTCGGAATATAATAGTATATTTAATTGCCATCCTTTATTTTGATTTTAATTTTTCACTCGTTCCTGGTCTTTGAGAATAAAACCTCGTCTAAATTTTCGTGTAATCTTGATAAAAGTTTTCCTGTCAGGAATGCGTCTATTAGGATATTTCCGATATTCACGCACAGCAAACCCTTCTGGACTCTTGCTAAATCTATTGGGAATAATTCTTGCAAGAGCACGTTCCCACCTCTTGTTTCAAGGGATGAAATTATTTCTACCGCCCTTGGCAAGGCTGAACTTTTTGCCTCGTTGTTCGCCGGTAATTATACTCTCAACCCACCTCCAAATGTTCAGCCACCAACAGTCCACAATGTCGCGCATAAAATGACGGATATCATTTTCAAAACTAAAAAGGTACGAAAGATGCTCCCTTCTCTTAATACCAGGAAAGCCTCTGGCCTTGACAAGATCCCAGCAATTGTTCTCAAAAAATGCGCACCAGAACTTGCTCCTGTCCTGATTCGTCTGTTTCAGACATCCTACAATAGAGGCATATTCCCTAATAACTGGAAAACTGCTCGAGTACAACCTGTCCCCAAGAAACGATCCAAAGCGCTTCCTAGCAACTACAAGCCTATTTATCCTTTCAGTCGTCTCTAAAGTGATGGAAAAGTATATAAACACCGAATTACTAAAATTTCTTGAAAACCATAGTCTAATCCACGACAGGCAGTATGGATTCTGTCAGCACAGATCAACTGTCGACCTCCTTTCCTTTGTCACCCATTCTTGTAACAAGTCTATGGAACTACACGGTGAATCCCAGATTGTCGCTCTAGACATATTCAAAGCATTCGACCAGGTCTGACACGCAGAGCTGCTTAATAAACTTCCGGCCTATGACCTACCACCAAAACTCTGTACCTGAACAGAAAATTTCTTCTCCAACCGGAGCATTTCTGTTGACGTGGATGCCCATTCCTCTAAACTGTATCCAATTAATGCAGGAGTCCCTCGAGGTTCAGCTTTAGCCCCTACTTTGTTCCTTCTCCACATCAATGACCTCCTCTCTAGCACATCCAACCCAGTTCACAGTTACGCGGACCATAGCACCCACCACTCAAATATACAACATTCTAAGCCTGTCTCTTTAGCGCAACTAGATGGGGATCGCAGACTCATGGAGAGTTCTGTCTCTGTGGATCTCCAAAAAATATTAGACTGGGGAAGTAGAAATCTTGTACAATTCAACTCCACCAAATCTCAGCCTTGCTTTTTATCTCATAAGAGATACGCCAGCCCTAGACCCATCACAATGAACAACCAAGTTATTGAAAGTAATGAGTCCTTTTCACTTGTTGGCATTTCTGTGGATCGAAATCTCAATTGGCACCAACATGTCACATCAATTGCAGAAGCGGCTGCTAAGAAATTAGGTTTCCTCTTTCGGGCTCGCAAATACTTTTCACCAGCTAATCTATATACCTTATATACTTAACAGATAAGGCCAAACCCCGAATACTGCTCCCCCATCTGGGCTGAAGCTGCCGCTTCTACACTCGCTAACCTGGACTCTATTCAGAAGAGGCTATACGTCTCATAGGTGACCCTACCCTCACCCAAAGGCTGCCATCCTTTGCCCACCGACGTGCCGTTGGTGACCTCTCTCTTTTTTATAGATATATGCACGGGCACTGCTCAGAGGAGCTTTCTTCCATAGTTCCTCCACCTGCTGCCCCCAACAGATATACCAGGGGAACAGAGCGAATGCACCATTTTACTGTCCAGCTCACCAGACATAGAACATCTTGTTATGCCCGCTCTTTTGTCCAGAGGACTTCCAAGTTGTGAAATTCCTTGCCGGCACATGTTTTTCCTTCTCCTCCTTCTACTCCAAACCTTCAAGTCCAGAATTAACAAGTTGCCTCTTTCCTCCTTGTCGACATCCACGGTACGATAGTATTTAGGCTGTAAGCCCTCGTGGTGTGTTGTTGAAATATATATTTAAAAAAACAGCCGCACACGCGTTATCATTGCTAGATACATATAGTTTGACAATATTACTACGCTCTTCTTTGATATAAGGCATCTTACAGTAGTTAAACTCAATCATTGTCAATATTTTGTTGCATTAGCAATGTCAAACAATTCAATGCAAATGCTAGTTCATGGCAATCTCGACATTGAGTATTAATATGTGCGAGTACCTGTCTAAATAATTTCAACAGAGGTTAGTGTATACACATTTTACTTTGAATCACTTTGTATAGCATTTAAAGACATTGTTAATTTTAAAACATGTACCCGTAGTGTCGCCGTTTAATAAAGAAAATGAATAATGAAAAATCAGTTTAAAAAAACGTATAATAATACAATGACAAGCTATAGAAGAATAAATCGCGAGGAGCAGAAGAGTGTGAACAATAGCAATATGCATATCAAAGGTGTTAATTTTTGTGCCCCTGTTCTCGTTGACTGTAAATAAAGCATCGCCTACTATCAAAGTCACCGTTTTCTAAACCACTAAATAAAACTGCACCCAACAATGACACCTACATAAATACACACACAGACACACGTTTTCACACTTTATTATGATATATGTGAACCAGAATGCGCTATTACGTACTGTATATATCATCGTTACAATTAAATATGCCACATTTACTGTAAGTTACTTTCTTGAAATAAAAGTTATTACTGTATTTTATTAAGGCTTATTGTCACCAAGCTGCTACCAGTTTGATATAAGGTGAAAAGTGGATCAACCAGATTGATCTTTATTTGACGTTTAATTTGGGAAAATACAACAATATTGATTTGAACACATAAGATATTGTAATCCATACACAGTTAGATCATAATATACCCTTGAAGAAGGTCGGAAAATACTAAAACAGTAATCTATAATTCCGTTAAAACACAAACTTCCATTACCAACCGTTATCACTTTTCAAACTTGGCGCTGGGTTAACAGAAGTTTGGCGTTTGCTATCGTTCCAACATTTATAACTACCCTTAAATGGCCATAGTTTATATATAAGACACGCTGTATATACTTTTATAGTTTAGCCTTTTTTAAAAGCAATGTTTAATAACTGACCGCAACTTCATTTTTAGCAAGAACAAAAATTTTCAAAAATTCCCAGTTTTGTCATTATTCAAGTTTTGGATGTCAAACTTTGACAACTTATTCATAAAACATTTTAGTTGTTACCACAGCAACTAAATTCGATTTTACATAATGGAAAGTGTCAAGGTTAATCAGATATCAATATGCCCCTGTATGTATACAAAATTTCTACACCTCATGGTTTCTATACACAGTCAAAATAAAGTACTCGAAACGCACAAATAAGCTTAGCTTGTGCTTTTAGGAGACACATGTATACTACCTAATTTCTACACCCCATGATTTCTATCCACAGTCTAAATGAAGTACTCGAAACGAACAGATAAGCTTAGTTTATGCTTTTAGGAGACACACGTATACTACATAATTTCTACACCTAATGATTCCTATACACAGTCAGTACACGAAAGGAACAAATAAAATTAGTTTGTGCTCTCAGGAGACATACAGGATGGTCCAGTAGTGCGTTCAAGTTCAATATCTCCCTCATTATCATAATCTCGGGACGCAGCAAGTGCGTTATGGTAGCGAATTTTCTTTAAAATATTTTTAATAGCAAATGTCTTTCTTTGATGAAAGCAGGCATCAAACTTGGTTGCCTATATAGTAGAAACAATGTACCATATTTAATTGAAATAAATTTATTGTTTGAAAATATATAAACATTTTTCAAAAGTGTAGATGCAGCAAATGTGTTATGGAAGTGATTTTCCATAAAAATGTTTTTAATAGCAAATGCAAGGAGGCATCAATCTAATAACCTGTATGGCCTATGTGGTAGAAACAATGTACTATATTTTATCAAAATTACTTATGGTTTGAAAATATACAAAAATTTTCTAAAAATAAACTTAAATGTTGGTTTTCATCCAACAAAGCTTACGTTAATAGCAAATTGAGTTATTGAAATTTGAAGGATTTAATGAAAATTCGGTAAATCTGCAGATTAGCACCCGAACGCTTTTCAACAAATTGTTTTCAGAAACATTACTAGGACCCCACCTGCAGGTTTCTGAAAACAGTTTTTTGAAAAACGTTCGGGAGCTAAACTGCAAATTTACCGAAAATTTGCTACCAAAACTCACTTACTGCGTCCAGATTTTTTTCTTATAAACGCATCATATTTCGATAAAAAATGCAAAAATGCATTAGCGAATTTGTTCTACAAAAATTAGCTAAAAAAAATTATGCACCCCTACTCACTCCTGGTCCTGTAACTTCCTTGGGGAGTGTGAACAAGAAATCTTTCTTGGGGTTTGTGGATCCAGGGGGGTGGTGGGGCTAGGCAGGTTTCTGAAAACAGTGTTTTGAAAAGCGTTCGGGAGCTAAACTGCAAATTTACCGAAAATTCGCTACCAAAACGCACTTACTGCGTCCAAATTTTTTTTCTTACAAACGCATCATATTTAGATAAAAAATGCAAAAATGCATTAACGAATTTGTTCTACAAAAATTA